>JALJVW010000240.1:30489-138093 GCA_024865655.1 Emberiza elegans | reverse complement strand
CCTTCGCGCCCGCCCTCAGCGCCGCCAAGGGGGCTGGGGCCCGCCCGCCCGCCGCCCGCTAATCGGGGCCATGGAGAAGGGAAAACCGCTTTAAATTGTTCATGCCGCCCGCCTGAGCGCTGGGCAGGTGTCTGCGGGCAGATCCCAGGTGAGCTCGGCCGCGGGGCCCGTCCTGAGGGCGGCCCATACCACCCCCCAACCCCCGGCCGCCCCCTCGGGCTGTGCTGCTCTGGGAGGCCGCGGCTGAGGAGGGACACGGGGAAAGCGCAGGGGCCCTTCCCGGGGACACGGGGACAGTGCTGGGCCAGGGAGTGCCCGGCAGAGCCCCGGGCTGGAGCACACACACACACCTGCCCCTTGCCCCACCTGCACAGCCCCGGGCTGGAGCACACACACCTGCCCCTTGCCCCAGCAGAGCCCCGGGATGGAGCACACACACACACACCTGCCCCTGCCCCATGGAGCACACACACACACCTGCCCCTGCATGGGACAGCTGGACTCATTTCTGTGTGTATGCCTAGAGTGGCATATGCACAGACATCTATGCACAGACATTTTGAATTGCAAAGACTTTTGTTGTTGTTTTCTATCAAAACTGAAGGGAATCATCTTCTTGAGCATCTGCTCTGTGCTGTAAGTCCGCGTTTGATGTGGGTAATTCAGCCCAGAGAGCAAGCAGGGCTCTATCGCCAGCCGGGCTCTGTGTACAAATCACCAACGGGACGGGACTGCTGAGGAACTGCCTTGAGCTGTTTTATTTTCCAGCATCAGTCTCATTACATGGTTATGACAATGGGAAGATGCCAGCAGCCCACATCCCAGGCAGCAGACAAAGAACTTAATGTTACAACTTACTTTATAATTTTTTGGCCAATCACACAAAGCAAAAGCATATTGACAGTAGTTCTACCCAACCACTACAAGCACAAGTACCTTTGGTTAAAACAATCCTTGCTTATTTTGAATACAATATCTGCTTGTAAGCCTTAAAACACAATGCACAGAGCTCCATTATTAAGCTTAGAACTTCCTAATATCTCCCTAGATAAACTTTTCTGTACCTTAGGGAGTTATTCTAGCCAAGTGTTAATACACAGACCATTGTTCTATTTGTCCTTACTTTTCTACTTTTTACATCATTTTTCTGCTGACCTATCTCATGGCTACTGCTTGGCTCTGATCACAGTTCTGCTGTCTCTGAGGCCTGCCTTTTGCAGCTTTCCCAAAACCCTCTGATTTGATGGATTCCCACAGGCCCCACTCAGATGCTGGCACTGGCGTTGGTGTCTTGGTCTCACCAGATCAGGTGTGCAGTGAAAATGTTCTGTCCCCACACTGAGTTATGGGAATTCAACAAGTTGTTTTTTCATGTCAAAGCTCCTTATGAAATATGTTGAGATTCAAACAGGATATTCTGACATCAGATGAGTTAGCTGTTTACAGGATGAACTTCTGTGACTTAAAAACCTTGTAAAAGGGTATTTTCATGCTGAAACATAATCAGATATGGTTTAGAAGTGCCCTTGGAAATAAAGCAAAAAAGAAATATCAACTACTGGTCTTCAAAAAAGTAATTTGTCTCCTTGAGTCCTTTGCCATGCACCAGTGCCCAGATAGGCAGGAGCTGCTGAGTTCCCTGCACTGAAAGCTCCCCTTTGGCTGCAGTCTGTAAATCAAACTGCAGGACACCAACAGTTTGGTAAACCACTGGGAAGGAAGAAGTGAGTTCCAAAGCCATTACCAATACCTTGGGCTTTGAAAACTGTAGTCAGCTGTTTTATTAATGACAAATTCTATTTTCACATGATCTGTAGGGATTTTTTATGGATTTTATAATTCTTCTTTACAAATCTACCCATAAGGAACTAATATTTAAATTTGTGCAGGGTTTTAACAGAAGCTCAGATGATGACTTTAGGCTGCCATTCAATGTGTCGAACCATGGTGAAATCACTGATTCAGGTACGATTGGAATATTTGCCATGCACCTTCTTTAGATTTTTATATATTGTCAAGTTTTAATTTTCATGAGTAGTCTCACAGTTTCATGTCTGTAACTGTTAAATACAGTTTCACTGTTACTTTTTTTAGAAATACATTGATCAAAATCTCTTCATGTTTCAGATACAATTTCCCAGCAAGTGAAACTTTGCTCTGAAGTAGATGAAGAGGTCAGGTAAGTATCAAGTCTGCACATCTCATTCCTTGGGGTCTTTTGAATTTGTTCCCAAACAGTGCCTCAAGCATTATTCAGTAGATGTTTCAGGGCTAAAGGAAGTAGTCAAAAGGGAATAATGTTTTCTGTCTCCTGTTTAAAGCTGAATCACTTAGAGGAGATATTTGTGATTAAGTGAACATGCCTGGAAACAAATCTTTAAAAATTAAGGTGATTGCAATGTCGTTGTTGTTTTTTCTTTGTTTGAAGGGCCTGTGAAGTCTATGAGCTTTAATTAGAGTAAGATTTAAACACTTAAGTAACCTTGTGGGACTGGTTCTGACTATTCTGTTGAGGGGCAGAAGGGTTGAAGTCAGAGTATTCTTTGGAAAACTGAGGCAGATTATCCCAATTGCCTTGTCTGGCTGTATTTTATCTGTAAAACAATGAATTCAGTGGTTTCCTCAAGCACTGGATTCTTTTGACAGTGTCTTTACCAGCAGATCTCTGCTTTAGCACAACTCAGTGCAGCTCATTTTTTTTGTAATGGCTTCTGTACTTTGCAGCTACAGGAAGGAAGGAAAGGGAAGGAAGGAAGGAGGAAGGGAAGGGGAAGGGAAGAAGGGAAAAGAAAAGGAAGAAAGAAGAAAAAAAGGGAAGAAAAAAAAGAAAAGAAAAGAAAAGAAAAGAAAAGAAAAAGAAAAAAAAGAAAAAAAAGAAAAGAAAAGAAAAGAAAAGAAAAAAAAAAGAAAAGAAAAGAAAAGAAAAGAAAAGAAAAGAAAAGAAAAGAAAAGAAAAGAAAAGAAAAGAAAAGAAAAGAAAAGAAAAGAAAAGAAAAGAATGTAGCCAGTTGACCCTGGCTGGATGCCAGGCACCCACCAAAGCTGCTCTCTCACTCCCAGGCAGAGATGGACAGGAGAGAGAAAATAGAATGAAGGCTTCATGGGTTGCGATAAGGGCTGGGACAGATGACTCAGCAAATGCCATCATAGGCAAAACATTATTGAAATTACAGATATTAATTGAATTTATTTCTATCCAGATCAGGGCAGGATAGTGAGAAGTAAAATAAAGCTTCACAAACACCTTCTGCCCATTCCTCCCTCCTTCCCAGCTCTGCCTCCTCCCCCAGCGGTGCAGGCAGACAGGCAGTGGGGGCTCTGCTCAGCTCATCACCCGTTGTTTCTCCTGCTGCTCGGGGAGAGGAGTCGTTCCCCTGCTGTGCCAGGGGTCCCTCCTGGAGACACTTCTCCATGAACTTCTCCAGGGTGAGTTCATCTCAGGGACAGCAGCTCCTCACAAGCTGCTGCAGCTGCCTCACTCTCCATGGGCTCACAAGTCCTGCCAGGTCCCTGCTCCAGCACAGGTTTCTCATGGGGTCCCAGCCCCTGCTCAGGCCCCCCCTGCTCCAGCACGGGCTCCTTCAGGCGCTGCAGGTGCATCTCTGCTCTCCGGGCCCTCCATGGGCTGCAGGGGCCCGGCTGCCTCCCCAGGGGCTGCCCCAGGGGATCTCAGGGCAATCAGCTCCAGCCCCTGGAGCAGCTCCTGCCCTGCCCTGGGCTGTGCAGAGTTGTTCTTCTCACGTGTTCTCACCCTGCTCTTCCCTGCTCACAGTTACACCCTCACCATCACCCATTTTCTTAAATCTCTCAGATCCCAGTAGAACTCAGTCCCTCAGGAGCTGCTCCCACGATGATCCCAGTAGAACTCAGTCACTGCCACTCTTGGCACCCCCCCACCCCTCGCTCCGTTCCGACCTGTCCCAGCTCCATGCCCGCCCCTCCCGCGGGCTGCGAGGGCTCCGGGAGAGGGGGAGGAGGAAGGGAGGAAGAGGCGGAGCAGCAGCAGGAAGCGGGGGTCGGAGAGGGGAGGATGAATCGCGGAGCTCCGGCTCTGCCTGAACTCGTGGCACCCCGGGAGCATCACCCCCCATCCCGCAGGTGCCCGGGAGGGGAACTCACTCTAAATCTGCCGGGGGGTGCCTGGGTTTGGGGTTTTTGGGGGGGATGTTTGGAGCTGGCAGGGCTCCAAAGCCGAGCCGCAGATGGCCCTCGGGGGCACATCGGGGGTCCCTGGAGGTTTTTTTTGGGGGTCCCAGTGCGGGTGGTGGCAGAGCCCCAAAATGGGGGGATGGGATGCGGTCCCCCCAGCTTTGCGGTGGGGTTGGGCTGCCCGCCGGGGTGCGCCTCCGAGCTCTGCCGGGGCCACGGGGGACCGCAGCGGAGCGGCGGCACCGGGCAGGGGGACAGCGGTTCTGGGAGCCCTGGGAGCGCCGCGGCTTCCCCGAGCGGGAGCCCAGAGAGAGGAGAGCCCCAGGAGGGCAAAGCGGGGACCCCGAGGGGGGGGGGACCCCTGGGATTGCCGGGACCCCGGCAATGGGGGGTGCTGGGGCTGGAGGGGCGGGATGGCCGGGAAAGGGGCTCGGGGCTGCCGGGGCCGGGAGCGGCTGCTCCTAGTATGAGCCCAGGCACTCCCAGTCATTCCTTATGCTGATGCAATTTGCTCCCAGCAAGGTCCCAGTTGTTCCCAGTTCCTGCCACTTTCATCTAGTGTATTCCCAGTTCCCCCAGATGTCCCTAGCATAGTCCAATTAAAATAGACCCAGTGTGAATCCCAGTCACCAGCCATATGACCTCAGACACTCCCAGTATATCCCAGTTGGCCTGAACATTCTTGTAGTCATTCCCAGGCACTCCCAGTTACCACAGCATGGTTCACTTGACCCCAGTTTTATCCCAGTTGCTCCCAGTTCCTCTAATTATGTCCCTAGTTGGCTCCCAACATGGGCCTGGTAGCTCCCAGTAACCCCCAGTCAGGGTCCAATCACACCCACTCTAATCCCAGTATGATTGTAGCCATTCCCATTATGATCCCAGTCACTCCCAGTCTAATGCCAGTGCCCCCAGTGTGATCCCAGTTGCTCCCTGTCAATGCCAGCATGACCCCAGGAGCCTCCAGTATATCCCAGTGTCTCCCTGTATCTCCCAGTTTCTCCCTGTCACCCCCAGCATGCTCCCAGTCACTCCCACCTTCTCCTGGTTGCTCACAGCCAATCCCAGTGTGAATCCAGTCACCCTCAGTGTAATCCCAGTCTAACCCAGCATGGACCCAGCTGCTCTCACTGTGATCCCAGTATGATCCCCGTTGCCCCTTGAATTGTCCCAGTCCCTCTCAGAAGGGTCCCAGTTGCCTCCAGTGTTGATTCAGTTGCCCCCAGTGTGGTCCCAGTTCTTCCCAGCATAATCTCAGTTGTTCCCAGTGTGTTCCAGTCATGCCAGTATGGTTACAGACACATCCAGTATATGCCAGTTTCCCCCAGCATGTATCCAGTCCTTCCCAGTTCCTCCAGTTTGCTTGCAGCATGATCCCAGTTTCTCTCAGTTGCTCCCCGTAGCCCAAAGTGTGATCCCAGTCGCTCCCTTTCAACCCCAGTATGATCCCAGCTGCCTCCAGTTTGATCCCAGTCACATGCCAGCCCTCCCAGTGTGGTCCCAGCTGCCTCCAGCATGGTTCCAGTTGCTTCCTAGATCAACCCAGTCACTTCCACTATGATATCATTTGCTCCCAGTGTGCTCCCAGTTGCTGCCAGTCAGGCCCAGTATGGGGGATGATGTGCAGGGTGTGTTCCCAGTCACTCTCAGATCCTCCCAGTATTAGTCCAGTCCCTCCCAGTATGATCCAGAGATGAGCCCAGTGTGCTCCCAGTCCCTGCCAGTATGAACTAGTTGTTTTCCAGATGGTTCCAGTTGCTCTCTTTCCCCCTCCCTTTTGTTCCAGTCACTCCCAGTATCTCCCAGTGTAGCCCAGTTCTCTCCAGCATGTTCCCAGTCACTCCCAGTTGCTCCCAGTTGGGTTTTTGGGGGGATGTTTGGAGAATGAAGAAGTCCAAGGCTGAGCGGAAAAGGCCCCTCGGGGGGACATCGGGGGGTGGCGGTGGCGGCTGCCGGCAGAGGCAGCCTGGAGGAGCAGAGCCCTGTGTCCCCCAGGAGCCCAAAGTGGGGAGCCCAGAGAGGGGGGAGCGCCGCCATTGGCGGGAGCCTCAAGAGCCTGGAGAGGGGCAGGGGGGACTCCTTGGAGCCGCTGCAGCCCCGAGCAGAGAATGAGGGGAGAAGGGAGCCCGGGAGCCCAAACAGCCCCGGCATCCCAAAATGGGGAGAGCCAAGAGGGGGGAGCTTTTGGGAGTGCTGGGACTGCCAGCAGCCTGGGCAGGGTGGGCACCGAGGAGAAGGGGGACCCCCAATCCAAGCGTGACCCCAGCAGCTGGGACAGGGGGGAACCCCCGAACACCAGAGGGGAGGGACCAGGGACGAGGAACTCCTGGGAGGCTTTTTCAGGGCTGAATCTTGGTGTTTGGGAGGGTTTTCTGGAGCCCAGGTGTCCGGTGACTTGTAGAGATGGACTCGGGCAGAGGGACCTTCAAACTTACTGTGCTTGTCCATTGTTTTCCCCAAACCAGGATTTCCCATTGCCAACCCCTGGCAGGCTGCGAGGAAGAGGAAGATGCCCTGGGATACTGAGGCAGGTGAGGAGGAAGTCAGTGTCTCTGGAATCCTTAAAATCAGAGGGTTTTGGGAAAGCTGCAAAAGACAAGCCTCAGAGACAGTAGAACTGTGATTAGAGCTTTGCAGCAGCCATAAGATTGGTCAGCAGAAAAATTATATAAGAAGTAGAAAGTAGGGAGAAATAGAGCAATGGTCTGTGCATTAACATTTATCTAGAATAAGTCCCTAACCTGCAGAAAAGTATATCTAGCAAGGTATTAGGAAGTTCCAAGGTAAATAATGGAGCTCTGTGCATTGTGTTTTAGGGCTTACCAGCAGGTATTTTATCTGAAATAAGCAAGCATTGTTTTAACCATCAATGTGCTTATAGTGCTTGGATAGAACTACTGTCAATATGCTTTTGCTTTGTGTGATTGGTCAAAAACCTTTTAAAGTAAGTTTTAACATTAAGTTCTTTGTCTGCTACCTGGGATGTGAGCTGCTGGCATCTTCCCGTTGTCATAACCAAGTAATGAGACAGATGGTGGGAAATAAAACAGCTCAGGAGGCGTTCCTGGCAGTCCCGTCCTGTTTGTGATTTGTGCACAGCCCCGAGCTGGCGATGAGTGCCCCTTTCCCCTCTGTGCTGCTCCATCTCCCAGCCCAGCACGGCCCCCAGCTGCAGCTCAGCCCTGGGGGGATCTCCTTGCCCTTGCCTGTGGCACGGAGGCAAATCCCATCCTGTCCTTGTCCTTCCTCCCCCAGAGCAGGAGCTGAGCATGGAGAGCAGGGAGGACAAATGCCTGCAGCAGAACCTGGTGGAAGAGGCCGTTTTGAGCAGCTCCAGGGCACAGGAAGCCAATGGGGAGGAAAAGCCCCGGAGATGCCGCACGAGGAGGGGCTGCAAACGCAGCTGGCGGGGATCTGAGGCGGAAAGAGCCAGCCTGGGCCGGGAAGGCGGCCGGAGATGGAGCCAGAGCTCAGAGCTGGTGCTCCATGAGCAGCTCCATGATGGGGAGAAGCCCCACACGTGCATGGAGTGTGGGAAGAGCTTCAGGTGGAACTCCGAGCTGATCAGGCACCAGAGGATCCACACTGGGGAACGGCCCTACAAGTGTGGGGAGTGCAGGAAGAGGTTTCAGACCCAGCTCCCATCTCCTCCTGCACCAGCGCAGCGCACACAGAGGAGAGGCCCTTCCGCTGCCCCGACTGCGGGCAGGGCTTCAGACACAACTCCCATCTTGTCATGCACACTGGGGGGGGAAGCCCCACAGGTGTTCCAAGCCCTTTCAGACCAGCTCCCATCTCCTCAGCACATCAGAGGACCCACACTGGGGAGGCCCTTCCAATGTGGGGACTGTGGGAAGAGATTCAGGCAGCATTCCACCCTGATCAGACACCAAAAGATCCACACAGGGGAGGGCCCTACGAGTGTGATAAATGCAGGAAGAGGTTTCAGACCAGCTCCCATCTCCTCCAGCACTATCGGATTCACACAGAGGAGAGGCCCTTCTGCTGCCCCGACTGTGGGAAGGGATTCAAGCAGAACTCCCACCTCATCACCCACCAGCGCATCCACACTGGGGAGAGGCCCTACGAGTGTCCCCAGTGTGGGAAGAGCTTCTCACAGAGCTCTAACTTGACCCGACACCAGCAGAGGCACCAGTAAGGGAAGCCCTGCGAGTGCCCCGTGTGGGCAGAGCTTCGTGCGCTGCTCCAGCTCCATCCCCCACTGGAGGAGGCACTTTGGGCACAGCCCTGGTCACTCACATTCCCTGTGATCCATGTTGGGAACACACCTGGCTGCTTGTCCTTTTGGTTTAACCTTAATTTTCCTCTGCTTCACCTTCATCCCTTTAAAACACCCAAAACTGGGTTAAATGAAGGAAATTGATGGAATATATCTGAAGTTCCATAATTTCTCAGTTGTTTTAGAGGGAATTTAAGATTTGGGGACACATTCTGTTTGGAGTGCTGCTGGGGCTAAGTGGCAGGAATTTGATCTCACCCTTCTTGTGTTGCTAAGATCTCCTCCCCTGCCCCAAACCCCAACTCCACCCTTGGGATACCCTATAAAAACCCCGTGGCCCTGCCTTTGCCCTGTCTTTGGGGGGTAAGAAATGGATTCCTGGAGGATCAGCCCTTTTCCCACTGGATTCCCAGAGGATCATCCTCATTCACCACTGGATTCCCTGAGGATCAAGCTTTTCCCACTGCATTCACTGAGGATCAGCCCTTTTCCCACTGGATTCCCAAAATTTCATCTTTTCCCACTGGATTCCCAGAGGATTCTGATTCTGTCACTGTTTCTTTTTTTGTTTGTACTACTGCATTTGTATTTTTAATTTTTCCTAATAAAGAACTCTTATTTCTACTCCCTGAGAGCCCCTAGATTTCTAAATTAATTACTATTTTTAATAATATTAATATTAATATTCTTGTTATTCAGAGGGAGTGGGATTTACATTTTCCTATCCAGGGGCCTCTCCTTAAATGAGGAGACACCCCCAAGGAGGGGCCATGTGAAATACTTCCTGAAATATGTAAATAAGTGTATGGATATGCATGAGGGCCCATGAATGTGCAAGAGGCTGATGTAGTTAAAACCAGATTAATTAAGGGGTGTCCCCAAAAATAACTGGGGGGGTCCTTGGTGGCCATAATAACCTTTGCTCAATGGTCCTTGTCTCCCATTACATCAGCCTGTTGCGTATTCATAGCTTCTTTTGCATATTCATAAACTACTTTACATATTCCAGGAACAAAATTGGCTTAATCCTGTTTGGGGTCCCATATCCACCTCCCAGCTCAATTTTGGGGTCCCATCCCCTCTCAGCTCAATTTTGGGGTCCCATCCCCTCCCTCGTGTTTGGTTTGGGAGCTCCAGGCCCCTCCTCCTTCGTTTTGGGGTCCTGACCCTGTTTTGGATTAATTTGGGGTCCCCACCCCATCCCCAGGGTCACCTCCCCCCCTCCTTAAATTCCAATCCTGGCAACTGATGAGTCATCAGCGAGACACGCTCTGATTGGCTGGAAATTACCCCGTGTGGTCTCTGATTAACGCAGTGAGCGGCCTTGGTCTCTGCCTGGGAACTGATGAGTCAGAGTCGAGGCGGGCGCTGATTCGCTGAAAATCGCTGAGGGGGGCCAGACACATGAGTTTAAGCCAAGCAACTCGGTCGTCATCAGCGCCGCGTGTTCTGATTGGCCAGGATCTGTTTTGGGGTGGGGACGGGAGGAACTGGGGTAACTTGGTGCTTATTTAGGGATTGCTTGGGGGTATTTTGGGGTCCTTTATGGACTGTTTGGGGTTTATCTTGGGTTTTACTTGGTTTATTTCTGTTTATTTGGGGTTATTGGGAAGTATTTGGGTTTATTTGGGTTTATTTTGGCTTATTTGGAATTATTTGGGGTTCTTGGGTTTTATGTTGGTGTATATGGGTTTTCTTTAGGTGTACGTGAAATCATTTGGTGTTATTTGGATTTAGTTTGGGTTCTTTTTTGGTTTTTTGGGGGGTTATTTGGAGGATTTTTAGGTATTGTTTGGGTTTTTTGGGGGTTATCTGGGGTTTATTTCGAGAGTTTTGGGGTTATTTGGGTTATTTGGGTTCATGTGGGGTCAAAAAAAAGGGGAATGTTTCTCCTCTAAAAAACGGGATTTTTTCCCATAAAATCCAAGAGTTTTTCCCCCCAAAACAAGGAATGTTCCCTTAAAACTCCCGGACCTTTCCCAGCCAATAGCGGCGCGCCCCGCTCCAAACCATCCACTCACCGCGTTCGTCCCCCAAATTACCCAATCACGGTGCACCCTGTCCCAAATTAACCAATCACCACACGCCTCCCCTCAGCGACTCTCTCCTCCCTCGCCCCGAACGAACCAATCACTGTGCAGTTCCCCTCCGCAACGCCCGCCTCCTTTCCCTTGATCCAACCAATCACCACGCGGCTCCCTTCAGCAACTCCCGCCCTCCCCGCGCAGCTCCAGCCAATCAGAGCCGAGGCCGTGCCCCTTGACCCCGGCGCCGGGCATTGAGCGGCGCCGCCTCCCCCCCGCCGCCCCCCGGGACCGCCTCAGGGACCCCCGGGAGCCGCCCCGGGCTCGGGCGGGTCCTGCGGGAGGCGCTGGAGAGAGCGGGGGAGGCGCTGGGAGAGCACGGGGGGCTCCGGGAGCTGCTGAGGAGGCGCAGGGACAGGTGAGGGGTCCTGGAGGGGTCGTGAGGGGAATTTGGGGAGGGGTCTTGAGGAGGTTTGGGGGGGATTTGGGGAGGGTCTGGGGGAACTTGAGGGGTTTTAGCGGGGGCCTGGGGGTGCTGGGGGGCTTTGGGGGAAATTTGGGAGGGGTTTCGGGGGTGTCACGATCCATCCTCACGGACGGGTTTCGTGGTGGTTCGTGGATTTGATCTCAGGGTGCAAAAAGAACTGACACGGTACAAGGGGGTTTGCAATGATAATCGAAACAAATGCACCTTTATTGAATGACCACAGCAAAATGCGATAGAGGGATTAAGGGAGAGAAAAAATATAGAGGAAGAGAGAGACAAGAGAGAGAGAGAGAGAGAAAGAGGGGATAGAGCTAGAGCAAACGTAGAGACGAAGTCCTTTGGTCCAGTCCAGTAGAGGATCCGCCTGTTACATCAGGGAGATCTCGAAGTCTCTTGCTAACTCTGAGGTTTTAATTATGATAACTCTATTGGAAATTGCGAGGGGGGGAAACAGATACAATAAGGAATAGATGTGACAGGTAGTCCATGTTCTCAGCAGTAAACGAGAGCCATTGTCTTCTTGGCCCAGCAGTCATAACCTGCAGGCAAACATCTCGCTTTGGTCCCCCACACACCTCCCCCGGATTGGGGGCTTCAGTCCCAGTCCTTGGAAGGAGCAGAGGGGCCTTTTCACATGGGTGTTCCATGTCTCAGTCCTTGATGGAGAGGCTTCTTCCATCTCAGTCTGTCTGTCATGGTGGTTGCAAATGAGTGAGAGGGGTCTTCTGTGGGGGGACCACCCAGACCTCACGAGGAGTCCAGCCAGGCCGAGAGGTGGGACAGCTTCCAAGGCTTTTATTCCAAAAAGGACACGGTGCCCCCTTGTCGCTATAAGACATGAAAAACCACAAGTGCACACAGCTGTTCTAAAGGAGAAGGAAAAAGGGAAGTTTATTTTCTGACTCCAACATTTGTAGTTTTCCTAGAGTGAAAGTGGATTGGAGGGTGACAGTGCCAGCTCTCCAATGAAACTGGTAAATACAAAAGTCTATCAAAATACTTCACTTCCATAAAGGAGTGGAAAACAATGAGTTATTTACAGAAAGTATGTGTGAAAGTTCACAACAAGAATGTCAAGATCAGAAGGCTTAGAAAATCTTAAAAAACCAGGGCGACACGGGTGTGTCAGGATAAACACCTGCTTCCATGAGATTCCATTAGGTAACAACGTTCTCCAGTGTCCCCTCAGGCCCACCTTAGACACCAGGTTCCATGAGATTCCATTGGGTAACAATGTTCTCCAGTGTTCCATCAGGCTCAGTCACCATGGACATCTGGTCCTCTGAGAATCCATTGGGTAACAATGTTCTCAAGTGTTCCATCAGGCCCACAAGGGACAACTGGTCCCTTGAGATTCAGTGGGGCAACAATGTTCTCCAGTGTTCCATCAGTCACCATGGACACCTGGTTCCATGAGATTCCATGGGGTAAAAATGTTCTCCTATGTTCCATCAGGCTCTGTCACCATGGACACCTGGTTCCATGAGATTCCATTAGGTAACCATTTTCTCCAGTGTTCCATGGCTCTGTCACCATGGACACCTGGCTCCATGACATTCCATTGTGTAACAACCTTCTCCAGTGTTCCATTAGGCCCAGTTCTGTCACCATGGACACCTGGTTCCATGAGATTCCATGGGGTAACAATGTTCTCCAGTGTTCCATCAGTCACCATGGACACCTGGTCCTCTGAGATTCCATTGGGTAACAATGTTCTCCTGTGTTCCATCAGGCCTGTCACCATGGATACCTGGTTCCATGAGATTCCATTGGTAAAATGTTCTCCAGTGTTCCATCTGTCACCATGGACACCTGGTTCCATGAGATTCCATTAGGTAACAATGTTCTCCAGTGTTCCATCAGGCTCTGTCACCATGGACACCTGGTTCCATGACATTCCATTGGGTAACAATGTTGTCCAGTGTTCCATCAGGCTCTGTCACCATGGACACCTGGTTCCATGACATTCCATTGGGAAACAATGTTCTCCAGTGTTCCATCAGTCACCATGGACACCTGGTTCCATGAGATTCCATTGGGTAACAATGTTCTCCAGTGTTCCATCAGCCCCACCATGGACACCTGGTTCCATGAGATTCCATTGGGTAACAATGTTCTCCAGTGTTCCATTAGTCTCTCCATGGACACACTGGTTCCATGTCACCATTGGACACAATGTTCCCAGAGTTCCATTGGTCAACAACAATGTTCTCCAGTGTTCCATCTCCAGGCCATCAGGCTCTGTCACCATGGACACCTGGTTCCATGAGATTCCATTGGGTAACAATGTTCTCCAGTGTTCCATCAGGCTCACCATGGACACCTGGTTCCATGAGATTCCATTGGGTAACAATGTTCTCCAGTGTTCCATCAGGCCTGTCACCATGGACACCTGGTTCCATGAGATTCCATTGGGTAACAATGTTCTCCAGTGTTCCATCAGGCTCTGTCACCATGGACACCTGGTTCCATGAGATTCCATTGGGTAAAATGTTCTCCAGTGTTCCATCAGGCTCTGTCACCATGGACACCTGGTTCCATGAGATTCCATTGGGTAACAATGTTCTCCAGTGTTCCATCAGGCTCTGTCACCATGGACACCTGGTTCCATGAGATTCCATTGGGTTCTCAATGTTCTCCAGTGTTCCATCAGGTTCTCACCATGGACACCTGGTTCCATGAGATTCCATTGGGTAACAATGTTCTCCAGTGTTCCATCAGGCCCACCATGGACACCTGGTTCCATGAGATTCCATTGGGTAACAATGTTCTCCAGTGTTCCATCAGGCTCACCACCATGGACACCTGGTTCCATGAGATTCCATTGGGTAACAATGTTCTCCAGTGTTCCATCAGGCCTGTCATGGACACCTGGTTCCATGATTCCATGGACACCTGGTTCCCATGAGTTCCAATGTTCCATTGGGTTCAATGTTCACCATGGATTCCATTCCCATGAGTTTCCATGGACACCTGGTTCCATTTGGTAACAATGTTCTCCAGTGTTCCATCAGGCTCTGTCACCATGGACACCTGGTTCCATGAGATTCCATTGGGTAACAATGTTCTCCAGTGTTCCATCAGGCCCTGTCACCATGGACACCTGGTTCCATGAGATTCCATTGGGTAACAATGTTCTCCAGTGTTCCATCAGGCTCTGTCACCATGGACACCTGGTTCCATGAGATTCCATTGGGTAACAATGTTCTCCAGTGTTCCATCAGGCTCTGTCACCATGGACACCTGGTTCCATGAGATTCCATTGGGTAACAATGTTCTCCAGTGTTCCATCAGGCTCTGTCACCATGGACACCTGGTTCCATGAGATTCCATTGGGTAACAATGTTCTCCAGTGTTCCATCAGGCCACCACCATGGACACCTGGTTCCATGAGATTCCATTGGGTAACAATGTTCTCCAGTGTTCCATCAGGCTCTGTCACCATGGACACACCTGGTTCCATGAGATTCCATTGGGGTAACAATGTTCTCCAGTGTTCCATCAGGCCATGATCTGTCACCATGGACACCTGGTTCCATGAGATTCCATTGGGTAACAATGTTCTCCAGTGTTCCATCAGGCCCACCATGGACACCTGGTTCCATGACACCCATTTGGTAAAAACGTTCTCCAGAGTTCCATTAGGTAACAATGTTCTCCAGTGTTCCATCAGGCTCTGTCACCATGGACACCTGGTTCCATGAGATTCCATTGGGTAACAATGTTCTCCAGTGTTCCATCAGGCTCTGTCACCATGGACACCTGGTTCCATGAGATTCCATTGGGTAACAATGTTCTCCAGTGTTCCATCAGGCTCTGTCACCATGGACACCTGGTTCCATGAGATTCCATTGGGTAACAATGTTCTCCAGTGTTCCATCAGGCTCTGTCACCATGGACACCTGGTTCCATGAGATTCCATTGGGTAACAATGTTCTCCAGTGTTCCATCAGGCTCTGTCACCATGGACACCTGGTTCCATGAGATTCCATTGGGTAAACAATGTTCTCCAGTGTTCCATCAGCTCTGTCACCATGGACACCTGGTTCCATGAGATTCCATTGGGTAACAATGTTCTCCAGTGTTCCATCAGGCCCAGCATCTGTCACCATGGACACCCATCAGGTCAGTCACCATGAGATTCCATTGGGTAACAATGTTCTCCAGTGTTCCATCAGGCTCTGTCACCATGGACACCTGGTTCCATGAGATTCCATTGGGTAACAATTTTCTCCAGTGTTCCATCAGGCCCTGTCACCATGGACACCTGGTTCCATGAGATTCCATTGGGTAACAATGTTCTCCAGTGTTCCATCAGGCCACCATCACCATGGACACCTGGTTCCATGAGATTCCATTAGGTAACAATGTTCTCCAGTGTTCCATCCAGGCTCTGTCACCATGGACACCTGGTTCCATGAGATTCCATTGGGTAAAAATGTTCTCCAGTGTTCCATCAGGCTCTGTCACCATGGACACCTGGTTCCATGAGATTCCATTGGGTAACAATGTTCTCCAGTGTTCCATCAGGCTCAGTTCTGTCACCATGGACACCTGGTTCCATGAGATTCCATTGGGTAACAATGTTCTCCAGTGTTCCATCAGGCTCTGTCACCATGGACACCTGGTTCCATGAGATTCCATTGGGTAACAATGTTCTCCAGTGTTCCATCAGGCTCTGTCACCATGGACACCTGGTTCCATGAGATTCCATTGGGTAAAAATGTTCTCCAGTGTTCCATCAGGCTCTGTCACCATGGACACCTGGTTCCATGAGATTCCATTGGGTAACAATGTTCTCCAGTGTTCCATCTGGCTCACCATGGACACCTGGTTCCATGAGATTCCATTGGGTAACAATGTTCTCCAGTGTTCCATCAGGCTCTGTCACCATGGACACCTTCCATTGGGTATTCCATGAGATTCCATTGGGTAATGGAATGTTCTCCATTGTTCCATCAGGCCCTGTGTCATCATGGACACCTGGATCCATGAGATTCCATTGGGTAACAATGTTCTCCAGTGTTCCATCAGGCTCTGTCACCATGGACACCATGGTTCCATGAGATTCCATTGGGTAACAATGTTCTCCAGTGTTCCATCAGGTCCATGACATTCCATTGTCACCATGGACACCTGGTTCCATGAGATTCCATTCCATTGGGTAACAATGTTCTCCAGTGTTCCATCAGGCTCTGTCACCATGGACACCTGGTTCCATGAGATTCCATTGGGTAACAATGTTCTCCAGTGTTCCATCAGGCTCTGTCACCATGGACACCTGGTTCCATGAGATTCCATTGGGTAACAATGTTCTCCAGTGTTCCATCAGTCACCATGGACACCTGGTTCCATGAGATTCCATTGGGTAACAATGTTCTCCAGTGTTCCATCAGGCTCTGTCACCATGGACACCTGGGTTCCATGAGATTCCATTGGGTAACAATGTTCTCCAGTGTTCCATCAGGCTCTGTCTGTCACCATGGATCACCATGGACACCTGGTTCCATGAGATTCCATTGGGAAACAATGTTCTCCAGTGTTCCATCAGTGTTCCATCAGGCCTGTCACCATGGACACCTGGTTCCATGAGATTCCATTGGGTAACAATGTTCTCCAGTGTTCCATCAGGCTCTGTCACCATGGACACCTGGTTCCATGAGATTCCATTGGGTAAACAATGTTCTCCAGTGTTCCATCAGGCTCTGTCACCATGGACACCTGGTTCCATGAGAGATTCCATTGGGTAACAATGTTCTCCAGTGTTCCATCAGGCTCTGGACACCTGGTTCCATGGACACCTGGTTCCCAGGCTCCCATTGACACCTGGTTTCCAAAATGTTCTCCAGTGTTCTCAATCCATCAGTCACCATGGACACCTGGTTCCATGAGATTCCATTGGTAACAATGTTCTCCAGTGTTCCATCAGTCTGACCATGGACACCTGGTTCCATGAGATTCCATTGGGTAACAATGTTCTCCAGTGTTCCATCAGCTCTGTCACCATGGACACCTGGTTCCATGAGATTCCATTGGGTAACAATGTTCTCCAGTGTTCCATCAGGCTCTGTCACCATGGACACCTGGTTCCATGAGATTCCATTGGGTAACAATGTTCTCCAGTGTTCCATCAGGTCACCATGGACACCTGGTTCCATGAGATTCCATTGGGTAACAATGTTCTCCAGTGTTCCATCAGGCTGTCACCATGGACACCTGGTTCCATGAGATTCCATTGGGTAACAATGTTCTCCAGTGTTCCATCAGGCTCTGTCACCATGGACACCTGGTTCCATGAGATTCCATTGGGTAACAATGTTCTCCAGTGTTCCATCAGTCACCATGGACACCTGGTTCCATGAGATTCCATTGGTAACAATGTTCTCCAGTGTTCCATCAGGTTCCACCATGGACACCTGGTTTCCATGAGATTCCATTGGGTAACAATGTTCTCCAGTGTTCCATCAGGCTCTGTCACCATGGACACCTGGTTCCATGAGATTCCATTGGGTAACAATGTTCTCCAGTGTTCCATCAGGCTCTGTCACCATGGACACCTGGTTCCATGAGATTCCATTGGGTAAAAAATGTTCTCCAGTGTTCCATCAGGCTCTGTCACCATGGACACACCTGGTTCCATGAGATTCCATTGGGTAACAATGTTCTCCAGTGTTCCATCAGGCCTGTCACCATGGACACCTGGTTCCATGAGATTCCATTGGGTAACAATGTTCTCCAGTGTTCCATCAGGCTCTGTCACCATGGACACCTGGTTCCATGACATTCCATTGGGTAACAATGTTCTCCAGTGTTCCATCAGGCTCTGTCACCATGGACACCTGGTTCCATGAGATTCCATTGGGTAAAAATGTTCTCCAGTGTTCCATCATCTGTCACCATGGACACCTGGTTCCATGAGATTCCATTGGGTAACAATGTTCTCCAGTGTTCCATCAGGCTCTGTCACCATGGACACCTGGTTCCATGAGATTCCATTGGGGTAAAAATGTTCTCCAGTGTTCCATCAGGCACCATGGACACCCCTGGTTCCATGAGATTCCATTGGGTAACAATGTTCTCCAGTGTTCCATCTCTCCCACCATGGACACCTGGGTCCATGAGATTCCATTTGGTAAAAATGTTCTCCAGTGTTCCATCAGGCTCTGTCACCATGGACACCTGGTTCCATGAGATTCCATTGGGTAACAATGTTCTCCAGTGTTCCATCAGGCTCTGTCACCATGGACACCTGGTTCCATGAGATTCCATTGGGTAACAATGTTCTCCAGTGTTCCATCAGTCACCATGGACACCTGGTTCCATGAGATTCCATTGGGTAACAATGTTCTCCAGTGTTCCATCAGGCCTGTCACCATGGACACCTGGTTCCATGAGATTCCATTGGGTAACAATGTTCTCCAGTGTTCCATCAGGCTCTGTCACCATGGACACCTGGTTCCATGAGATTCCATTGGGTAACAATGTTCTCCAGTCCAGTGTTCCATCAGGTCACCATGGACACCTGGTTCCATGAGATTCCATTGGGTAACAATGTTCTCCAGTGTTCCATCAGTCCAGCTCTGTCACCATGGACACCTGGTTCCATGAGATTCCATTGGGTAACAATGTTCTCCAGTGTTCCATCAGGCTGCTCTGTCACCATGGACACCTGGTTCCATGAGATTCCATTGGGTAACAATGTTCTCCAGTGTTCCATCAGGCCCACCATGGACATGGACCCTGGTTCCATGAGATTCCATTAGGGTAACAATGTTTCTCCAGTGTTCCATCAGGCTCTGTCACCATGGACACCTGGTTCCATGAGATTCCATTGGGTAACAATGTTCTCCAGTGTTCCATCAGGCTCTGTGGACCATGGACACCTGGTTCCATGAGATTCCATTGGGTAAAATGTTCTCCAGTGTTCCATCAGGCTCTCTGTCATGGACATGGACACCTGGTTCCATGAGATTCCATTGGGTAACAATGTTCTCCAGTGTTCCATCAGGCTCTGTCACCATGGACACCTGGTTCCATGAGATTCCATTGGGTAACAATGTTCTCCAGTGTTCCATCAGGTCTGTCACCATGGACACCTGGTTCCATGAGATTCCATTAGGTAACAATGTTCTCCAGTGTTCCATCAGGCTCTGTCACCATGGACACCTGGTTCCATGAGATTCCATTGGGTAACAATGTTCTCCAGTGTTCCATCAGTGTTCCATCATCTGTCACCATTCCATGGACACCTGGTTCCATGAGATTCCATTGGGGAAACAATGTTCCATTGGGTAACAATGTTCCAGTGTTCCATCTGTCACCATGGACACCTGGTTCCATGAGATTCCATTGGGTAACAATTTTCTCCAGTGTTCCATCAGGCTCTGTCACCATGGACACCTGGTTCCATGAGATTCCATTGGGTAAAATGTTCTCCTGTGTTCCATGGCTCTGTCACCATGGACACCTGGTTCCATGAGATTCCATTGGGTAACAATGTTCTCCAGTGTTCCATCAGGCTCTGTCACCATGGACACCTGGTTCCATGAGATTCCATTGGGTAACAATGTTCTCCAGTGTTCCATCAGGCTCTGTCACCATGGACACCTGGTTCCATGAGATTCCATTGGGTAAAAATGTTCTCCAGTGTTCCATCAGGCTCTGTCACCATGGACACCTGGTTCCATGAGATTCCATTGGGTAACAATGTTCTCCAGTGTTCCATCAGGCTCTGTCACCATGGACACCTGGTTCCATGAGATTCCATTGGGTAACAATGTTCTCCAGTGTTCCATCAGGCTCTGTCACCATGGACACCTGGTTCCATGAGATTCCATTGGGTAACAATGTTCTCCAGTGTTCCATCAGGCTCTGTCACCATGGACACCTGGTTCCATGAGATTCCATTGGGTAACAATGTTCTCCAGTGTTCCATCCAGCACCATCACCATGGACACCTGGTTCCATGAGATTCCATTGGGTAACAATGTTCTCCAGTGTTCCATCAGGCTCTGTCACCATGGACACCTGGTTCCATGAGATTCCATTGGGTAACAATGTTCTCCAGTGTTCCATCTCTGTCACCATGGACACCTGGTTCCATGAGATTCCATTGGGTAACAATGTTCTCCAGTGTTCCATCAGGCTCTGTCACCATGGACACCTGGTTCCATGAGATTCCATTGGGTAAAATGTTCTCCAGTGTTCCATCAGCTCTGTCACCATGGACACCTGGTTCCATGAGATTCCATTGGGTAACAATGTTCTCCAGTGTTCCATCAGGCTCTGTCACCATGGACACCTGGTTCCATGAGATTCCATTGGGTAACAATGTTCTCCAGTGTTCCATCAGGCTCACCATGGACACCTGGTTCCATGAGATTCCATTGGGTAACAATGTTCTCCAGTGTTCCATCAGGCTCTGTCACCATGGACACCTGGTTCCATGAGATTCCATTGGGTAACAATGTTCTCCAGTGTTCCATCAGGCTCTGTCACCATGGACACCTGGTTCCATGAGATTCCATTGGGTAACAATGTTCTCCAGTGTTCCATCAGGCTCTGTCACCATGGACACCTGGTTCCATGAGATTCCATTGGGTAACAATGTTCTCCAGTGTTCCATCAGGCTCTGTCACCATGGACACCTGGTTCCATGAGATTCCATTGGGTAAACAATGTTCTCCAGTGTTCCATCAGGCTCTAGTTCCGTCACCATGGACACCTGGTTCCATGAGATTCCATTGGGTAACAATGTTCTCCAGTGTTCCATCAGGCCCTGTCACCATGGACACCTGTGTTCCATGAGTTCCATGGGGTAACAATGTTCTCCAATGTTCCATCAGTTCCATCATGTCACACATGGACACCTGGTTCCATGAGATTCCATTGGGTAACAATGTTCTCCAGTGTTCCATCAGGCCCACCATGGACATCTGGTTCCATGAGATTCCATTGGGTAACAATGTTCTCCAGTGTTCCATCAGGCTCTGTCACCATGGACACCTGGTTCCATGAGATTCCATTGGGTAACAATGTTCTCCAGTGTTCCATCAGGTCTCTGTGACCATGGACACCTGGATCCATGAGATTCCATTGGGTAACAATGTTCTCCAGTGTTCCATCAGGCTCTGTCACCATGGACACCTGGTTCCATGAGATTCCATTGGGTAACAATGTTCTCCAGTGTTCCATCAGGCTCTGTCACCATGGACACCTGGTCCATGAGATTCCATTGGGTAACAATGTTCTCCAGTGTTCCATCAGGCTCTGTCACCATGGACACCTGGTTCCATGAGATTCCATTGGGTAACAATGTTCTCCAGTGTTCCATCAGGCTCTGTCACCATGGACACCTTGGGTTCCATGAGATTCCATTGGGTAACAATGTTCTCCATTGTTCCATCAGGTTCATCAGGCACCATGGACACCTGGTTCCATGAGATTCCATTGGGTAACAATGTTCTCCAGTGTTCCATCAGGCCCACCATGGACACCTGGTTCCATGAGATTCCATTGGGTAACAATGTTCAGTGTTCCATCAGGCTGTTCCATCAGGGTTCCATGAGATTCCATTGGGTAACAATGTTCTCCTGGTCATCAGCTCTGTCACCATGGACACCTGGTTCCATGAGATTCCATTGGGTAACAATGTTCTCCAGTGTTCCATCATTGCTCTGTCACCATGGACACCTGGTTCCATGAGATTCCATTGGGTAACAATGTTCTCCAGTGTTCCATCAGGCCCTGTCATGGACACCTGGTTCCATGAGATTCCATTGGGTAACAATGTTCTCCAGTGTTCCATCAGGCTCTGTCACCATGGACACCTGGTTCCATGAGATTCCATTGGGTAACAATGTTCTCCAGTGTTCCATCAGGCTCTGTCACCATGGACACCTGGTTCCATGAGATTCCATTGGGTAACAATGTTCTCCAGTGTTCCATCAGGCTCTGTCACCATGGACACCTGGTTCCATGAGATTCCATTGGGTAACAATGTTCTCCAGTGTTCCATGGCTCTGGTCACCATGGACACCTGGTTCCATGAGATTCCATTGGGTAACAATGTTCTCCAGTGTTCCATCAGGCTCTGTCACCATGGACACCTGGTCCATGAGATTCCATTGGGTAACAATGTTCTCCAGTGTTCCATCAGCTCTGTCCACCATGGACACCTGGTTCCATTCTTCCATTAGGTAACAATGTTCTCCCATCAGGCTCTGTCACCATGGACACCTGGTTCCATGAGATTCCATTGGGTAACAATGTTCTCCAGTGTTCCATCAGGCTCTGTCACCATGGACACCTGGTTCCATGAGATTCCATTGGGTAACAATGTTCTCCAGTGTTCCATCAGGCTCTGTCACCATGGACACCTGGTTCCATGAGATTCCATGGTAACAATGTTCTCCAGTGTTCCATGGCTCTGTCACCATGGACACCTGGTTCCATGAGATTCCATTGGGTAACAATGTTCTCCAGTGTTCCATCAGGCTCTCTGTCACCATGGACACCTGGTTCCATGAGATTCCATTGGGTAACAATGTTCTCCAGTGTTCCATCTGTCACCATGGACACCTGGTTCCATGAGATTCCATTGGGTAAAAATGTTCTCCAGTGTTCCATCAGGCCCACCATGGGACACCTGGTTCCATGAGATTCCATTGGGTAACAATGTTCTCCAGTGTTCCATCAGGCTCTGTCACCATGGACACCTGGTTCCATGAGATTCCATTGGGTAACAATGTTCTCCAGTGTTCCATCAGGCCCACCATGGACACCTGGTTCCATGAGAGATTCCATTGGGTAAATGTTCTCTTCCAGTGTTCACCATGGACACATGGTTCTGTCATTCCATGGACACCCTGGTTCCATGAGATTCCATTGGGTAAAATGTTCTCCAGTGTTCCATCAGGTTCCATGTGTCACCATGGACACCTGGTTCCATGAGATTCCATTAGGTAACAATGTTCTCCAGTGTTCCATCAGGCCCACCATGGACACCTGGTTCCCATGAGATTCCATTGGGTAACAATGTTCTCCAGTGTTCCATCAGGCCATGGACCATGTCATCCATGGACACCTGGTTCCATGAGTTTCCATTGGGTCAATGGATGTTCTCCAGTGTTCCATCAGTAAAATTTTCACCATGGACACCTGGTTCCATGAGATTCCATTGGGTAACAATGTTCTCCAGTGTTCCATCTGTCAGGCCTGTCACCATGGACACCTGGTTCCATGAGATTCCATTGGGTAACAATGTTCTCCAGTGTTCCATCAGGCACCATCACCACACACCCACCCATGAGATTCCATTGGGTAACAATGTTCTCCAGTGTTCCATCAGGCTGTCACCATGGACACCTGGTTCCATGAGATTCCATTGGGTAACAATGTTCTCCAGTGTTCCATCAGGCCTGTCACCATGGACATCTGGTTCCATGAGATTCCATTTGGTAACAATGTTCTCCAGTGTTCCATCAGTCACCATGGACACCTGGTTCCATGAGATTCCATTGGGTAAAAATGTTCTCCAGTGTTCCATGGCAGGTGACCATGGACACCTGGTTCCATGAGATTCCATTGGGTAACAATGTTCTCCAGTGTTCCATCAGGCTCTGTCACCATGGACATCTGGTTCCATGAGATTCCATTGGGTAACAATGTTCTCCAGTGTTCCATCAGGCCCACCATGGACACCTGGTTCCATGAGATTCCATTGGGTAACAATGTTCTCCAGTGTTCCATCAGGCTCTGTCACCATCACCATGGACACCTGGTTCCATGAGATTCCATTAGGTAACAATTTTCTCCAGTGTTCCATCAGTCTGTCACCATGGACACCTGGTTCCATGAGATTCCATTGGGCAACAATGTTCTCCAGTGTTCCATCTGTCACACCATGGACACCTGGTTCCATGAGATTCCATTGGGTAACAATGTTTTCCAGGGTTCCATCAGGCTCTGTCACCATGGACACCTGGTTCCATGAGATTCCATTGGGTAAAATGTTTCTCCAGTGTTCCATCAGGCTCTGTCCATGGACACCTGGTTCCATGAGATTCCATTGGGTAACAATGTTCTCCAGTGTTCCATCAGGCCCTGTTCTGTTTCCATGGACACCTGGTTCCATGAGATTCCATTGGGTAACAATGTTCTCCAGTGTTCCATCAGGCTCTGTCACCATGGACACCTGGTTCCATGAGATTCCATTGGGTAAAAATGTTCTCCTGTGTTCCATCAGGCTCTGTCACCATGGACACCTGGTTCCATGAGATTCCATTGGGTAACAATGTTCTCCAGTGTTCCATCAGGCTCACCATGGACATCTGGTTCCATGAGATTCCATTAGGTAACAATGTTCTCCAGTGTTCCATCAGGCTCTGTCACCATGGACACCTGGTTCCATGAGGGATTCCATTGGGTAAAAATGTTCTCCTGTGTTCCATCAGGCTCTGTGATCATGGACACCTGGTTCCATGAGATTCCATTGGGTAACAATGTTCTCCAGTGTTCCATCAGTCTCTGTCACCATGGACACCTGGTTCCATGAGATTCCATTGGGTAACAATGTTCTCCAGTGTTCCATCAGTCACCATGGACACCTGGTTCCATGAGATTCCATTGGGTAACAATGTTCTCCAGTGTTCCATCAGGCTGTCACCATGGACACCTGGTTCCATGAGATTCCATTGGGTAACAATGTTCTCCAGTGTTCCATCAGGCTCAGGCCCACCATGGACACCTGGTTCCATGAGATTCCATGGGGTAACAATGTTCTCCAGTGTTCCATCAGTCACCATGGACACCTGGTTCCATGAGATTCCATTAGGGTAAAATGTTCTCCAGTGTTCCATCTATCACCATGGACACCTGGTTCCATGAGATTCCATTGGGTAACAATGTTCTCCAGTGTTCCATCAGGCTCACCATGGACACCTGGTTCCATGAGATTCCATTGGGTAACAATTTTCTCCAGTGTTCCATCAGGCTCTGTCACCATGGACACCTGGTTCCATGAGTGTCCATTGGGTAAACAATGTTCTCCAGTGTTCCATCAGGCCTGTCACCATGGACACCTGGTTCCATGAGATTCCATTGGGTAACAATGTTCTCCAGTGTTCCATCAGGCTCTGTCACCATGGACACCTGGTTCCATGAGATTCCATTGGGTTAAATGTTCTCCAGTGTTCCATCAGGCTCTGTCACCATGGACACCTGGTTCCATGAGATTCCATTAGGTAACAATTTCTCCAGTGTTCCATCAGCTCTGTCACCATGGACACCTGGTTCCATGAGATTCCATTGGGTAACAATGTTCTCCAGTGTTCCATCCATCTGTCACCATGGACACCTGGTTCCATGAGATTCCATTTGGTAACAATGTTCTCCAGTGTTCCATCAGGCTCTGTCACCATGGACACCTGGTTCCATGAGGATTCCATTGGGTAACAATGTTCTCCAGTGTTCCATCAGGCTCTGTCACCATGGACACCTGGTTCCATGAGATTCCATTTGGTAACAATTTTCTCCAGTGTTCCATCAGGCTCTGTCACCATGGACACCTGGTTCCATGAGATTCCATTGGGTAACAATTCTTCTCCCATGTTCCATCAGGGACACCTGGTTCACCATGAGATTCCATTGGACATGTTGGTTCCATGAGGCTCATTCCATTGTTCCATGACAATTGGGTTTCTCCAGTGTTCCATCAGGTCCATCTGTCACCATGGACACCTGGTTCCATGAGATTCCATTATGGTAACAATGTTCTCCAGTGTTCCATCAGGCTCTGTCACCATGGACACCTGGTTCCATGAGATTCCATTGGGTAACAATGTTCTCCAGTGTTCCATCAGGCTCTGTCATGGACATGGACACCTGGATTCCATTGGGTAAAAATGTTCCATGTTCCATCATCACTGTCACCATGGACACCTGGTTCCAGTGTTCCATTTGGTAACAATGTTCTCCAGTGTTCCACCATGGACTGTCACCATGGACACCTGGTTCCATGAGATTCCATTTGGTAACAATGTTCTCCAGTGTTCCATCAGGCTCTGTCACCATGGACACCTGGTTCCATGAGATTCCATTGAGTAAAAATGTTCTCCTGTGTTCCATGGCTCTGTCATCATGGACACCTGGTTCCATGAGATTCCATTGGGTAACAATGTTCTCCAGTGTTCCATCAGGCTCTGTCACCATGGACACCTGGTTTCCATGAGATTCCATTGGGTAACAATGTTCTCCAGTGTTCCATCAGGCCCACCATGGACACCTGGTTCCATGAGATTCCATTGGGTAACAATGTTCTCCAGTGTTCCATCAGGCTCTGTCACCATGGACACCTGGTTCCATGAGATTCCATTAGGTAACAATGTTCTCCAGTGTTCCATCAGGCTCTGTCACCATGGACACCTGGTTCCATGAGATTCCATTGGGCAAACAATGTTCTCCAGTGTTCCATCAGGCACCATGGACACCTGGTTCCATGAGATTCCATTGGGTTACAATGTTCCAGTGTTCCATCAGGCACCATGGACATGGACACAGGTTCCATGAGATTCCATTGGGTAACAATGTTCTCCAGTGTTCCATCAGGCTCTGTCACCATGGACACCTGGTTCCATGAGATTCCATTAGGTAACAATGTTCTCCAGTGTTCCATCAGGCCCACCATGGACACCTGGTTCCATGAGATTCCATTGGGTAACAATGTTCTCCAGTGTTCCATCAGGTCTCTGTCACCATGGACACCTGGTTCCATGAGATTCCATTGGGTAAAAATGTTCTCCAGTGTTCCATCAGGCCTGTCACCATGGACACCTGGTTCCATGAGATTCCATTGGGTAACAATGTTCTCCAGTGTTCCATCAGGCTCTGTCACCATGGACACCTGGTTCCATGAGATTCCATTGGGTAACAATGTTCTCCAGTGTTCCATCAGGCCTGTCACCATGGACACCTGGTTCCATGAGATTCCATTGGTAACAATGTTCTCCAGTGTTCCATCAGGCTCACCACCATGGACACCTGGTTCCATGAGATTCCATTGGGTAAACAATGTTCTCCAGTGTTCCATCATCTGTCACCATGGACACCTGGTTCCATGAGATTCCATTGGGTAACAATGTTCTCCAGTGTTCCATCAGCTCTGTCACCATGGACACCTGGTTCCATGAGATTCCATTGGGTAACAATGTTCTCCAGTGTTCCATCAGGTCATCTGCACTCCATTGTCAATGTTCTCATGTTCCATCAGTCCCATGGACATCTGGTTCCATGAGATTCCATTGGGTAACAATTTTCTCCAGTGTTCCATCAGGCTCTGTCACCATGGACACCTGGTTCCATGAGATTCCATTGGGTAACAATGTTCTCCAGTGTTCCATCAGGCCTGTCACCATGGACATCTGGTTCCATGAGATTCCATTTGGGTAAAAATGTTCTCCAGTGTTCCATCAGGCTCTGTCACCATGGACACCTGGTTCCATGAGATTCCATTGGGTAAACAATGTTCTCCAGTGTTCCATCATCTGTGACCATGGACACCTGGATCCATGAACACCATTCCATTGGGTAACAATGTTCTCCAGTGTTCCATCGGCTCTGTCACCATGGACACCTGGTTCCATGAGATTCCATTGGGTAACAATGTTCTCCTGTGTTCCATCAGGCTCTGTCACCATGGACACCTGGTTCCATGAGATTCCATTGGGTAACAATGTTCTCCAGTGTTCCATCAGGCCTGTCACCATGGACACCTGGTTCCATGAGATTCCATTGGGTAACAATGTTCTCCAGTGTTCCATCAGGCCCATGGTCTGTCACCATGGACACCTGGTTCCATGAGATTCCATTGGGTAACAATGTTCTCCAGTGTTCCATCTGTCTGTCACCATGGACACCTGGTTCCATGAGATTCCATTGGGTAACAATGTTCTCCAGTGTTCCATCAGGCTCTGTCACCATGGACACCTGGTTCCATGAGATTCCATTGGGTAACAATGTTCTCCAGTGTTCCAGTGTTCCATGGACACCTGGTTCCATGAGATTCCATTTAGTAACAATGTTCTCCAGTGTTCCATCTGTCACCATGGACACCTGGTTCCATGAGATTCCATTGGGTAACAATGTTCTCCAGGGTTCCATCAGGCTCTGTCACCATGGACACCTGGTTCCATGAGATTCCATTGGGTAACAATGTTCTCCAGTGTTCCATCAGTCACCATGGACACCTGGTTCCATGAGATTCCATTGGTAAAAATGTTCTCCAGTTCTCCATCGGCTCTGTCACCATGGGACACCTGGTTCCATGACATTCCATTGGGTAACAATGTTCCATCAGTGTTCCATCAGGTCACCATGGACACCTGGTTCCATGAGATTCCATTGGTTTACAATGTTCTCCAGTGTTCCATGTCACCATGGACACCTGGTTCCATGAGATTCCATTGGGTAACAATGTTCTCCAGGGTTCCATCAGGCCAGCACCACCATGGACACCTGGTTCCATGAGATTCCATTGGGTAACAATGTTCTCCAGTGTTCCATCTGTCACCATGGACACCTGGTTCCATGAGATTCCATTGGGTAACAATGTTCTCCAGTGTTCCATCAGGCCTGTCACCATGGACACCTGGTCCATGAGATTCCCATTGGGTAACAATTTTCTCCTGTGTTCCATCAGGCTCTGTCATGGACATCTGGTTCCATGAGATTCCATTGGTTTAATAATGTTCTCCAGTGTTCCATCTGGCTCTGTCACCATGGACACCTGGTTCCATGAGATTCCATTGGGTTACAATGTTCTCCAGTGTTCCATCAGGCTCTGTCACCATGGACACCTGGTTCCATGAGATTCCATTGGGTAACAATTTTCTCCTGTGTTCCATCAGGCCCACCATGGACACCTGGTTTCCATGAGATTCCATTTAGTAACAATGTTCTCCAGTGTTCCATCAGGCCCATCATGGACACCTGGTTCCATGAGATTCCATTGGGTAACATGTTTTCCAGTGTTCCATCAGGCTCTGTCACCATGGACACCTGGTTCCATGAGATTCCATTGAGTAACAATGTTCTCCAGTGTTCCATCAGGCCCACCATGGACACCTGGTTCCATGAGATTCCATTTGGTTACAATGTTCTCCAGTGTTCCATCAGGCTCAGTCACCATGGACACCTGGTTCCATGAGATTCCATTGGGTAAATGTTCTCCAGTGTTCCATCCAGCTCTGTCACCATGGACACCTGGTTCCATGAGATTCCATTAGGGCAACAATTTTCTCCAGGGTTCCATCAGGCTCTGTCACCATGGACACCTGGTTCCATGAGATTCCATTGGGTAACAATGTTCTCCAGTGTTCCATCAGGCCCTGTCACCATGGACACCTGGTTCCATGAGATTCCATTGGGTAACAATGTTCTCCAGTGTTCCATCAGGCTGTCACCATGGACACCTGGTTCCATGAGATTCCATTGGTAACAATGTTCTCCAGTGTTCCATCAGGCTCTCCACCATGGACACCTGGTTCCATGAGATTCCATTAGGTAAAAATGTTTCCAGTGTTCCATCAGGCTCTGTCACCATGGACACCTGGTTCCATGAGATTCCATTGGTAACAATGTTCTCCAGTGTTCCATCAGGCCTGTCACCATGGACACCTGGTTCCATGAGATTCCATTGGGTAACAATGTTCTCCAGTGTTCCATCAGGCCTGTCACCATGGACACCTGGTTCCATGAGATTCCATTAGGTAACAATGTTCTCCAGTGTTCCATCAGGTCTGTCACCATGGACACCTGGTTCCATGAGATTCCATTAGGTAACAATGTTCTCCAGTGTTCCATCAGGCCTGTCACCATGGACACCTGGTTCCATGAGATTCCATTGGGTAACAATGTTCTCCAGTGTTCCATCAGTTCTCTGTCACCATGGACACCTGGTTCCATGAGATTCCATTGGGTTAACAATGTTCTCCAGTGTTCCATCAGGCTCTGTCACCATGGACACCTGGTTCCATGAGATTCCATTGGGTAACAATTTTCTCCAGTGTTCCATCAGGCTCTGTCACCATGGACACCTGGTTCCATGAATGTTCTCCATGTTCCATCATCTCTGTTCCATTGGGTTCCATTGATTCCAATGTTCTCAGTGTTCCATCAGGCCTGTCACCATGGACACCTGGTTCCATGAGATTCCATTGGGTAACAATGTTCTCCAGTGTTCCATCAGGCTCTGTCACCATGGACACCTGGTTCCATGAGATTCCATTGGGTAACAATGTTCTCCAGTGTTCCATCAGGCTCTGTCACCATGGACACCTGGTTCCATGAGATTCCATTGGGTAACAATGTTCTCCAGTGTTCCATCAGGCTCTGTCACCATGGACACCTGGTTCCATGAGATTCCATTGGGTAAATAATGTTCTCCAGTGTTCCATCAGGCTCTGTCACCATGGACACCTGGTTCCATGAGATTCCATTGGGTAACAATGTTCTCCAGTGTTCCATCAGGCCCACCATGGACACCTGGTTCCATGAGATTCCATTGGTAACAATGTTCTCCAGTGTTCCATCAGTCCACCATGGACATCTGGTTCCATGAGATTCCATTGGGGTAATGTTCTCCAGTGTTCCATGGCTCTGTCACCATGGACACCTGGATCCATGAGATTCCATTAGGTAACAATGTTCTCCAGTGTTCCATCAGGCTCACCATGGACACCTGGATCCATGAGATTCCATTGGTAACAATGTTCTCCAGTGTTCCATCAGGCTCTGTCACCATGGACACCTGGTTCCATGAGATTCCATTGGGTAACAATGTTCTCCAGTGTTCCATCAGTCCCTGTGTCACCATGGACACCTGGTTCCATGAGATTCCATTGGGTAACAATGTTCTCCAGTGTTCCATCCATCTGTCACCATGGACACCTGGTTCCATGAGATTCCATTAGGTAACAATGTTCTCCAGTGTTCCATCAGGCTCTGTCACCATGGACACCTGGTTTCATGAGATTCCATTGGGGTAACAATGTTCTCCAGTGTTCCATCAGGCTCTGTCACCATGGACACCTGGTTCCATGAGTTCCATTGGGTAACAATGTTCTCCAGTGTTCCATCAGGCCTGTCACCATGGACACCTGGTTCCATGAGATTCATTGGGTAACATGTTCTCCAGTGTTCCATCAGGCCTGTCACCATGGACATCTGGTTCCATGAGATTCCATTGGGTAACAAATGTTCTCCAGTGTTCCATCAGGCTCCAGCAACGTCACCATGGACACCTGGTTCCATGAGATTCCATTGGGTAACAATGTTCTCCAGTGTTCCATCAGGCTCTGTCACCATGGACACCTGGTTCCATGAGATTCCATTGGGTAACAATGTTCTCCAGTGTTCCATCCATCAGCTCTGTAACCATGGACACCTGGTTCCATGAGATTCCATTGGGTAACAATGTTCTCCAGTGTTCCATCAGGCACCATGGATCACCATGGACACTGGTCCCATGAGATTCCATTGGGTGACAATTTTCTCCAGTGTTCCATCAGGCTCTGTCACCATGGACACCTGGTTCCATGAGATTCCATTGGGTAACAATGTTCTCCAGTGTTCCATCAGGCTCTGTCACCATGGACACCTGGTTCCATGAGATTCCATTAGGTAACAATTTCTCCAGTGTTCCATCAGGCTCACCATGGACACCTGGTTCCATGAGATTCCATTGGGTAACAATGTTCTCCAGTGTTCCATCAGGCCCTGTCATGGACACCTGGTTCCATGAGATTCCATTAGGTAACAATTTTCTCCAGTGTTCCATCAGGCTCTGTCACCATGGACACCTGGTTCCATGAGATTCCATTGGGTAACAATGTTCTCCAGTGTTCCATCAGGCTCTGTCACCATGGACACCTGGTTCCATGAGATTCCATTGGGTAACAATGTTCTCCAGTGTTCCATCCATCAGGCTCTGTCACCATGGACACCTGGTTCCATAGAGATTCCATTGGGTAAAAATGTTCTCCAGTGTTCCATCAGGCCCACCATGGACACCTGGTTCCATGAGATTCCATTAGGTAACAATGTTCTCCAGTGTTCCATCTGCACCACACCATGGACACCTGGAGATTCCATTGGGTAAAATTCCATGTACTCCATCAGGTTGTGACAATACCTGGATCCATGAGTTCCATTGGGTAACAATGTTTTCCAGTTCCATCTGTCACCATGGACACCTGGTTCCATGAGATTCCATTGGGTTACAATGTTCTCCAGTATTCCATCTCTGTCACCATGGACACCTGGTTCCATGAGATTCCATTGGGAAACAATGTTCTCCAGTGTTCCATCAGGCCACCATGGACACCTGGTTCCATGAGATTCCATTAGGTTACAATGTTCTCCAGTGTTCCATCTCCACCATGGACACCTGGTTCCATGAGATTCCATTGGGTAAAAATGTTCTCCAGTGTTCCATCAGGCCTGTCACCACCATGGACACCTGGTTCCATGAGATTCCATTGGGTAACAATGTTCTCCAGTGTTCCATCAGGCCTCACCATGGACACCTGGTTCCATGAGATTCCATTGGGTAACAATGTTCTCCAGTGTTCCATCAGGCTCTGTCACCATGGACACCTGGTTCCATGAGATTCCATTGGGTAAAATGTTCTCCAGTGTTCCATCAGGCTCTGTCACCATGGACACACCTGGTTCCATGAGATTCCATTGGGTAACAATGTTCTCCAGTGTTCCATCAGGCTCTGTCACCATGGACACCTGGTTCCATGAGATTCCATTGGGTTACAATGTTCTCCATGTTCCATCAGGCCTGTCACCATGGACACCTGGTTCCATGAGATTCCATTGGGTAACAATGTTCTCCAGTGTTCCATCCAGGCTCTGTCACCATGGACACCTGGTTCCATGAGATTCCATTGGGTAACAATGTTCTCCAGTGTTCCATCAGGCTCTGTCACCATGGACACCTGGTTCCATGAGATTCCATTGGGTAACAATGTTCTCCAGTGTTCCATCAGGCTCTGTCACCATGGACACCTGGTTCCCTGAGATTCCATTGGGTAACAATGTTTCTCCAGGGTTCCATCAGGCTCTGTCACCATGGACATCTGGTTCCATGAGATTCCATTTGGTAAAATGTTCTCCAGTGTTCCATCAGGCCCACCATGGACACCTGGTTCCATGAGATTCCATTTGGGTAAAAATGTTCTCCAGTGTTCCATCAGGCTCTGTCACCATGGACACCTGGTTCCATGAGATTCCATTGGGTAACAATGTTCTCCAGTGTTCCATCAGGCTCTGTCACCATGGACACCTGGTTCCATGAGATTCCATTACATAACAATGTTCTCCAGTGTTCCATCTGTCACCATGGACACCTGGTTCCATGAGATTCCATTGGGTAACAATTTTCTCCAGTGTTCCATCAGGCTCTGTCACCATGGACACCTGGTTCCATGAGATTCCATTGGGTAACAATGTTCTCCAGTGTTCCATCAGGCCCACCATGGACACCTGGTTCCATGAGATTCCATTGGGTAACAATGTTCTCCAGTGTTCCATCAGGTCCCACTCACCATGGACACCTGGTTCCATGAGATTCCATTAAACAATGTTCTCCAGTGTTCCATCAGGCTCACCATGGACACCTGGTTCCATGAGATTCCATTGGGTAACAATGTTCTCCAGTTCCATCCATCAGGCTCTGTCACCATGGACACCTGGTTCCATGAGATTCCATTGGGTAACAATGTTCTCCAGTGTTCCATCAGGCTCTGTCACCATGGACACCTGGTTCCATGAGATTCCATTGGGTTACAATGTTCTCCAGTGTTCCATCAGGCCTGTCCCATGGACACCTGGTTCCCATGACATTCCATTGGGTAACAATGTTCTCCAGTGTTCCATCAGGTCCCATGGACTGTCATGGACACCTGGTTCCATGAGATTCCATTAGGTTAACAATTTTCTCCAGTGTTCCATCTCTGTCACCATGGACACCTGGTTCCATGAGATTCCATTGGGTAACAATGTTCTCCAGTGTTCCATCAGGCTCTGTCACCATGGACACCTGGTTCCATGAGATTCCATTGGGTAACATGTTCTCCAGTGTTCCATCAGGCTCTGTCACCATGGACACCTGGTTCCATGAGATTCCATTTGGGTAACAATGTTCTCCAGTGTTCCATCAGGCCACCATGGACATCTGGTTCCATGAGATTCCATTGAGTAACAATGTTCTCCAGTGTTCCATCTGTCACACCATGGACACCTGGTTCCATGAGATTCCATTGGGTTACAATTTTCTCCTGTGTTCCATCAGGCTCTGTCACCATGGACACCTGGTTCCATGAGATTCCATTGGGTAACAATGTTCTCCAGTGTTCCATCAGGCTCTGTTCTCTGGCACCATGGACACCTGGTTCCATGAGATTCCATTAGGTTACAATGTTCTCCAGTGTTCCATCTGGCTCACCATGGACACCTGGTTCCATGAGATTCCATTGGGTAACAATGTTCTCCAGTGTTCCATCAGGCTCTGTCACCATGGACACCTGGTTCCATGAGATTCCATTGGGTAAACAATGTTCTCCAGTGTTCCATCAGGCACCATGGACACCTGTCACCATGGACATCTGGTCCTCCATGACATTCCATTGGGTAACAATGTTCTCCAGTGTTCCATCAGGCTCACACCAGTGGACACCTGGTTCCATGAGATTCCATTTGGTAACAATGTTCTCCAGTGTTCCATCAGGCTCTGTCACCATGGACACCTGGTTCCATGAGATTCCATTGGTAACAATGTTCTCCAGTGTTCCATCAGGCTCAGTCACCATGGACACCTGGTTCCATGAGATTCCATTGGGTAACAATGTTGTCCAGGGTTCCATCAGTCACCATGGACACCTGGTTCCATGAGATTCCATTGGGTAACAATGTTCTCCAGTGTTCCATCAGGCCTGTTGCCATGGACATCTGGTTCCATGAGATTCCATTTGGGTAACAATGTTCTCCAGTGTTCCATCTGTCACCATGGACACCTGGTTCCATGAGATTCCATTGGGTAACAATGTTCTCCAGTGTTCCATCAGGCCTGTCACCATGGACACCTGGTTCCATGAGATTCCATTGGGTAACAATGTTCTCCAGTGTTCCATCAGGCTCTGTCACCATGGACACCTGGTTCCATGAGATTCCATTGGGTAACAATGTTCTCCAGTGTTCCATCAGGCCACCATGGACACCTGGTTCCATGAGATTCCATTTGGTAAAATGTTTTCTCCAGTGTTCCATCAGGCCTGTCACCATGGACACCTGGTTCCATGAGATTCCATTGGGTAAAAATTTTCTCCAGTGTTCCATCAGGCTCTGTCACCATGGACACCTGGTTCCATGAGATTCCATTGGGTAACAATGTTCTCCAGTGTTCCATCAGGCTCTGTCACCATGGACACCTGGTTCCATGAGATTCCATTGGGTAACAATGTTCTCCAGTGTTCCATCAGTCACACATGGACACCTGGTTCCATGAGATTCCATTGGGTAACAATGTTCTCCAGTGTTCCATCAGGTCCACCATGGACACCTGGTTCCATGAGATTCCATTAGGTAACAATTTTCTCCAGTGTTCCATCAGGCTCTGTCACCATGGACACCCTGGTTCCATGGGAAGATTCCATTGGGTAACAATGTTCTCCAGTGTTCCATCAGGTTTTCTCGATCACCATGGACACCTGGTTCCATGAGATTCCATTGGTAACAATGTTTCTCCAGGGTTCCATCAGGCTCTGTCACCATGGACACCTGGTTCCATGAGATTCCATTGGGTAACAATGTTCTCCAGTGTTCCATCATCCTGTCACCATGGACACCTGGTTCCATGAGATTCCATTGGGTAATTTGTTCCAGTGTTCCATCAGGCCCACCATGGACATCTGGTTCCATGATTCCATTGGGTAACAATGTTCTCCAGTGTTCCATTGCTCTGTCACCATGGACACCTGATTCCATGAGATTCCATTGGGTAAAAATGTTCTCCAGTGTTCCATCAGGCTCTGTCACCATGGACACCTGGTTCCATGAGATTCCATTGGGTAACAATGTTCTCCAGTGTTCCGTCCATCTGTCACCATGGACATCTGGTTCCATGAAGATTCCATTGGGTAACAATGTTCTCCATGTTCCATCAGGCTCTGTCACCATGGACACCAGGTTCCATGAGATTCCATTGGGTAACAATGTTCTCCAGGGTTCCATCATGTTCCATGGACACCTGGGTGAGATTCCATTAGGTAACAATGTTCTCCAGGGTTTCATGGCTCTGTCACCTGGACCTGGTTCCATGAGATTCCATTAGGTAACAATGTTCTCAGTGTTCCATCAGGCTCTGTCACCATGGACACCTGGTTCCATGAGATTCCATTGGGTAACAATGTTCTCCAGTGTTCCATCTGTCACCATGGACACCTGGTTCCATGAGATTCCATTGGTAACAATGTTCTCCAGTGTTCCATCAGGTTCTGTCACCATGGACACCTGGTTCCATGAGATTCCATTGGGTAAAAATGTTCTCCAGTGTTCCATCAGGCTCTGTCACCATGGACACCTGGTTCCATGAGATTCCATTGGGTAAAAAAATGTTCTCCAGTGTTCCATCAGGCTCTGTCACCATGACACCTGGTTCCATGACATTCCATTGGGTAAAAAATGTTCTCCAGTGTTCCATCAGGCCCACATGGGACATCTGGTTCCATGAGATTCCATTAGGTTAACAATGTTCTCCAGTGTTCCATCTGTCACCATGGACACCTGGTTCCATGAGATTCCATTGGGTAACAATTTTCTCCAGTGTTCCATCAGGCTCTGTCACCATGGGACACCTGGTTCCATGAGATTCCATTGGGTAACAATGTTCTCCAGTGTTCCATCAGGCTCTGTCACCATGGACACCTGGTTCCATGAGATTCCATTGGGTAACAATGTTCTCCAGTGTTCCATCAGGCTCTGTCACCATGGACACCTGGTTCCATGAGATTCCATTGGGTAACAATGTTCTCCAGTGTTCCATCAGGCTCTGTCACCATGGACACCTGGTTCCATGACATTCCATTGGGTCCAATGTTCTCCAGTGTTCCATGTTCCATCAGGCCTGTCACCATGGACACCTGGTTCCATGAGATTCCATTGGAGTAACAATGTTCTCAGTGTTCCATCAGTCACCATGGACACCTGGTTCCATGAGATTCCATTAGGGTAACAATGTTCTCCAGTGTTCCATCAGGCCTGTCACCATGGACACCTGGTTCCATGAGATTCCATTGGGTAACAATGTTCTCCAGTGTTCCATCAGGCCCACCATGGACACCTGGTTCCATGAGATTCCATTGGGTAACAATGTTCCATCCATCACCTTTCCCTCTGAGACCCATGGGCAATTTTTTCTGTGATCCACCATGGACACCTGGTTCCATGAGATTCCATTGGGTAACAATGTTCTCCAGTGTTCCATCAGTCACCACCATGGACACCTGGTTCCATGAGATTCCATTGGGTAAAAATGTTCTCCAGTGTTCCATCAGGCCCACCATGGACACCTGGTTCCATGAGATTCCATTGGGTAACAATGTTCTCCAGTGTTCCATCAGCTCACCATGGACACCTGGTTCCATGATATTCCATTTGGTAACAATGTTCTCCAGTGTTCCATCAGGCTCTGTCACCATGGACACCTGGTTCCATGAGATTCCATTGGGTAAAAATGTTCTCCAGTGTTCCCATGGCCACCATGGACACCTGGTTCCATGAGATTCCATTGGTAACAATGTTCTCCAGTGTTCCATCAGGCTCTGTCACCATGGACACCTGGTTCCATGAGATTCCATTGGGTAACAATGTTCTCCAGTGTTCCATCAGGCCTGTCACCATGGACACCTGGTTCCATGAGATTCCATTGGGTAACAATGTTCTCCAGTGTTCCATCAGGTCCAGCAAGTCACCATGGACACCTGGTTTCCATGAGATTCCATTGGGTAACAATTTTCTCCAGGGTTCCATCAGGCTCTGTCACCATGGACACCTGGTTCCATGAGATTCCATTGGGTAAATGTTCTCCAGTGTTCCATCAGCCCTGACCATGGACACCTGGTTCCATGAGATTCCATTGGGTAAAAATGTTCTCCAGTGTTCCATTCAGGCTCTGTCACCATGGACACCTGGTTCCATGAGATTTCCATTGGGTAACAATGTTCTCCAGTATTCCATCAGGTCCAGCAAATCTGTCACCATGGACACCTGGTCCCATGAGATTCCATTGGGTAACAATGTTCTCCAGGTTCCATCAGGGCTCTGTCACCATGGACACCTGGTTCCATGAGATTCCATTGGGTAACAATGTTCTCCAGTGTTCCATCAGGCCTGTCACCATGGACACCTGGTTCCCATGAGATTCCATTAGGTAACAATGTTCTCCAGTGTTCCATCAGGCCAGTCACCATGGACACCTGGTCCATGAGATTCCATTGGGTAACAATGTTCTCCAGTGTTCCATCTGTCACCATGGATACCTGGTTCCATGAGATTCAATTGGGTAACAATGTTCTCCAGTGTTCCATCAGGCCTGTCACCATGGACACACCTGGTTCCATGAGATTCCATTGGGTAACAATGTTCTCCAGTGTTCCATCAGGCCCACCATGGACACCTGGTTCCATGAGATTCCATTGGGTAACAATGTTCTCCAGTGTTCCATCAGGCTGTCACCATGGACACCTGGTTCCATGAGATTCCATTGGGTAACAATGTTCTCCAGTGTTCCATCTGGCCACCCATGGACACCTGGTTCCATGAGATTCCATTGGGTAACAATGTTCTCCAGTGTTCCATCAACCACCATGGACACCTGGTCCATGAGATTCCATTGGGTAAACAATGTTCTCCAGTGTTCCATCAGGCTCTGTCACCATGGACACCTGGTTCCATGAGATTCCATTGGGAAAAAAATGTTCTCCAGTGTTCCATCAGGCTCTGGCAATGTCACCATGGACACCTGGTTCCATGAGATTCCATTGGGTAACAATGTTTTCCAGTGTTCCATCACCATCACCATGGACACCTGGTTCCATGAGATTCCATTGGGTAAACAATGTTCTCCAGTGTTCCATCAGGCTCTGTCACCATGGACACCTGGTTCCATGAGATTCCATTGGGTAACAATGTTCTCCAGTGTTCCATCAGGTCTCACCATGGACACCTGGTTCCATGAGATTCCATTGGGTAACAATTTTCTCCAGTTTCCATCAGGCCCTGTCACCATGGACACCTGGTTCCATGAGATTCCATTGGGTAACAATGTTCTCCAGTGTTCCATCTCTCTGTCACCATGGACACCTGGTTCCATGAGATTCCATTGGGTAACAATGTTCTCCAGTGTTCCATCAGGCCCACCATGGACATCTGGTTCCATGAGATTCCATTAGGTAACAATGTTCTCCAGTGTTCCATCAGGCCCACCATGGACATCTGGTTCCATGAGATTCCATTGGGTAAAATGTTCTCCAGTGTTCCATCAGGCCTGTCACCATGGACACCTGGTTCCATGACATTCATTTGGTAACAATGTTCTCCAGTGTTCCATCAGCTGTCACCATGGACACCTGGTTCCATGAGATTCCATTGGGTAAAAATGTTCTCCAGTGTTCCATCAGGCTCTGTCACCATGGACACCTGGTTCCATGAGATTCCATTGGGTAACAATGTTCTCCAGTGTTCCATCAGGCTCTGTCACCATGGACACCTGGTTCCATGAGATTCCATTGAGTAACAATGTTCTCCAGTGTTCCATCAGTCCCACCATGGACACCTGGTTCCATGAGATTCCATTGGGTAACAATGTTCTCCAGTGTTCCATCAGGTCCAGCTGTCACCATGGACACCTAGTTCCATGAGATTCCATTGGGTAACAATGTTTGTCCAGTGTTCCATCAGGCTCTGTCACCATGGACACCTGGTTCCATGAGATTCCATTGGGTAACAATGTTCTCCAGTGTTCCATCAGGCTCTGTCACCATGGACACCTGGTTCCATGAGATTCCATTGGGTAACAATGTTCTCCAGTGTTCCATCTGGATCACCATGGACACCTGGTTCCATGAGATTCCATTGCAACAATGTTCTCCAGGGTTCCATCAGGCTCACCTGTGGATCATGGACACCTGGTTCCATGAGATTTCCATTGGTAACAATGTTCTCCAGGGTTCCATCAGGCCCAATGTCACCATGGACACCTGGTTCCATGAGATTCCATTGGGTAACAATGTTCTCCAGTGTTCCATCAGGCCCACCATGGACACCTGGTTCCATGAGATTCCATTAGGTAATAATGTTTCTCCAGTGTTCCATCAGGCCCACCATGGACACCTGGTTCCCATGAGATTCCAGGGTTCCATTGGGCTCACCAACAATGTTCCATCCAGGGTTCCATCAGTGTTCCCATCTGTCACCATGGACACCTGGTTCCATGAGATTCCATTGGGTAAAATGTTCTCCAGTGTTCCATCAGGCTCTGTCACCATGGACACCTGGTTCCATGAGATTCCATTGGGTAACAATGTTCTCCAGTGTTCCATCAGGCTCTGTCACCATGGACACCTGGTTCCATGAGATTCCATTAGGTAACAATTTTCTCCAGTGTTCCATCAGGCTCTGTCACCATGGACACCTGGTTCCATGAGATTCCATTGGGTAACAATGTTCTCCAGTGTTCCATCATCTGTCACCATGGACACCTGGTTCCATGAGATTCCATTGGGTAAAAATGTTCTCCAGTGTTCCATGGCTCTGTCACCATACACACCTGGTTCCATGAGATTCCATTGGGTAACAATGTTCCAGGGTTCCATCAGGCTCTGTCACCATGGACACCTGGTTCCATGAGATTCCATTGGGTAACAATGTTCTCCAGTGTTCCATCAGGCTTGTCACCATGGACACCTGGTTCCATGAGATTCCATTGGGTAACAATGTTCTCCAGTGTTCCATCAGGCCCACCACCATGGACACCTGGTCCCATGAGATTCCATTGGGTAAAAATGTTCTCCAGTGTTCCATCTGTCACCATGGACACCTGGTTCCATGAGATTCCATTGGGTAACAATGTTCTCCAGTGTTCCATCAGGCTCTGTCACCATGGACACCTGGTTCCATGAGATTCCATTGGGGAAAAAATGTTCTCCAGTGTTCCATCAGGCCCACCATGGACACCTGGTTCCATGAGATTCCATTGGGTTCCAATGTTCTCCAGTGTTCCATCAGGCTCTGTCACCATGGACACCTGGATCCATGAGATTCCATTGGGTAACAATGTTCTCCAGTGTTCCATCCGGCTCTGTCACCATGGACACCTGGTTCCATGAGATTCCATTGGGTAACAATGTTCTCCTGTGTTCCATCAGTCTCACCATGGACACCTGGTTCCATGAGATTCCATTGGGTAATAATGTTCTCCAGTGTTCCATCAGGCCTGTCATATGGACACCTGGTTCCATGAGATTCCATTGGGTTACAATGTTCTCCAGTGTTCCATCAGGCCTGTCACCATGGACACCTGGATCCATGAGATTCCATTGGGTAACAATGTTCTCCAGTGTTCCATCAGGCTCTGTCACCATGGACACCTGGTTCCATGAGATTCCATTAGGTAACAATGTTCTCCAGTGTTCCATCAGCTCTGTGATCATGGACACCTGCTTCCATGAGATTCCATTAGGTAACAATGTTCTCCAGTGTTCCATCTGTCACAATGGACACCTGGTTCTATGAGATTCCTTTAGGTTAAAATTTTCTCCAGGGTTCCATCAGGCTCTGTCACCATGGACACCTGGATCCATGAGATTCCATTAGGTAACAATTTTCTCCAGGGTGCCATCCGGATCTCTCACCATGGACAGCTGGTCCTATGACATTCCATTGGGAAACAATGTTGTCCAGTGTTCCATCACGCCCACCATGGACATCTGGCTCCATGATATTCCATTTGGTAACAACCTTCTCCAGTGTTCCATCAGGCCTGTCCACCATGGACACCTGGTTCCATGAGATTCCATTGGGTAACAATGTTCTCCAGTGTTCCATCAGGCTCTGTCACCATGGACACCTGGTTCCATGAGATTCCATTGGGTAACAATGTTCTCCAGTGTTCCATCAGGCCCCAGTTCTAGCCCACCATGGACACCTGGTTCCATGAGATTCCATTGGGTAACAATGTTCTCCAGTGTTCCATCAGGTCCAGCTGTCACCATGGACACCTGGTTCCATGAGATTCCATTGGGTAACAATGTTCTCCAGTGTTCCATCAGGCCCACCATGGACACCTGGTTCCATGAGATTCCATTGGTAACAATTTTCTCCAGTGTTCCATCAGGCCTGTCACCATGGACATCTGGTTCCATGAGATTCCATTGGGTAACAATGTTCTCCAGTGTTCCATCTGTCACCATGGACACCTGGTTCCATGAGATTCCATTTGGTAACAATTTTCTCCAGTGTTCCATCAGGCTCTGTCACCATGGACACCTGGTTCCATGAGATTCCATTGTAAAAATGTTCTCCAGTGTTCCATCAGTCCTCATGGACATCTGGTTCCATGAGATTCCATTTCAAAAATGTTCTCCAGTGTTTGTTCAGTCACCATGGACACCTGGTTCCATGAGATTCCATTGGTTAACAATGTTCTCCAGTGTTCCATCAGGCCCACCATGGACATCTGGTTCCATGAGATTCCATTGGGTAAACAATGTTCTCCAGTGTTCCATCTGTCACCATGGACAACTGGTTCCATGAGATTCCATTGGGTAACAATGTTCTCCAGTGTTCCATCAGGCCCAATGTTCTGTCACCATGGACACCTGGTTCCATGAGATTCCATTGGGTAACAATGTTCTCCAGTGTTCCATCAGGCTCTGTCACCATGGACACCTGGTTCCATGAGATTCCATTGGGTAACAATGTTCTCCAGTGTTCCATCAGGCCCAGCATGGACACCCATTCATCCATGAATTCCATTGGTAACAATGTTCTCAGTGTTCCATCTGTCACCAATGGACACTGGTTCATCATGTTTTAGTTCCATGAGATTCCATTGGGTAACAATGTTCTCCAGTGTTCCATCAGGCCCTGTCACCATGGACACCTGGTTCCATGAGATTCCATTGGGTAACAATGTTCTCCAGTGTTCCATCAGGCTCTGTCACCATGGACACCTGGTTCCATGACATTCCATTGGGTAACAATGTTCTCCTGTGTTCCATCAGGCTCTGTCACCATGGACACCTGGTTCCATGAGATTCCATTGGGTAACAATGTTCTCCAGTGTTCCATCATCTGTCACCATGGACACCTGGTTCCATGAGATTCCATTGGGTAACAATGTTCTCCAGTGTTCCATCAGGCTCTGTCACCATGGACACCTGGTTCCATGAGATTCCATTGGGTAACAATATTCTCCAGGGTTCCATCAGGCTCTGTCACCATGGACACCTGGTCCCATGACATTCCATTGGGTAACAATGTTCTCCAGTGTTCCATCAGGCTCTGTCACCATGGACACCTGGTTCCATGAGGTTCCATTGGAAAAATGTTCTCAGTGTTCCATCTGTCACCATGGACACCCTGGTTCCATGAGATTCCATTAGGTAAAATGTTCTCCAGTGTTCCATCAAAACTGTCACCATGGACACCTGGTTCCATGAGATTCCATTGGGTAACAATGTTCTCCAGTGTTCCATCAGGCTCTGTCACCATGGACATCTGGTTCCATGAGATTCCATTGGGTAACAATGTTCTCCAGTGTTCCATCAAGCTCTGTCACCATGGACACCTGGTTCCATGAGATTCCATTGGGTAACAATGTTCTCCAGTGTTCCATCAGGCTCTGTCACCATGGACACCTGGTTCCATGAGATTCCATTGGGTAACAATGTTCTCCAGTGTTCCATCGTGCTCTGTCACCATGGACACCTGGATCCATGAGATTCCATTGGGTAACAATGTTCTCCAGTGTTCCATCAGGCTCTGTCACCATGGACACCTGGTTCCATGAGATTCCATTGGGTAACAATGTTCTCCAGTGTTCCATCAGGCTCCACCATGGACACCTGGTTCCATGAGATTCCATTGGGTAACAATGTTCTCCAGTGTTCCATCAGGCCACCACCATGGACACCTGGTTCCATGAGATTCCATTGGGTAACAATGTTCTCCAGTGTTCCATCAGTCACCATGGACACCTGGTTCCATGAGATTCCATTGGGTAACAATGTTCTCCAGTGTTCCATCTCTGTCACCATGGACACCTGGTTCCATGAGATTCCATTGGGTAAAAATGTTCTCCAGTGTTCCATCAGGCTCTGTCACCATGGACACCCTGGTTCCATGAGATTCCATTGGGTAACAATGTTCTCCAGTGTTCCATCAGGCCCACCATGGACATCTGGTTCCATGAGATTCCATTTGGTAACAATGTTCTCCAGTGTTCCATCAGTCTCTGTCACCATGGACACCTGGTTCCATGAGATTCCATTGGTAAAAATGATTCCAGTCCAGTTCCATCAGGCTCACCATGGACACCTGGTTCCATGAGATTCCATTGGGTAACAATGTTCTCCAGTGTTCCATCGGCTCTGTCACCATGGACACTGGTTCCATGAGATTCCATTGGGTAAAAATGTTCTCCAGTGTTCCATCAGGGCACCATGGACACCTGGTTCCATGAGATTCCATTGGGTAACAATGTTCTCCAGTGTTCCATCAGGTCCAGGCTCTGTCACCATGGACACCTGGTTCCATGAGATTCCATTTGGTAACAATTTTCTCCAGTGTTCCATCAGGCTCTGTCACCATGGACACCTGGTTCCATGAGATTCCATTGGGTAACAATGTTCTCCAGTGTTCCATCTGTTCACCACCATGGACACCTGGATCCATGAGATTCCATTGGGTAACAATGTTCTCCAGTGTTCCATCAGGTCACCATGGACACCTGGTTCCATGAGATTCCATGGGGTAACAATTTTCTCCAGTGTTCCATCAGGCTCTGTCACCATGGACACCTGGTTCCATGAGATTCCATTGGGTAACAATGTTCTCCAGTGTTCCATCAGGCCCATGGACATCTGGTTCCATGGACATCTGGTTCCATGACATTCCATTTGGGTAACAATGGTTCTCCAGTGTTCCATCAGGTCCTGTCACCATGGACACCTGGTTCCATGAGATTCCATTAGTAAAAATGTTGTCCAGTATTCCATCAGGCTCTGTCACCATGGACACCTGGTTCTATGAGATTCCATTGGGTAACAATGTTCTCCAGTGTTCCATCAGGCTCTGTCACCATGGACACCTGGTCCCTATGAGATTCCATTGGGTAAAAAATGTTCTCCTGTGTTCCATCTGTCACCATGGACACCTGGTTCCATGAGATTCCATTGGATAAAATGTTCTCCAGTGTTCCATCCATCAGGCTCTGTCACCATGGACACCTGGTTCCATGAGATTCCATTGGTAACAATTTTCTCCAGGGTTCCATCAGGCTCTGTCACCATGGACACCTGGTTCCATGAGATTCCATTGGGTAACAATGTTCTCCAGTGTTCCATCAGGCTCTGTCACCATGGACACCTGGTTCCATGACATTCCATTGGGTAAAATGTTCTCCAGTGTTCCATCAGGCTCTGTCACCATGGACACCTGGTTCCATGAGATTCCATTGGGTAACAATGTTCTCCAGTGTTCCATCAGTCACCATGACACCTGGTTCTATGAGATTCCATTGGGAAACAATGTTCTCCAGTGTTCCATCAGGCTCTGTCACCATGGACACCTGGTTCCATGAGATTCCATTAGGTAACAATGTTCTCCAGTGTTCCATCAGGCTGTCACCATGGACACCTGGTTCCATGAGATTCCATTGGGTAACAATGTTCTCCAGTGTTCCATCAGGCTCCGTATGGACATCTGGTTCCATGAGATTCCATTGGGTAACAATGTTCTCCAGTGTTCCATCAGGCCCACCATGGACACCTAGTTCCATGAGATTCCATTGGGTAACAATGTTCTCCAGTGTTCCATCAGGCTCTGTGACCATGGACACCTGGTTCCATGAGATTCCATTGGGTAACAATGTTCTCCAGTGTTCCATCAGGCTCTGTCACCATGGACACCTTGTTCCATGACATTCCATTAGTAACAATGTTCTCCAGTGTCCATCCATCAGTCTGTCATGGACACCTGGTTCCATGAGATTCCATTAGGGTAAAAAATGTTCTCCAGTGTTCCATCATCACTCTGTCACCATGGACACCTGGTTCCATGAGATTCCATTGGGTAAAAATTTTCTCCAGTGTTCCATCAGCCACTCTGTCACCATGGAAACCTGGTTCCATGAGATTCCATTTCTATCAGGGTAACAATGTTCTCCAGTGTTCCATCCATCAGTCACCATGGACACCTGGTTCCATGAGATTCCATTGGGTAACAATGTTCTCCAGTGTTCCATCAGGCTCTGTCACCATGGACACCTAGTTCCATGAGATTCCATTGGGTAAAAATGTTCTCCAGTGTTCCATCAGGCCCACCATGGACACCTGGTTCCATGAGATTCCATTGGGTAACAATGTTCTCCAGTGTTCCATCAGTCACCATGGACACCTGGTTCCATGAGATTCCATTAGGTAACAATGTTCTCCAGTGTTCCATCAGGCTCTGTCACCATGGACACCTGGTTCCATGAGATTCCATTGGGTAAAAATGTTCTCCAGTGTTCCATCAGGCCACCAATGGACACCTGGTTCCATGAGATTCCATTGGGTAACAATGTTCTCCAGTGTTCCATCAGTCACCATGGACACCTGGTTCCATGAGATTCCATTGGGTTACAATGTTCTCCAGTGTTCCATCTGTCACCATGGGACACCTGGTTCCATGAGATTCCATTGGGTAAAAATGTTCTCCAGTGTTCCATCAGGCTCTGTCACCATGGACACCTGGTTCCATGAGATTCCATTGGGTAACAATGTTCTCCAGTGTTCCATCAGTCCACCATGGACACCTGGTCCCATGAGATTCCATGGGTAACAATGTTCTCCAGTGTTCCATCAGGCTCTGTCACCATGGACACCTGGTTCCATGAGATTCCATTAGGTAACAATGTTCTCCAGGGTTCCATCAGGCTCTGTCACCATGGACACCCTGGTTCCATGAGATTCCATTGGGTAACAATGTTCTCCAGTGTTCCATCTATCACCATGGACACCTGGTTCCATGAGATTCCATTGGGTAACAATGTTCTCCAGTGTTCCATCAGGCCTGTCACCATGGACACCTGGTCCCATGAGATTCCATTGGGTAACAATGTTCTCCAGTGTTCCATCAGGCTCTGTCACCATGGACACCTGGTTCCATGAGATTCCATTGGGTAAAAATGTTCTCCAGTGTTCCATGGGTCTGTCACCATGGACACCTGGTTCCATGAGATTCCATTGGGTAACAATGTTCTCCAGTGTTCCATCAGTCACCATGGACACCTGGTTCCATGAGATTCCATTGGGTAACAATGTTTCTCCAGTGTTCCATCTGTCCCACCACCATGGACATGAGGTCCCATGAGATTCCATTGGGTAACAATGTTCTCCAGTGTTCCATCAGGTCCAGCACCACCATGGACACCTGGTTCCATGAGATTCCATTGGGTAACAATGTTCTCCAGGGTTCCATCCAGGCCCAGTCACCATGGAAACCTGGTTCCATGAGATTCCATTAGTAACAATGTTCTCCAGTGTTCCATCTGTCACCATGGACACCTGGTTCCATGAGATTCCATTGGGGTAACAATGTTCTCCAGTGTTCCATCAGGCTCTGTCATCATGGACACCTGGTTCCATGAGATTCCATTGGGTAACAATGTTCTCCAGTGTTCCATCTGTCACCATGGACATCTGGTTCCATGAGATTCCATTGAGTAACAATGTTCTCCAGTGTTCCATCAGGCCTGTCTGCATGGACACCTGGTTCCATGAGATTCCATTGGGTAACAATGTTCTCCAGTGTTCCATCAGGCCAGCTGTCACCATGGACACCTGGTTCCATGAGATCCATTGGGTAACAATGTTCTCCAGTGTTCCATCAGGTCCTGTCACCATGGACACCTGGTTCCATGAGATTCCATTGGGTAACAATGTTCTCCAGTGTTCCATCTATCCACCATGGACACCTGGTTCCATGAGATTCCATTGGGTAACAATGTTCTGAAGTGTTCCATCAGGCTCTGTCACCATGGACACCTGGTTCTATGAGATCCCATTAGGTAACAATGTTGTCCAGTGTTCCATCAGGCCTGTCACCATGGACACCTGGTTCCATGACATTCCATTGGGGTAACAATGTTCTCCAGTGTTCCATCAGGCCCTGTCACCATGGACACCTGGTTCCATGAGATTCCATTGGGTAACAATGTTCTCCAGTTTTTCCATTCCATCAGTCACCATGGACACCTGGTTCCATGAGATTCCATTGGGTAACAATGTTCTCCATTGTTCCATCTGTGTCACCATGGACACCTGGTTCCATGAGATTCCATTGGTAACAATGTTCTCCATTGTTCCATCAGGCCCACCATGGACATCTGGTTCCATGAGATTCCATTGCAACAATGTTCTACAGTGTTCCATTAGGCCTGTCACCATGTACACCTGGTTCCATGAGATTCCATTGGGTAAAAATGTTCTCCAGTGTTCCATCAGGCTCTGTGACCATGGACACCTGGTTCCATGAGATTCCATTGGGTAACAATGTTCTCCAGTGTTCCATCAGGCCATGTCACCATGGACACCTGGTTCCATGGAGATTCCATTGAGTAACAATGTTCTCCAGTGTTCCATCAGGCCCACCATGGACATCTGGTTCCATGAAATCCATGAGTTCCATTGGGTAACAATGTTCTTCAGTGTTCCATCAGGTCCCATGAGACATTGTAAAAAGTTTCTCCACACACTCTGGTTTCCATGAGATTCCATTAGGTAACAATGTTCTCCAGTGTTCCATCAGGCTCTGTCACCATGGACACCTGGTTCCATGAAATTCCATTGGGTAACAATGTTCTCCAGTGTTCCAGGCTCTGTCACCATGGACACCTGGTTCCATGAAATTCCATTGGGTAACAATGTTTCCAGTGTTCCATCAGACTCTGTCACCATGGACACCTGGTTCCATGAGATTCCATTGGGTAACAATGTTCTCCAGTGTTCCATCAGGCTCCACCATGGACACACATGGTTCCATGAGATTCCATTGGGTAACAATGTTCTCCAGTGTTCCATCAGGCCCACCATGGACACCTGGTTCCATGAGATTCCATTGAGTAAAAATGTTCTCCAGTGTTCCATCAGGCTCTGTCCACCATGGACACCTGGTTCCATGAGATTCCATTGGGTAACAATGTTCTCCAGTGTTCCATCAGGCTCTGTCACATGGACATCTGGTTCCATGAGATTCCATTTGGTAACAATGTTCTCCAGTGTTCCATCAAGTGTCACCATGGACACCTGGTTCCATGAGATTCCATTGGGTAACAATGTTTCCAGTGTTCCATCAGCTCTGTGACCATGGACACCTGGTTCCATGAGATTCCATTGGGTAACAATGTTCTCCAGTGTTCCATCAGGCCCACCATGGACATCTGGTTCCATGAGATTCCATGGGTTACAATGTTCTCCAGTGTTCCATCTGTTCTGTCACATGGACACCTGGTTCCATGAGATTCCATTGGGTAACAATGTTCTCCTGTGTTCCATCAGGCTCTGTCACCATGGACACCTGGTTCCATGAGATTCCATTGGGTAACAATGTTCTCCAGTGTTCCATCAGGGCTGTCACCATGGACACCTGGTTCCATGAGATTCCATTGGGTAACAATGTTCTCCAGTGTTCCATCAGGCCTGTCACCATGGACACCTGGTTCCATGAGATTCCATTAAACAATGTTCTCCAGTGTTCCATCAGGCACCGTCACCATGGACACCTGGTTCCATGAGATTCCATTTGGTAACAATGTTCTCCAGTGTTCCATCAGGATCTGTCACCATGGACACCTGGTTCCATGAGATTCCATTAGTAACAATGTTCTCCAGTGTTCCATCAGGCTCTGTCACCATGGACACCTGGTTCCATGAGATTCCATTAGGTAACAATGTTCTCCAGTGTTCCATCAGGCCCCACCATGGACACCTGGTTCCATGAAATTCCATTGAGTAACAATGTTCTCCAGTGTTCCATCAGGCCCAGTCACCATGGACACCTGGTTCCATGAGATTCCATTGGGTAACAATGTTCTCCAGTGTTCCATCAGTCCACCATGGACATCTGGTTCCATGAGATTCCATTGGGTAAAATGTTCTCCAGTGTTCCATGGCTCTGTCACCATGGACACCTGGTTCCATGAGATTCCATTGGGTAAAAATGTTGTCCAGTGTTCCATGGCTCTGTGATCATGGGCACCTGGATCCATGAGATTCCATTGGGTAACAATGTTCTCCAGTGTTCCATCAGGCTCTGTCACCATGGACATGGTTTCCATGAGATTCCATTGGGTAACAATGTTCTCCAGTGTTCCATCAGGCCCACCATGGACACCTGGTCCCATGAGATTCCATTAGGGTAACAATGTTCTCCAGTGTTCCATCAGGTCCAGCAACCATGGACACCTGGTCCATGAGATTCCATTAGGTAAAAATGTTCTCCAGGGTTCCATCTCTGTCACCATGGACACCTGGTTCCATGAGATTCCATTAGGTAACAATGTTCTCCAGTGTTCCATCAGGCTCCACCATGGACACCTGGTTTCATGAGATTCCATTGTCAAACCAATGTTTCCAGTATTCCATCAGGTTCTTCCATGTCACCATGGACACCTGGTTCCATGAGATTCCATTGATGTAAAATGTTCTCCAGTGTTCCATCAGGCTCTGTCACCATGGACACCTGGTTCCATGAGATTCCATTGGGTAACAACAATGTCTCCATGTTCCATCAGTCACCATGGACACCTGAGTCCATGAGATTCCATTGGGTAACAATGTTCTCCAGTGTTCCATCAGGCTCTGTCACCATGGACATCTGGTTCCATGACATTCCATTGGGTAAAAATGTTCTCCAGTGTTCCATCAGGCTCTGTCACCATGGACACCTGGTTCCATGAGATTCCATGGGGTAACAATGTTCTCCAGTGTTCCATCTGTCACCATGGACACCTGGTTCCATGAGATTCCATTAGGTAACAATGTTCTCCAGTGTTCCATCAGGCTCCACCATGGACACCTGGTTCCATGAGATTCCATTGGGTAACAATGTTCTCCAGTGTTCCATCAGGCTCTGTCACCATGGACACCTGGTTCCATGAGATTCCATTGGGTAAAATGTTCTCCAGTGTTCCATCAGGCCATCCATGACATCACACCTGGATGAGATTCCATTTGTTCAATGTTCTCCCAGTGTTCCATGGGAGTTCTGTCACCAACAATGTTTCCATGAGATTCCAAAAATAGTCCACTGTTCTGTAGAGGTTTCCACAATCACCATGGACACCTGGTTCCATGAGATTCCATTTAGGTAACAATGTTCTCCAGTGTTCCATCAGGCTCTGTCACCATGGACACCTGGTTCCATGAGATTCCATTAGGTAACAATGTTCTCCAGTGTTCCATCAGGTCCACTCATGGACACCATGGTTCCATGAGATTCCATTTGGTAACAATGTTCTCCAGTGTTCCATCATCTGTCACCATGGACACCTGGTTCCATGGGGATTCCATTAGGTAAACCATGTTCTCAGGGTTCCATCAGGCTCTGTCACCATGGACATCTGGTTCCATGAGATTCCATTGGGTAACAATGTTCTCCAGTGTTCCATCAGGCCTGTCACCATGGACACCTGGTTCCATGAGATTCCATTGGGTAACAATGTTCTCCAGTGTTCCATGGCTCTGTCACCATGGACACCTGGTTCCATGAGATTCCATTGGGTAACAATGTTCTCCAGTGTTCCATCAGGCTCTGTCACCATGGACACCTGGATCCATGAGATTCCATTTGGGTTACAATGTTCTCCAGTGTTCCATCAGGCTCTGTCACCATGGACACCTGGTTCCATGAGATTCCATTGGGTAACAATGTTCTCCAGTGTTCCATCAGGCCCATCTGTCACCATGGACACCTGGTTCCATGAGATTCCATTGGGAAACAATGTTCTCCAGTGTTCCATCAGGCAGCACTGTCACCATGGACACCTGGTTCCATGAGATTCCATTGGGTAACAATGTTCTCCAGTGTTCCATCAGGCTCTGTCACCATGGACACCTGGTTCCATGAGATTCCATTTTGGTAACAATGTTCTCCAGTGTTCCATCAGGTCTCTGTCACCATGGACACCTGGTTCCATGAGATTCCATTGGGTAACAATGTTCTCCAGTGTTCCATCAGTCCACCATGGACACCTGGTTCCATGAGATTCCATTAGGTAAAATGTTCTCCAGTGTTCCATCAGGCTCTGTCACCATGGACACCTGGTTCCATGAGATTCCATTAGGTAACAATGTTCTCCAGTGTTCCATCAGGCCTGTCACCATGGACACCTGGTTCCATGAGATTCCATTGGGTAACAATGTTCTCCAGTGTTCCATCAGGCTCACCATGGACACCTGGTTCCATGAGATTCCATTGGGTAACAATGTTCTCCAGTGTTCCATCAGGCTCTGTCACCATGGACACCTGGTTCCATGAGATTCCATTGGGTAACAATTTTCTCCAGTGTTCCATCAGGCTCTGTCACCATGGACACCTGGTTCCATGAGATTCCATTGGGTAACAATGTTCTCCAGTGTTCCATCAGGCTCTGTCACCATGGGACATCTGGTTCCATGAGATTCCATTTTGTAACAATGTTCCAGTGTTCCATCAGGCCTCACCATGGACACCTGGTTCCATGAGATTCCATTTAGTAACAATGTTCTCCAGTGTTCCATCAGGCCTGTCACCATGGACACCTGGTTCCATGAGATTCCATTGGGTAACAATGTTCTCCAGTGTTCCATGGCCCTGTTTCACCATTTGACACCTGGTTCCATGAGATTCCATTGGGAAAAATGTTCTCCAGTGTTCCATGTTGCTCTGTGACCATGGACACCTGGTTCCATGAGATTCCATTGGGTAACAATGTTTCTCCAGTGTTCCATCAGGTCTGTCACCATGGACACCTGGTTCCATGAGATTCCATTGGGTAACAATGTTCTCCAGTGTTCCATCAGGCTCTGTCACCATGGACACCTGGTTCCATGAGATTCCATTGGGTAACAATGTTCTCCAGTGTTCCATTAGGCCCACCATGGACACCTGGTTCCATGAGATTCCATTGGGTAACAATGTTCTCCAGTGTTCCATCAGGCCCACCATGGACACCTGGTTCCATGAGATTCCATTAGGTAACAATGTTCTCCAGTGTTCCATCTATCTCTGTCACCATGGACACCCTGGTTCCATGAGATTCCATTGGGTAAAAATGTTCTCCTGTTCTCCATCAGGCCCCATCTGTCACCATGGACACCTGGATCCATGAGATTCCATTAGAACAACAATGTTCTCCAGTGTTCCATCAGGCTCTGTCACCATGGACACCTGGTTCCATGAGATTCCATTGGGTAACAATGTTCTCCAGTGTTCCATCAGGCCCACCATGGACACCTCTGGTTCCATGAGATTCCATTGGGTAACAATGTTCTCCAGTGTTCCATCAGGCTCTGTCACCATGGACACCTGGTTCCATGAGATTCCATTGGGTAACAATTTTCTCCAGTGTTCCATCAGGCCTGTCACCATGGACACCCTGGTTCCATGAGATTCCATTGGGTAACAATGTTCTCCAGTGTTCCATCAGCTCTGTGATCATGGACACCTGGTTCCATGAGATTCCATTAGGTAACAATTTTCTCCAGTGTTCCATCAGGCTCTGTCACCATGGACACCTGGTTCCATGAGATTCCATTGGGTAACAATGTTCTCCAGTGTTCCATCAGGCCCGTCATGGACACCTGGTTCCATGAGATTCCATTGGGTAACAATGTTCTCCAGTGTTCCATCAGGCTCTGTCACCATGGACACCTGGTTCCATGAGATTCCATTTGGTAACAATGTTCTCCAGTGTTCCATCAGGCCACCATGGACACCTGGTTCCATGAGATTCCATTGGGTAACAATGTTCTCCAGTGTTCCATCAGGCTCTGTCACCATGGACACCTGGTTCCATGAGATTCCATTAGGTAACAATGTTCTCCAGTGTTCCATCCCCTGTCACCATGGACACCCTGGTTCCATGAGATTCCATTGGGTAACAATGTTCTCCAGTGTTCCATCAGGCCACCATGGACATCTGGTTCCATGAGATTCCATTGGGTAACAATGTTCTCCAGTGTTCCATCAGGCCCACCATGGACACCTGGTTCCATGAGATTCCATTGGGTAACAATGTTCTCCAGTGTTCCATCAGGCCAGCACACCATGGACACCTGGTTCCATGAGATTCCATTGGGTAACAATGTTCTCCAGTGTTCCATCAGGCCCACCATGGACACCTGGTTCCATGACATTCCATTGGGTAACAATGTTCTCCAGTGTTCCATCAGGCTCTGTCACCATGGACACCTGGTTCCATGAGATTCCATTGGGTAACAATGTTCTCCAGTGTTCCATCAGGCCTGTCATCATGGACACCTGGTTCCATGAGATTCCATTGGTAACAATGTTCTCCAGTGTTCCATCAGTCTGTCACCATGGACACCTGGTTCCATGAGATTCCATTGGGTAAAAAATGTTCTCCAGTGTTCCATCAGGCTCTGTCACCATGGACACCTGGTTCCATGAGATTCCATTGGGTAACAATGTTCTCCAGTGTTCCATCAGGCTCTGTCACCATGGACACCTGGTTCCATGAGATTCCATTGGGTAACAATGTTCTCCAGTGTTCCATCTGGCACCATGGACACCTGGTTCCATGAGATTCCATTGGGTAACAATGTTCTCCAGTGTTCCATCAGGCCCTGTCACCATGGACACCTGGTTCCATGAGATTCCATTGGGTAACAATGTTCTCCAGTGTTCCATCAGGCTCTGTCACCATGGACACCTGGTTCCATGAGATTCCATTGAGTAACAATGTTCTCCAGTGTTCCATCAGGCCAGTTGTCACCATGGACACCTGGTTCCATGAGATTCCATTGGGTAACAATGTTCTCCAGTGTTCCATCAGGCTCTGTCACCATGGACACCTGGTTCCATGAGATTCCATTGGGAAACAATGTTCCATCAGGCCAGTGTTCCATCCTGCCACCATGGACACACCTGGTTCCATGAGATTCCATTGGGTAACAATGTTCTCCAGTGTTCCATCAGGCTCTGTCCTGTCCATGGACACCTGGTTCCATGAGATTCCATTGGGTAACAATGTTCTCCAGTGTTCCATCAGGCTCTGTCACCATGGACACCTGGTTCCATGAGATTCCATTGGGGTAACAATGTTCTCCAGTGTTCCATCTGGCTCTACCATGGACACCTGGTTCCATGAGATTCCATTGGGTAACAATGTTCTCCAGTGTTCCATCAGGCACCACCATGGACACCTGGTTCCATGAGATTCCATTGGGTAACAATGTTCTCCAGTGTTCCATCAGGTCTCTGTGTCACCATGGACACCTGGTTCCATGAGATTCCATTAGGTAACAATGTTCTCCAGTGTTCCATCAGGCTCTGTCACCATGGACACCTGGTTCCATGAGATTCCATTAGGTAACAATGTTCTCCAGTGTTCCATCCAGGCCTGTCATGGACACCTGGTTCCATGAGATTCCATTGGGTAACAATGTTCTCCAGTGTTCCATCCAGTGTCACCATGGACACCTGGTTCCATGAGATTCCATTGGGTAACAATGTTCTCCAGTGTTCCATCAGGCTCTGTCACCATGGACACCTGGTTCCATGAGATTCCATTGGGTAACAATTTTCTCCAGTGTTCCATCAGGCTCTGTCACCATGGACACCTGGTTCCATGAGATTCCATTTGGTAAAATGTTCTCCAGTGTTCCATCTGTCACCATGGACACCTGGTTCCATGAGATTCCATTGGGTAACAATGTTCTCCAGTGTTCCATCAGGTCCAGCACTGTCACCATGGACACCTGGTTCCATGAGATTCCATTGGGTAACAATGTTCTCCAGTGTTCCATCAGGCTCTGTCCCCATGGACACCTGGTTCCATGACATTCCATTGGGGTAACAATGTTCTCCAGTGTTCCATCAGGCTCTGTCACCATGGACACCTGGTTCCATGAGATTCCATTAGGTAACAATGTTCTCCAGTGTTCCATCAGGCCCACCATGGACACCTGGTTCCATGAGATTCCATTGGGAAACAATGTTCTCCAGTGTTCCATCAGGCTCTGTCACCATGGACACCTGGTTCCATGAGATTCCATTGGGTAAAAATGTTCTCCTGTGTTCCATCAGGCCACCATGGACACCTGGTTCCATGAGATTCCATTGGGTAACAATGTTCTCCAGTGTTCCATCAGGCTCTGTCACCATGGACATGAGGTTCCATGAGATTCCATTGGGTTACAATGTTCTCCAGGGTTCCATCAGGCTCTGTCACCATGGACACCTGGTCCCATGAGATTCCATTGGGTAAAATGTTCTCCAGTGTTCCATCAGGCCACTGTCACCATGGACACCTGGTTCCATGAGATTCCATTGGGTAACAATGTTCTCCAGTGTTCCATCAGGCAACTGTCACCATGGACACCTGGTTCCATGAGATTCCATTGGGTAACAATGTTCTCCAGTGTTCCATCAGGCCCACCATGGACACCTGGTTCCATGAGATTCCATTGGGTAACAATGTTCTCCAGTGTTCCATCAGGCTGTCACCATGGACACCTGGTTCCATGAGATTCCATTAGGTAACAATGTTCTCCAGGGTTCCATCAGGCCTGTCACCATGGACACCTGGTTCCATGAGATTCCATTGGGGCAACAATGTTCTCCAGTGTTCCATCAGGCTCACCATGGACACCTGGTTCCATGAGATTCCATTGGGTAACAATGTTCTCCAGTGTTCCATCAGGCTCTGTCACCATGGACACCTGGTTCCATGAGATTCCATTGGGTAACAATGTTCTCCAGTGTTCCATCAGGTCCAGCCCACCATGGACACCTGGTTCCATGAGATTCCATTAGGTAACAATGTTCTCCAGTGTTCCATCCATGTTCCATTAGGCTCTGTCACCATGGACACCTGGATCCATGAGATTCCATTGGGTAACAATGTTCTCCAGTGTTCCATCAGGCTCTGTCACCATGGACACCTGGTTCCATGAGATTCCATTGGGTAACAATGTTCTCCAGTGTTCCATCAGGCTCTGTCACCATGGACACCTGGTTCCATGAGATTCCATTAGGTAACAATGTTCTCCAGTGTTCCATCAGGTCCAGCCTGTCACCATGGACACCTGGTTCCATGAGATTCCATTGGGTAACAATGTTCTCCAGTGTTCCATCAGGCTCTGTCACCATGGACACCTGGTTTCCATGAGATTCCATTGGGTAACAATGTTCTCCAGTGTTCCATCAGGCTCATCACCATGGACACCTGGTTCCATGAGATTCCATTGGGTAACAATGTTCTCCAGTGTTCCATCAGGCCTGTGTCATGGGACACCTGGTTCCATGAGATTCCATTGGGTAACAATGTTCTCCAGTGTTCCATCAGGCCCACCATGGACACCTGGTTCCATGAGATTCCATTGGGTAAAAATGTTCTCCAGTGTTCCATCAGGCTCTGTCACCATGGACACCTGGTTCCATGAGATTCCATTGGGTAACAATGTTCTCCAGTGTTCCATCAGGCCCACCATGGACACCTGGTTCCATGAAATTCCATTGGGTAACAATGTTCTCCAGTGTTCCATCAGGCTCTGTCACCATGGACACCTGGTTCCATGAGATTCCATTGGGTAAAAATGTTTCTCCAGTGTTCCATCAGGCCCACCATGGACACCTGGTTCCATGAGATTCCATTGGGTAACAATGTTCTCCAGTGTTCCATCAGGTCCAGCACCATGGACACCTGGTTCCATGAGATTCCATTGGGTAACAATGTTCTCCTGTACTCCATCAGGCCCACCATGGACACCTGGTTCCATGAGATTCCATTGGGTAAAATGTTCTCCAGTGTTCCATCAGGCCATGGTCACCATGGACACCTGAGTCCATGAGATTCCATTTGGTGGACAATGTTCTCCAGTGTTCCATCAATGTTCTCCAGGCACCATGGACACCTGGTTCCATGAGATTCCATTTGGTAACAATGTTCTCCAGTGTTCCATCAGGCTCTGTCACCATGGACACCTGGTTCCATGAGATTCCATTGGGTAACAATGTTCTCCAGTGTTCCATCAGGCCCACCATGGACACCTGGTTCCATGAGATTCCATTGGGTAACAATTTTCTCCAGTGTTCCATCAGGCTCTGTCACCATGGACACCTGGTTCCATGAGATTCCATTGGGTAACAATGTTCTCCAGTGTTCCATCAGGCTCTGTCACCATGGACATCCTGGTTCCATGAGATTCCATTGGGTAACAATGTTCTCCAGTGTTCCATCAGGCTCTGTCACCATGGACACCTGGTTCCATGAGATTCCATTGGGTAACAATGTTCTCCAGTGTTCCATCAGGCCCTGTCCATGGACACCCGGTTCCATGAGATTCCATTGGGAAACAATGTTCTCCAGTGTTCCATCAGGTCCAGCCATGGGACACCTGGTTCCATGAGATTCCATTGGGTAACAATGTTCTCCAGGGTTCCATCAGGCTCTGTCACCATGGACATCTGGTTCCATGAGATTCCATTGGGTAAAATGTTCTCCAGTGTTCCATCAGGCTCTGTCACCATGGACACCTGGTTCCATGAGATTCCATTGGGTAACAATGTTCTCCAGTGTTCCATCTCTGTCACCATGGACACCTGGTTCCATGAGATTCCATTGGGTAACAATGTTCTCCAGTGTTCCATCAGGCTCTGTCACCATGGACACCTGGTTCCATGAGATTCCATTGGGTAAAATGTTCTCCAGTGTTCCATCAGGCTCACCATGGACACCTGGTTCCATGAGATTCCATTGGGTAACAATGTTCTCCAGTGTTCCATCAGGCTCTGTCACCATGGACACCTGGTTCCATGAGATTCCATTAGGTAACAATGTTCTCCAGTGTTCCATCAGGCTCTGTCACCATGGACACCTGGTTCCATGAGATTCCATTGGGTAACAATGTTCTCCAGTGTTCCATCAGTCACCATGGCTCTGTCACCATGGACACCTGGTTCCATGAGATTCCATTGGGTAACAATGTTCTCCAGTGTTCCATCAGGCTCTGTCACCATGGACACCTGGTTCCATGAGATTCCATTGGGTAACAATGTTCTCCAGTGTTCCATCAGGCTCTGTCACCATGGACACCTGGTTCCATGAGATTCCATTGGGTAACAATGTTCTCCCCAGTTCCATCAGGCTCAGTCACCATGGACACCTGGTTCCATGAGATTCCATTGGGAAACAATGTTCTCAGTGTTCCATCAGGCCTCACCATGGACACCTGGTTCCATGAGATTCCATTGGGTAACAATGTTCTCCAGTGTTCCATCAGGCTCCATGGACACCTGGTCCATGAGATTCCATCTGGTTCCATGACCATGGACACCTGGTTCCATGAGATTCCATTGGGTAAAAATGTTCTCCAGTGTTCCATCAGGCTCTGTCACCATGGACACCTGGTTCCATGAGATTCCATTGGGGTAACAATGTTCTCCAGTGTTCCATCAGGCTCTGTCACCATGGACACCTGGTCCTATGAGATTCCATTTGGTTAACAATGTTCTCCAGTGTTCCATCAGGCTCTGTCACCATGGACACCTGGTTCCATGAGATTCCATTGGGTAACAATGTTCTCCAGTGTTCCATCAGGTCCACCATGGACACCTGGTCCATGAGATTCCATTGGGTAACAATGTTCTCCAGTGTTCCATCAGGCTCTGTCACCATGGACACCTGGTTCCATGAGATTCCATTGGGTAACAATGTTCTCCAGTGTTCCATCAGTGTCACCATGGACACCTGGTTCCATGAGATTCCATTGGGAAACAATGTTCTCCAGTGTTCCATCAGGCTCTGTCACCATGGACACCTGGTTCCATGAGATTCCATTTTGGGTAACAATGTTTTCTCCAGTGTTCCATCAGGCCCACCATGGACACCTGGTTCCATGAGATTCCATTGGGTAACAATGTTCTCCAGTGTTCCATCAGGCTGTCACCATGGACACACTGGTTCCATGAGATTCCATTGGGTAACAATGTTCTCCAGTGTTCCATCAGGCTCTGTCACCATGGACACCTGGTTCCATGAGATTCCATTGGGTAACAATGTTCTCCAGTGTTCCATCAGGCCCACCATGGACACCTGGTTCCATGAGATTCCATTTGGTAACAATGTTCTCCAGTGTTCCATCAGGCTCTGTCACCATGGACACCTGGTTCCATGAGATTCCATTGGGTAACAATGTTCTCCAGTGTTCCATGGCTCAGGTCCACCATGGACACCTGGTTCCATGAGATTCCATTGGGTAACAATGTTCTCCAGTGTTCCATCAGGCCCAGGCCCACCATGGACACCTGGTTCCATGAGATTCCATTGGGTAACAATGTTCTCCAGTGTTCCATCAGGCTCTGTCACCACCATGGACACCTGGTTCCATGAGATTCCATTGGGTAACAATGTTCTCCAGTGTTCCATCAGGCTCTGTCACCATGGACACCTGGTTCCATGAGATTCCATTGGGTAACAATGTTCTCCAGTGTTCCATCAGTCACCATGGACACCTGGTTCCATGAGATTCCATTGGGTAACAATGTTCTCCAGTGTTCCATCAGGCTCTGTCACCATGGACACCTGGTTCCATGAGATTCCATGGGGTAACAATGTTCTCCAGTGTTCCATCAGGCTCTGTCACCATGGACATCTGGTTCCATGAGATTCCATTTGGTAACAATGTTCTCCAGTGTTCCATCAGGCCCACCATGGACACCTGGTTCCATGAGATTCCATTGGGTAAAAATGTTCTCCAGTGTTCCATCAGGCTCTGTCATCATGGACACCTGGTTCCATGAGATTCCATTGGGTAACAATGTTCTCCAGTGTTCCATCAGGCTCTGTCACCATGGACACCTGGTTCCATGAGATTCCATTGGGTAACAATGTTCTCCAGTGTTCCATCAGGCCTGTCACCATGGGACACCTGGTTCCATGAGATTCCATTGGGAAACAATGTTTTCTCCAGTGTTCCATCAGGCCAGCCACCATGGACACCTGGTTCCATGAGATTCCATTAGGTAACAATGTTCTCCAGTGTTCCATCAGGCTCTGTCACCATGGACACCTGGTTCCATGAGATTCCATTTTTTCAACAATGTTCTCCAGTGTTCCATCAGGCCCACCATCACCATGGACACCTGGTTCCCATTGAGATTCCATTAGGTAACAATGTTCTCCAGTGTTCCATCAGGCTCTGTCACCATGGACACCTGGTTCCATGAGATTCCATTGGGTAACAATGTTCTCCAGTGTTCCATCAGGCTCTGTGTCACCATGGACACCTGGTTCCATGAGATTCCATTGGGTAACAATGTTCTCCAGTGTTCCATCAGGCCCACCATGGACATCCTGGTTCCATGAGATTCCATTTGGTAACAATGTTCTCCAGTTTCCATCAGGCTCTGTCACCATGGACACCTGATTCCATGAGATTCCATTGGGTAAAAAATGTTCTCCAGTGTTCCATGGGCTCTGTCACCATGGACACCTGGATCCATGAGATTCCATTGGGTAACAATGTTCTCCAGGGTTCCATCAGGCTCTGTCACCATGGATTCCATGGTTTCATGAGATTCCATTGGGTTACAATGTTCTCCAGTGTTCCATCAGGCACCATGGACACCTGGTTCCATGAGATTCCATTGGGGTAACAATGTTCTCCAGTGTTCCATCAGGCCAGCTGTCACCATGGACACCTGGTTCCATGAGATTCCATTAGGGTAACAATGTTCTCCAGTGTTCCATCTGCACTGTCACCATGGACACCTGGTTCCATGAGATTCCATTGGGGTAACAATGTTCTCCAGTGTTCCATGGCTCTGTCACCATGGACACCTGGTTCCATGAGATTCCATTGGGTAACAATGTTCTCCAGTGTTCCATCAGGCTCTGTCACCATGGACACCTGGTTCCATGAGATTCCATTGGGTAACAATGTTCTCCAGTGTTCCATCAGGCCCACCATGGACACCTGGTTCCATGAGATTCCATTGGGTAACAATGTTCTCCAGTGTTCCATCTGGCTCACCATGGACACCTGGTTCCATGAGATTCCATTAAGTAACAATTTTCTCCAGTGTTCCATCAGGCTCTGTCACCATGGACACCTGGTTCCATGAGATTCCATTGGGTAAAAAATTCTCCAGTGTTCCATCCATGGCTCTGTCACCATGGACACCTGGTTCCATGAGATTCCATTGGGTAACAATGTTCTCCAGTGTTCCATCAGGCCACCATGGACACCTGGTTCCATGAGATTCCATTGGGAAACAATGTTCTCCAGGGTTTCATCAGGTCCCATCAGCTCTGTCACCATGGACACCTGGTTCCATGAGATTCCATTGGGGTAACAATGTTCTCCAGTGTTCCATCAGGCTCTGTCACCATGGACACCTGGTTCCATGAGATTCCATTGGGTAACAATGTTCTCCAGTGTTCCATCAGTCACCATGGACACCTGGTTCCATGAGATTCCATTGGGTAACAATGTTCTCCAGTGTTCCATCTGTCACCATGGACACCTGGTTCCATGAGATTCCATTGGGTAACAATGTTCTCCAGTGTTCCATCATCAGGCTCTGTCACCATGGACACCTGGTTCCATGAGATTCCATTGGGTAACAATGTTCTCCAGTGTTCCATCAGGCTCTGTCATCATGGACACCTGGTTCCATGAGATTCCATTGGGTAACAATGTTCTCCAGTGTTCCATCAGGCCCACCATGGACACCTGGTTCCATGAGATTCCATTGGGTAACAATGTTCTCCAGTGTTCCATCAGGCTCCCACCATGGACACCTGGTTCCATGAGATTCCATTGGGTAACAATGTTCTCCAGTGTTCCATCAGGCCTGTCACCATGGACACCTGGTTCCATGAGATTCCATTGGGTAACAATGTTCTCCAGTGTTCCATCAGGCCCTGTCACCATGGACACCTGGTTCCATGAGATTCCATTGGGTAACAATGTTCTCCAGTGTTCCATCAGGCTCACCATGGACACCTGGTTCCATGAGATTCCATTGGGGTAACAATGTTCTCCAGTGTTCCATCAGGCTCTGTCACCATGGACACCTGGTTCCATGAGATTCCATTGGGTAACAATGTTCTCCAGTGTTCCCATCAGGCCCACCATGGACACCTGGTTCCATGAGATTCCATTGGGTAAAACATGTTCTCCAGTGTTCCATCACCTGTTCCTGTCACCATGGACACCTGGTTCCATGAGATTCCATTGGGTAACAATGTTCTCCAGTGTTCCATCAGGCCCATCCATGGACACCTGGTTCCATGAGATTCCATTTGGTAAAAATGTTCTCCAGTGTTCCATCATGGCTCTGTCACCACCATGGACACCTGGTTCCATGAGATTCCATTGGGTAACAATGTTCTCCAGTGTTCCATCAGGTCACCATGGACACCTGGTTCCATGAGATTCCATTTGGGTAACAATGTTCTCCTGTGTTCCATCAGGCTCTGTCACCATGGACACCTGGTTCCATGAGATTCCATTGGGTAACAATGTTCTCCAGTGTTCCATCAGGCCACCATGGACACCTGGTTCCATGAGATTCCATTGGGTAACAATGTTCTCCAGTGTTCCATCAGGCCAGCCTGTCACCATGGACACCTGGATCCATGAGATTCCATTGGGTAACAATGTTCTCCAGTGTTCCATCAGGCCTGTCACCATGGACACCTGGTTTCCATGAGATTCCATTGGGTAACAATGTTCTCCAGTGTTCCATCTGTCACCATGGACACCTGGTTCCATGAGATTCCATTGGGTAACAATGTTCTCCAGTGTTCCATCAGGCTCTCCAATATTCCACCATGGACACCTGGTTCCATGAGATTCCATTGGTAACAATGTTCTCCAGTTTTCTCCAGTGTTCCATCAGGCCCATGGACACCTGGTTCCATGAGATTCCATTGGGTAACAATGTTCTCCAGTGTTCCATCAGGTCACCATGGACACCTGGTTCCATGAGATTCCATTGGGTTACAATGTTCTCCAGTGTTCCATCAGGCCCACCCATGGACACCTGGTTCCATGAGATTCCATTGGGTAACAATGTTCTCCTGTGTTCCATCAGGCTCTGTCACCATGGACACCTGGTTCCATGAGATTCCATTAGGTAACAATGTTCTCCAGTGTTCCATCAGGTCTCTGTGACCATGGACACCTGGTTCCATGAGATTCCATTGGGTAACAATGTTCTCCAGTGTTCCATCAGGTCCAGGGTTCAATGTGTCACCATGGACACCTGGTTCCATGAGATTCCATTGGGTAAAAATTTTCTCCAGTGTTCCATCAGGCCTGTCACCATGGACACCTGGTTCCATGAGATTCCATTGGGTAACAATGTTCTCCAGTGTTCCATCAGTCACCATGGACACCTGGTTCCATGAGATTCCATTGGGTAACAATGTTCTCCAGTGTTCCATCAGGCCCTGTCACCATGGACATCTGGTTCCATGAGATTCCATTGGGTAAAAATGTTCTCCAGTGTTCCATCAGGTCACCATGGACACCTGGTTCCATGAGATTCCATTGGGTAACAATTTTCTCCAGTGTTCCATCAGGCTCTGTCACCATGGACACCTGGTTCCATGAGATTCCATTGGGTAACAATGTTCTCCAGTGTTCCATCAGGCCCACCACCATGGACATCTGGTTCCATGAGATTCCATTGGGTTAACAATGTTCTCCAGTGTTCCATCAGGCTCTGTCACCACCATGGACACCTGGTTCCATGAGATTCCATTGGTAACAATGTTCTCCAGTGTTCCATCAGGCCTCTGTCACCATGGACACCTGGTTCCATGAGATTCCATTGGGTAACAATGTTCTCCAGTGTTCCATCAGGTCCCTGTCTGTGGACCATGGACACCTGGTTCCATGAGATTCCATTAGGTAACAATGTTCTCCAGTGTTCCATCAGGCTCTGTCACCATGGACACCTGGTTCCATGAGATTCCATTGGGTAACAATGTTCTCCAGTGTTCCATCAGGCTCTGTCACCATGGACACCTGGTTCCATGAGATTCCATTAGGTAACAATGTTCTCCAGTGTTCCATCAGGTCTCTGTCACCATGGACACCTGGTTCCATGAGATTCCATTAGGTAAAATGTTCTCCAGTGTTCCATCAGGCCTGTCACCATGGACACCTGGTTCCATGAGATTCCATTTTGTTACAATGTTCATCAGTGTTCCATCAGTCACCATGGACACCTGGTTCCATGAGATTCCATTGGGTAATAATGTTCTCCAGTGTTCCATCAGGCCCACCATGGACATCTGGTTCCATGAGATTCCATTTGGGTAACAATGTTCTCCAGTGTTCCATCAGGCTCCACCATGGACACCTGGTTCCATGAGATTCCATTGGGTAAAATGTTCTCCAGTGTTCCATGGCTCTGTCACCATGGGCACCCTGGTTCCATGAGATTCCATTGGGTAACAATGTTCTCCAGTGTTCCATCGGCTCTGTCACCATGGACACCTGGATCCATGAGATTCCATTGGGTTACAATGTTCTCCAGTGTTCCATCAGGCTCTGTCACCATGGACACCTGGTTCCATGAGATTCCATTGGGTTAACAATGTTCTCCAGTGTTCCATCAGGTCTGTCACCATGGACACCTGGTTCCATGAGATTCCATTGGGTAACAATGTTCTCCAGTGTTCCATCAGGTCACCATGGACACCTGGGTCCATGAGATTCCATTAGGAAACAATGTTCTCCAGTGTTCCATCTGTCACCATGAACACCTGGTTCCATGAGATTCCATGGGGTAACAATGTTCTCCAGTGTTCCATCAGGATCTGTCACCATGGACACCTGGTTCCATGAGATTCCATGGGGTAACAATGTTCTGAAGTGTTCCATCAGGCTCTGTCACCATGGACACCTGGTTCCATGACATTCCATTGGGTAACAATCTTCTCCAGTGTTCCATCTTTCACCATGGACACCTGGTTTCATGCAATTCCATTGGGTGACAATGCTCTGCAGTGTTCCATCTGTAACCATGGACACCTGGATCCATGAGATTCCATTGCGTAACAACATTCTCCAGTGTTCCATCAGGCCCAGTTCTGTCACCATGGACACCTGGTTCCATGCGATTCCATGGGGTAACAATGTTCTCCTGTGTTCCATCAGGCTGTGTCATCAGGCTGTCCCTCAGGCTATGTATGAGCCTTATTAACACGTGTATAAATGTACAAGCTGAATAATCAATAAATTTGAGACTTGTTGATCATCATTGGATGTGCATGTCTCCCGTCGCATTCCACAGCCCACCATATCCTGAATTTTCTCCTAATTTTCTTCCCTTAATTGGAGAAGCTTAACTACCATTTTCCCTTTTCTGGGAGCACTCCAATGTCAAACTGCACCTGTAAATCCCATCCTAAGAAATTTCACCCTGCATCTGGAACTAATGGGACATCCCCAATTCCTTTTTTTTTTGTTCCTTCAAACTTTATTTGTGTTATAAATAAGGCTTTGAACCTTTCCCCTTGTCTTATTTTGAAAAGACAGGTGTCTGCTAAGGAAGGCAGGAGCTGCCCCTGAAATGGAAAATATAAACCCCCTCCCTCTGAATCTTTATCATTTTGAAATTAAGGCGGTTTTCAGGCACAGATATGGGAGAAGGAATAACAGTTCTTTACCAGAAAAAAAGCAAAATCAAATCAAAAAATCAAAAAAACAAAACAATGCAGTAATACAAAACATTGACAAGAGTCAGAATACGACCTGAAACCGTGTGGTTTGGGGTGGTGGTAGCAGTCCTATTAAATGGTGACTGCAGTCCTCCTGGAGTGCCAGGTGGCACATGTACAGCATCTGCATATGCTGGGATGTGGTTCTGTCGAAGATCCAGTGATCCTGTAAAAGGGCCTAGTCTTCCTCTGAAGATCCAGTGGTGGTGTAGATGGGCCAGGTCTTCCTCTGGGAATCCAGTGGAAAGGCTGTTTCTGGTGTCCCAAAATCTCAGGTTATAGCCAGGAAGGAATGCTTGGCTCCTCCCCTGGGCAGAGCATCTCAAAATGGGATGATGTAATTTTGATCAGTCATGCAGTGACACTCAATGGCCCATTAACAGCAGATGTCTCCCCAGAGGGAGGACTGGTTTGTGGAAGAGATAAAGAAAACTGCCCAATTAACAGAAGGTAACTGCCACACCTCTAACAGATGGCAAAGAATATATACACTCATCCAGGACATTATCCACCTCTTGTTCTTTTTCCATCTGCATCACAATGAAACCTTACACACAGTTCTCACTTATGACTGGGTTTCCCTGTGGTACACAACAGCTTTCTCCATCTTTCTGCATTACCCACCAAGTGTAACCAGGTCCTTGAACAAAAACAATCCCACAGATGGGTTTGCTTTGCCTGAGGTGGGATTAATCCAAACAGTCTTTCCTAAAATATCTTTCATGTGTACAACAGGGACTTTATCTCCATCCACTGTGTGCAGGGGTTCAGACTGGGCAGGACCAGCTCAACTGATGGACCCTCTGTTGTTGACCATCCAGGTGGCTTTTTGCTAAGTTCACTTCCCAATTTCTCAAAGCTTCCCCTGCCAATTGCCTTCAGGGTAGTCTTAAGTAGTCCATTGCACTGTTCATTGGTGCTGATATCCAGGGATATGGGTGCATGATATGGGTGCATGATTTCATAGGGGATATGACATATCCATTCAATACCATGTTCCCTGGCCCAGGTGTTGATAAGGCCATTCTTGAAATGGGTCCCATTGTCTGACTCAATTCTCTCAGGGGTGCCATGTCTCCACAGGATTTGCTTTTCCAGGCCCAGGATGGTGTTCTGGGCAGTGGCATGAGACACAGGGTAGGTCTCCAACCATCCAGTGGTGGCTTCCACCATGGTCAGCACATAGTGCTTGCCTTGGCATGTCTGGGGCAGTGTGATGTAGTCAATCTGCCAGGCCTCCCCATACTTGTACTTGGACCACCACCCACCATACCACAGGGGCTTCACTCGCTTGGCCTGTTTGATGGCAGCACACGTCTCACAGTCATGGATGACCTGAGAAATACTGTCCATGGTTAGATCCACCCCTCGGTCTCGTGCCCACTTATAGGTGGCATCTCTGCCCTGATGGCCTGAGGCATCATGGGCCCATCAAGCTAGGAATAACTCTCCCTTGTGTTCCCAATCTAGGTCTATCTTTGACACCTCTATTTTTCAACCTGGTCTACCTGCTCATTGTTTTGGTGCTCCTCATTAGCTCTGCTCTTGGGGACATGGGCATCTACATGGCAGACCTTCACAGGTAGCCTCCCTACCCTGGTCGCAATGTCTTTCCAGTCATCAGCAGCCCAAATTGGTTTTCCTCTACGCTGCCAGTTGGCCTTTTTCCACCTCTCCAGCCATCCCCACAGAGCATTGGCTACCATCCATGAATCAGTGTAGAGGTAGATCTTTGGGCCACTTCTCTCTTTCAGCAATGTCCAGGGCCAGCTGAACAGTTTTGAGTTCTGCAAATTGACTTGATCCACCTTCTCCTTCAGTGGCCTCTGCAACCTGTCATGTGGGGCTCCATACTGCTGCTTTCCACTTCCGGTTCATCCCTACAATGCAACAGGAACCATCAGTGAAAAGAGCGTAGCATGTTTCCTCTGGGGGCAGTTGGTTATATGGAGGAGCTTCTTCAGCACGTGTTACTGGTTCTTGTTCTCTTCATCAGTGAGACCAAAGTTCTCACCTTCCGGCCAGTTTGTAATTATCTCCAGAATCCCAGGGCATTCAGGTTTCCAATACGGGCACGCTGTGTGATAAGAGCAATCCACTTGCTCCATGTGATGTTGGTGGCATGGTGGGTGGAAGGAACCTTGCCTTTTGAACATCCACCCCAGCACTGGTAGTCGGGGTGCCAGGAGGAGCAGCTGCTTCTGTGCCAATCACCTCTGAGGCAGCTTGGACTCCTTCATAGGCAGCCAAGATTTCCTTCTCTGTTGGAGTGTAGTTGGCTTCAGACCCTCTGTAGCTTCAACTCCAAAATCCCAGTGGTCAACCCCGAGTCTCCCCAGGCACCTTCTGCCAAAGGCTCCAGGACAAGCCATGGTTCCCAGCTGCAGAGTAGAGCACGTTCTTCACCTCTGGTCCTGTCCTGACTGGGCCAAGGGCTACTGCATGAGCAATCTCCTGCTTGATCTGGGCAAAGGCTTGTTGCTGCTCAGGGCCCCAGTGGAAAGTGTTCTTCTTATGGGTGACCAGGTAGAGAGGGCTCACGATCTGACTGTACTCAGGAATGTGCATTCTCCAAAAGCCTATGGCACCTAGGAAAGCTTGTGTTTCCTTCTTGCTGGATGGTGGAGACATTGCTGTGATCTTTGTTGATGACATTGGTGGGAATCTGATGCCATCCATCTTGCCACTTCACTCCCAGAAACTGGATCTCAGGAGCAGGTCCCTTGACTTTGCTCTTCTTGATGGCAAAACCAGGCTTTTAGGAGAATCTGGATGATTTTCTCTCCTTTCTCAAACACTTCCATTGCTGTGTTCCCCCCACAATGATGATGTCATCAATATACTGCAGATGTTCTGGAGCCTCACCCTTTTCCAGTGCAGTCTGGATCAGTCCATGGCAGATGGTGGGGCTGTGCTTCCACCCCTGGGGCAGTCAGTTCCAGGTGTACTGCACACCCCCCAGGTGAAAGCAAACTGAGGCCTGCATTCTGCTGCCAGAGGAATGGAGAAAAATGCATTAGCAATGTCTATAGTGGCATACCACTTTTGCTGCCTTGGACTCCAGCTCGTACTGGAGTTCCAGCATGTCCGCACAGCAGCTCAGCAGTGGAGTCACTTCATTCAATGCACGATAGTCCACAGTCAATCTCCATTCTCCTTCAGATTTACACACAGGCCAAATGGGGCTGTTGAAGGGTGAGTGGGTCTTGCTGACCACCCCTTGGCTCTCCAGCTCATGGATCATTTTATGGATGGGGATCACAGCATCTCAATTGGTTTGTATACTGTTGGCGGTGCACTGTCGAGGTGGCAATTGGCACTTGTTGCTCTTCCACCTTCAGGGAGTCCTACTGCAGATGGGCTTCTCTGACAGTCCAGGCAAGGTGTTCAACTTGCTTGATGTCCTCTGTCTCTACAGCAGCTATTCCAAATGCCCATCTGAGTCCCTTTGGGTCTTTGAAATACCCACTTTGGAGGAATCTATGCCTAAAATGCATGGGGCCTCTGGGCCAATCACAATAGGGTGTTTCTTCCACTCATTTCCAGTCAGGCTCACCTCAGCTTCCACCAAAGTGAAATCCTGGGATCCCCCTGTCACACCAGCAATAGAAACAGACTCTGTCCCCACATGTCTCAATGGGATTAATGTGCACTGTGCACCAGTGTCAACCAAAGCTTTATATTCTTGTGGTTCTGAGATGTGCCAGGCCAATGAATCCACACAGTCCAGAAAACACGGTTTTCCCCAGCCTCTACCTGGCTAGAGGCAGGGCCCCTCTAAGCCTGGTTATCCTTCTTTCCTGGGCATATGTCTTGGAGGTTCCTTCAAGGGGATCAGACATGTCATCATCATCATCATACCTGGCAGTTCAGCTACTGGGCAACTGGAGCTGCTTTCCTTTTGGTGGAACTTCCTCTCTGAGCCCTGTCTTCCCTTCAATTCACACACCCGTTGTGCCAGAGCAGCAGTAGGTTTTCCATCCCATCTCCTCATGTTTTCTCCACAATCACGCAGGAAGAACCACAGCTCAGCTCGTGGGGTGTACCTTCTCTCTCCATCTGGGGAATGTCTGCATTGGGTACCAGAACCTCTGATCTGTACTGCTGAGATTTGGAGAAGGTCTTCTTTAATCTCCTCTCTGAGCTTCTTGTGATTCTCCTCTATCTTGTCCTCTAATTTCTGCAGATGTGTTTCCACCGCTGCAATTCTGGCATGTGTTGGGCCATGTACAGCATCTGCATATGCTCAGAGCTTCCTTGCCATATCAAGCACAGTCTCATCCCTCTCATCCCTCTTCATTATGGCTAAAGCAGAAGTATATTCGTGTGGTCCAACTCGTACAAATTTTCACCACATCACAGACATGCATGGTACCAAGTCTGGATTTCTAGTTGTCACGTCATCTGACAAGACAATCTCTGCCACTGCCATTTCTCTCAGGCATTGGATCCCTTGCTCTATGGTCTTCCACTGTGTTTGTTGCATATAGAGATCGTCTGCACACAGGTATCTTTGTGCTACACTTCTTAGGACCCGTGCCCAGAGGCTGTGAGGGTTAGCCCCCCTCATCATTCCTTGGTCAATGACAGGATCCTGTGACAGGGATCCCAAATGCCTCCCTTCAGTGCCATCCAGAACTGTAGCCTCACCTGCAGCATCCCAGAGACGGACTAACCAACTAATTATGGATTCATCAGGTCATTGAGTGTAATCCTTCCGTAGGCCACGAAGGTCCTTCAGGGAAAAGGACTCAATATTTGCATCTGATCTTGCACCTGCTGCTTTGACTCCTGATTTTATGTCAGGAAGTGTTGAGGTTCCTTCTCCTGCATCATCATCACCATCATCCACTGGTCAATCGGTCTTGTCCGTGCACTTTCCACTTCTAGTGCTGGCAGCAACAGCCATTGGTTGAGGTTTATTGTCTGGTTTAGCTGCTGGCTTAGGCTCACTATCCAGTTTGGCTGCTGGCTTCGAGCCTAGGCTGTTGGCTGCAGCCTCAGTGACTGGGGTAGCTGCTGATTTATCTCCCTGCCCCCTGCCTCTGTCTGCTGCCCTAGAGCATCTAGCAGTGTGCGATAAGCACATGCCAGGGCCCAGCTCACTGCAATGAGCTTTTTCTCCTTAGGGTCATCCTGGTACTTCTCTTGCAGGGATTTCCCCACCTCAGCTGGGTTCTGAATTTGTTCATGTGGAAAGTCCCAGACTACAGGGTCAGAGAATTCCTTCAGGATTTGGCCCATATCCTCCCATTTCCCACACTACTCAGGATTTTCCACACCTGGGTCTACTCCTGGGTCAGGGGTCTCATCAGTCCATCTAGAAATCTCAGCCCTCATTCTAGAGAAGCTGCAGACTGTATAGAGGAAGCTTACCAGATTGAATACCAGAAAGATGGTCTCTTTAACATTCAGGGGAAACTGAACATTCACCAATAGGGAGGTAACATTCAGAGGAGAAGAAGGAAAGCAAAGGCTGAAAAGCCTCATCCCCTGCTCCTCCTCTAACAAACTGGGTGCATAACCATAGCCATGAACCATACACAACTGGAACAGACTCCAGCACCTTTATAAACTTCTTACAAATCATTACCACCAAGCCCAGCAGGATAGCTATTCTAGTCCATGCCCCTCTACTGCAAAACCTACGTACTAGGGACAATACTGGAGCTATTTCTGGGTAAGAAAATAAACCTAGGGACCATAGAGATATTATACAAAAAAAAATAGGGACCAGAAACACATGCAGGCCTCCACCCCAAGAGACATTATGAATTCAAACAACATGGCTACTAACTGCTTTATCCCAGTACAGAGTAATTGCAACCAATTGCAGCCAGAACAGGGTTTTTTGCACTCTCTCAAGCATCATGTTGGGCACCAATTATTTGTCCTGGTTTAGGGTAAATTTGTGAGAAAACCTCCAAAAGGGGGTCCCCCCAGAAAGCAAACCCACATGGCCCCTCCCCACAACCAGTTCAGAAAAAATTTCCCTGGAGAGAAGTGGAAAGAACCTGTGTATTTAACAGGCAAAGCACCCCCCAGCACACAAAATGAACAATACCAGATGACAAAACTGATTTGCCACTCTGAAGAGATGGCAAATTCAGAAAGTCTCTCCTGTGGATGCTCGCTCTGTTATCAATCCCTTCGGCACAGGGAAAGGCTGCTGCCCAGAGTAGGCCCCATAGGCCACAAAGTGCAAGCTCTTGGTGCTCCCCAGGTCCCAGTCTGGAGCAAGTTTGAACAGTTCCAAGAAAAGGGAAAGAAAAAAAGACAGTCCAGGGAAAACTTCTGTGCCTCAGCCAGCTAAATTAACTAAAAAGCAAAGGAGGGCTCTGTTTTGCTCCATACGCGCCCAGACAACACAGTGCAGCACAGAATGTGGAGTGCAATCTCTGATAACAAATGCTGTGCTTTTTCTTCTCCCCGCCTTCACTCTCAGAGCCAGTCTTGAAAGCACAGAATAGAATATCCAGCATAAACAGAACAGATGATTGGGGATAAAAGCATCATAAAGTCACCCTAGGGCAACCACAAACAAAAAGATGTTTTTACCAAGCAGAAAGGTACCACAGGCAAATAAGACATGTCGATGTGGCAAGTAGAAAAAAGGTCTAAGAATTTTCCAGTGGAAGAAAACTGAAAAACAACTTCTAGCTTAAACTGTAACATACTAACTTTTTGTGACTGGAGAATAGTAACATGAATATGGTAATTATAGTAGTTACGCTAGGCTCTAGGTAACAGTAAAGGTATTGATTGGTTATTGTGTATTAGATGCTCAGCTAAGAAAAATATATAATGCATTGTAACCAAAATTAAAGGATCTTCAGGCTTGCCTTTAAGCTGGAGCTGACAGCTGAAGGCAAAGGCTCTGTCACCACGACCCTGGACTGCTGTAATATCTCGGATACAATAAACTGCATTTTAAAGAGCCACCTGAAGCCCTGCATTCCTCATTATGGCTCTTACATTCCCGGGTGCCATTTCCAGTCTCAGTTGGACAGCACACCCCCTAAACCCACAGTGGTGCTGCTGCCCTGCTCCCTCTCGCCCTCCCAGCATGTCCACACCGGGTCTGGACCTGGGAGCAGCTCCATGTTGGCAGTGCCGGCACTCAGGGGGCTGCTGGTGCCTGCAGGGCTGTGGGGCAGCAGGAGTGCAGACACAAATAGTGTGCTCCAGAGGGGCTCTGTCCTGGCTCTTCACTGCTCCTTAACCAAATGCTGCACCGAGAGCTTTGCTGCTCTTCACTCGGTCTGTAAACATCACATCGATTAAATGTGCTGTGGGAAAAGTACCAGAGTGCACAGGGAGTGCACAGGTAACTGGGGCTACAATTAGAGAAAACTGAGGGCTTCCACTGGCATCCTGGTAGGACTTATAAAAGTATGGAAATTGTACAGTAAATCACAGTTGCTGCTCCCTGGTTAGAATGTGGTTGGCAGGACTTGAAACCTATTCCACAATGATTCTGCCCTCATACACACACCTGCTGAGGGAGATGGAGATGGGAGGAGTGGAGGGAGTGGAGGGAGGGAGGGAGGAGTGGGTGGAGTGGAGGGAGGGAGGGGGGGAGTGGAGGGGAGGGGTGGGTGGAGGGAGTGGAGGGGGGAGTGGAGTGGAGACACTGTGGCCAGGCTCTGTGGGAATCCTTGCAGGGAAGGGAACTCGATGGCACTTTGCAGCTGATAAACCATGTAGTACCTGTCAGGAAAGGGAGATAGGGGAAGACGTCCTGCTGCTGAGCCAGCAACTCTGCTGAAATCTCTCTCCTCAGATTAACTAAGTTCATGAAAGCCTAGAACAATAGTATTAATGCACACCTCCATCCCAAAGTTCCCCACGCACAAGGTACAACCATCCCTCACTGGGCATGAACTTCGTATTCTTTTTGACTCTATCTTTAAACGCAAAGTGAGAGAATGTTCCACCCGTTAGTAACAGTGGTATGTCTGACTCAAGTCAGTCAAGCCCCACCAAAACACAAAGAAATAGTACAAAACTAAAATCAAGAATGAGAGAAAAGTTGGGGAAGATTCCTTGATATCTGCAGGGGTCAGTCAAGGGGCTGAACCTGTCTTCTTCCCTATAAGGATGCCTGTTGGGTAAGAATCATGCTTTATGCACAATGATTGTTTTACTGGGGATTAGAGCTTGTCCCCGTATTCCTTTGAGTGCAATTTTACAGTCAGATACTGTAACTGACAATCCTTGAACCTTAACCTGTCATGATTTTATATTACTAAAGGGAGTTACTCCATAAACTGTCAGTGTGAGTCCTTCCTGAGCGCTGGCAGCAGGGAACACACTCTAATAAAAGGGAAGAGCTGCTGAGGGGTCTCCTTTGTGCTGTTGGTGTTTTCCTAAGTGTGCTGCTTTCAAAGCAAACCAGTGGGAGATCCCAAGTCAGAACTACAAATTAATAGGAAAATTAAAATAAAATGCAGTAGTACAAAAACACTGACAGAGTCAGAATACAACCTGACATTCTGTTGGTCAGGGTGTTGGCAGCAGTCCCATTAAATGGTGGCTGCAGTCCTCCTGCAGTGACAGATGTGGTTCTGTTGGAGCAGTGATCCTGTAGAAGGGTGGAGTTTCCTCTGAAGATCCAGTGGTGGTGTAGATGGGCCTGGTTTTCCTCTGGGAATCCAGTGGAAAAAAGGCTGCTTGTGGTATTTCAAACCTCAGATTATATCCAGTTGGGAATGCTTGGCTCCTCCCCCTGGGTGGATCATCTCCTAATGGGATGATGTAATTTTATCAGTCATGCAGTGAGACTCAATGGCCCTTTAACAGAAGATATCTCCCAGAGTTATGAGGGATGGGTCATGGAAGAGATAAAGAACACTGCCCCACCTGGTTTTAACAGATGGTAATGGAAGACATACTTCTGGTTACATCTTGCATTGCAACCTATGACACTAAGTCAGACAAACACCCCCCAAACCAGCAGGACTGCTCAGTGAAGGGTCCCCCAAGAGGACATCAACAGACTGGTTGGGGACAAGGGTCTTGGCTTTCCTGGGACACTGAAATACAAATTAAATATTATGGGGTGAGTAATCTCCCAACACTAAGGGTCAATGTAGCCTCTCCTTTTCACGTGGCAGTCACAATGGCCCCTTGGTTCCATGAGGTTCTGTCATGTCACAGTGGAATTCCTGGTTTTCTAGTGCCACAATGGCTCCATGTGGCTTTACCCATTGGTTCAGTCATTCTCCATCATGTCACAATGATCTCCTTGGTTTGAAAAAACTCCACTGTGTTACAACAGCCCCTTGGTTCCATGCAGGTCCACAGCAGGGTCTCCTGGGGCCCACAGGATCACAGTGCCCCATGGGTTCCATGCAGCCCTGCTGTGTTAAAACAGACCCTTGGTTCCATAAGGCCCCACCGTGTCACAATGAGTGACACAGGTTCTGCAGTGTCACAGTGGACCTTTTTTCCATGAGGCCCTGCTGTGTCACTATGGCCCCTTTCTTCCACAAGACCCCACAGTGTCACAGTGGCCCATCGGTTCCATGAGTGGGTGCTTTGGAGCTCCAGTACCCTCAACAGCTGGAGGGACACTGTGCCAGATCAAGCAGGCATCTCAGCTTTGTTCTGCTCCTCAGCACGCTGAGCAGCTCCACTCAGAGCACAGAACTGCAGGAGCTCAACACCCAGGTAACCTGTGCACTGTCATCCCCTTCTCCAGGGACACACAACACCACCTTCAGCTTCAGCTTGGAGGTCCCAACTGCTTCTCTCTCCCAGCAGCATCCACTGCTGCTGTGTTCTGCCTGGGAACACAGTGCTGCTGCACCCTGGGGCCAAGGCTGGCTCTGGTGTCTCCTGATGAGGTTTTCCCCTGCTCTCTCCTGGGTCCCAGCAGGAACTCTTGGACCAGAAGCAGTTTGGTAACACCTCAAATTCCCATTCTTGTCTCAGGGACAGCTCTGGCCTCAAGCGGGAGATTGCACAACAGCTCACAAGAGCCTCGTTCTGCCAGTGGAAAATTGAAACTAATCTTTTCCTGCAAAAACTCTTTATTACAAAAATAATGGCTGGCAGTTGCTGAGGAACAGGATAGCTTCTGGCTGGTGCCTGCACAGCTCACCTTGTCATCCTGCCAGTGCTGTTGGTCTTGGACCAGCTGCAACTGCAGGGGCACACCTGAAGAGGCACAAGGCCCAGCTCAGGCCAGCCCATACTCCAGGAGCATCTGCACCCCACGGTACCAGCTGTCAGGGCAGACACAGCCCCCAGCTCCAGCCCTGACAAACACTTTGTCCTTGTAGAAGGGGAAGGAAGAGGCTCCCAGACTGCCCCTGAACAGAGCCTCAGGGCACTGAGCCCTTTTCCATAGGCTGTGCCTCAGCAGGAGGGCTGCTGCTCACCCAAGGCACTGAAGAACTCTTCTACTTGAGCTCCTTGGAAGCCCCAGGCACTGGGAGCAAATTCTCCCTCTCCTGATGCCTAAAACATCCCTTCTGGCTCCTCCATTGATGTTCCACCTGCACAAAGGGTGGGAGGAAGGGTCACATGGAACAAAAAGATCTCTGGATGTCAAGGCAAGGAGATGTCTCTTCAACGAACCTGAATTGCAGCAGAGAACATTGAGGGTATAAAAGGACTTGTGGGCTCTGGAAGAGAGTCAAGTGTGTGTCTGGGCACTGGAGTGAAGGTGCATTTGTGAAGGCCATGAGGTGCCTCAAGAGAGAGAAAATACAATTCTGTGCCCACAGTGAGGAGAGGGAGAAGGAAGGAAACAAGCAGAGGACTCCAAAGCACTGCCTGGGGAAATGTGTCCTGTTCCAGAGGAGCCTGAGGCTTTGCAGAGCCAGTGAAAGCCCATTTTACCTGCCCAAGATTCCTGCTGGCACAGCATTGAGCTCCCTCCACTCTGTGTTCTCTTCTGATGATGCAACCAGACCCAGCACACATTCCAGGCCTTTCCTTGGGTGCCATGACAGCTGCTTCCCTTCTGCTCCAGCAGCCTGCTATGTATTCAGAGAGGAGATTATTCCATTCTTTTAAAGCATCAGAAAAGCTGTCCCTCAGAACTCTCCATCTCTGGAAACATCCTCTGAGTACCAGCAGTGCAGCTGCAGTTCAGCCCTCGGTACAAAACTCTGCTCAGCTTAGTCCATCACTCGGGTCAGCTGCTCCATTCCTTTCCACACCAAATCCAAACCCCTACGTGTTGCCTACCCTTGCCTAGGCATGGCAGAAGCAGCTCACCATGCCCAGCTTTTGGACCGGAGCTGATTTGAACAGCAAGCTCCAGAGTTGTGTCAGTCATTTTGGGTGTGCCAGGAATCCTTCCCACAGGCCAGTGGTCCCTGGCTGGAGTCAGTCAGCCAGACAAGACTGCCTGCCTCAGCCCTGACTGCTTTGCCCAAGCAGGCCATGGACTGACAGGGATGTATATTCCCACCTCTTGATGGGAAACAGCACTGGAATCCTTCAGGGATGTTTGAGTGGATTGAAGATCAATGCCAGTGCCTACCTGCACACAAGGCCAGTCTGTGTCCCTGCCAGGAGCTGTTTTCTGCAGGATGGTTTTTTCCTTAGAGTTCCTTCGGAGATTTCACTCTTGGCAAGCACTCAGGGCTTGAGCCTTCTTTCTCCATTCCAGTTCTCCATTTTCTCTCTGCTTCAAAGCAGCAGCCACATGCTCCAGCTCTTCCCTCATGGCTTCCCTCTCAGCTTCCCTTCTCATTTGGCTTAGTTCCTTCCTTTTTAAGGTAGTTGTGTGCATTAAATTCTGCTTTTCCAGCATTCTCATCTGCTTCTGGTACAACTGGATTTCCCTCTCCCAGCTCTGACAGGTCAGCAGTCATGCAGTGAGATGCCCCTGCATCTCTGCTGCTTCTTGCTGGAGCATCTCCATTTGCTTTTCCTGTGTTTCAGTTTTCCTTTCTAATTTGAAAGATGGACATTACAGTTGGGAGTTCTTCTTGAAGGGAACTATTCCTGTCTATGTCTGTATTTGCTCGCGTTTCAGAGGCTGTGACTGATTCTTCCAGAAGTTTGATCTGACACTCCAGTTTTTCTTTATTTGCCTGCAGACTGTCTGGTTCATACTCCAAAAGAGGGAGAAAAACAGTCAGTGATTCCACCTCTGTTTGCTTTTCATACCAGATCTGCCCACCTGCCGCAGAGGCAGGCACAGGCTGCTCCTCTCTCCCCACCTCTCAGCATGCTGCAGATCTTTCCTGGGCCCCCCTTGCTGATGCATCTTTCCCAGCTCCCTCAGCCTGTCCCAGGTTCCTTTCTGCCCTTCCCCGACCTCTTGGAGCCCTGCTCAGGTGTTCCTTTGGGGAGGAATAGAGCCCCAAGTGTGGACACTGAGAACTACAGCTTCAAGGGCAGAAAGCTCCAGCAGGCAGGAAAATCAGCAGCCTCAGGCCTACCTGGGTTTGACATGACTATGACATCTTTTCCTCCTTATTCAGAATAATGCAATAAGGAAAGTTAAAATGGAGAAAGGTGCACCTTAGATATGGCAAGAGAAGGCCCCAAAACAGCAAAGAAATGGCCCTTCATGGCATCTCCCATTCTTACCAGCACATCCTTTCTTTCCTTCTCCGTGTTCTCCACTTTGCTCTGCAGAGACTCCACCTCCTGATGAAGAGTCACAGCCTCTTCCTTTCTTGCAGTGGCCTCTTCCTTCAGCACAGTTTCTAGAGAGTTCTTGTGTTCTGCCCTCCACATCACTGCACCAGGGAAGGGGGAGAAGGGGAAAAGCAAAGCAAAAGCAAACTGATGTGCATCCTGCATCTCTGCCAGGCTGTGTTTGCCAGGCCCTAAGCCCACAAGGGCTTCCAAAGCTGACAGAAATGAGGGAAACTTCAGGGCAGAGGGAAAAAAAAAAAAGCATGAAAAGAGCAAGATTTAGGGTAATATGAAAGTGTTTTTGCTTTAAGCCTTAGGCAGAGTGGGCAGTCAGACAGAGAGGAGTGGAGAAGAGCCCGTCCAGCCCTGCCACAGAGAGGCCACAAGCCTGGAGGCTCTGGGATGGCCTGGAGTTTGGAGGAATCAGGCCCAGGCATCCAGCTACAGCTCCTTGGCAGAGACACAGCACCTGAAAGGCACCACCTCTGCAGGTGATCACTCATAGCACAGCCACATGCGCTGCCAGCCACAGGATCTGTCTCCATAAAGAAACTTTCCCTGGCACTGCTATGGAGAAGTCTCCTGCTGGTAGTTTTTCTTCTTCTCCCCCTCTCTGGGCACTGCAGTTTTGCTCTACGTGGCATCAGAGATCCCCTCTGGTGAGACAGGATGGGGCAGTGGGTGGGAGAGGAGAAGCTGTACCTTCCCGGCTCTTGGCTAGCTGTTTTGCAGCTCCTGATTGCAGGCACTGAAATAGTCCCTCTGAGCCTGCGTCGTGCTCAGCTGCAGCTTCAAGGCCTGAATCTTCTTCCTCACATCATTCTGGAAGAGGTAAGAGGAGCAGAATCACCTTTCAGGGCCACTGCTGGCAGGAGACCAAGGGCTACAAACACTAAAGCAGAAATAGCCCAGGTGGGAGAGGGCAGCTGGACAGAAGGGGTAGATGTGATTGTGATCCTCCTTCCCCCAGCAGTGAGCCAACCCCCTACAGGGGCTGCCACCCAGCCTGGCATTGTCACTCTGCTTGCCCAGCAGCAGGACAGGATTTCTGGGTGCACTGGGCACACATTCCAGGTCTTTCCGGGAATGCTCCAGGTGGTCTTGCAGGGCTGCTACCACTCTGTCCACCATGAGCTCTGTGGGGACATCACTGGCCTGAGAAGCAGTTAGGCTCACATCATGACCCTTTTCTGAAAAGAGAAGACATTCTGGTTCAGGATTTAATCCCAGGGTCTCCAACAAACAGGGCCTCTTTCTAGCCAGATGGTGGCAGTGCCTTTGTCACTGTCCTAGAGCTCCCCTTGCAGCAGGAGCTGTGTCACAGGCTGGCATTAATTGGATGGCCACTGATGGCAGCACTGCCCCAAGGATGACTGCACGGGCCCTGTGGCCTGACAGGACTCAGGCCCTTTTCCTTCTGGTGCTGATTATTTCTCCCTGTGTACAAACACAGACTTGTGGCTCTGCAGGGATGTCAAGCTGCCAGGACTTCCCAAGGCTGGAGTCAGCCTAAACTGAAAGGCTGAGCCTGTCATGCCAGGGTGACCCTGAGCCCCTCGTCACTTCCCCTGCTCTGCACACGTGCTAGCCCAGCCTGCCACACTTGCCTGAGCTCCAAGTGACCAAGGCGCTGCTGTCCCTGGTCATGCGGTGGACAAGCAAGAGCAGTTTATCCAGCTGGGACTGAGCTTGGCAGTGGGCACCACTGGCCTGTTGGCACTGTGTGGCCAAGGCCTCTGCTCTGTCCTCTGAGCTGCGGAGCCTCAAACGCAGCTCAGAGATCTCAGCCTCCAGCAGCTGCACTGAGTCCCTCAAGCACCGCTCGCCTGCTCGGGACTCCTCCAGCTCCTGCAGCAGCTGCTCCTCTCGAGTTGCCTGGGCAGCATCCTTCTCCTGCACTGCTTCCTGCAGGGAACGGATCTGGAACAGGGATACACACAGCCTCAGGGGCAGGGGTGTTCCTGGGGCAGCAGAGCAGGCAGGAGGGTGAGGAACGAAGGAGAAACAACTTCAAGCAAAAACCACACTGGGCACACAAGGGGCAAAGCCAAGGATTCCAATAGAGACAAAGTCAAAACAGAGAAAGGGAGGCAAGGGGCATCCTTGGGGGGGGGGCAGCTCTAAACACCAGATGAACTGGCTGTGCTGGAAGAGCCCTCCCCAGCCTGCCATAACCACACCTGTGTCCCCACATTGCTCAGTGCCCAGCCCAGGCACAAACTCCACCTGGGACAAAATGCTAACAGAAGGATGGAGGGGCTCCAAAGGAGTCTGCTTTTGCTTCTCCTCTGAGAGTTCCTGCTGGGACCCAGGAGAGAACAGGGCAAAACTTCATCAGGAGACACCATATTGATGAAGGGAGCCCCCAGCATAGGGAATCATGTGCTCTGACATCATGATTTCAGAAGGCTGAACAAATGCTTTATTAAGCTAGGTTATATTACACTAATACTATATTAAAACTATACTAAAAAGATACTATACTATAGAAAAACCTGTGACTGTCTGGAGACAGCCACGACACAGCTTTTACCCAATTGGCCAATCAGTCCAAACGACCCTCACTGGTGTCCAATTAACAAATCACGCTTGGTAAACAATCTCCATAACACCTTCCACATGTGCCAAACAACAGGCACAGTGATTAGAGATAAGAATTGTTTTCTCTTCTTCTCTGAGCTTCTCACTGCCTTCCCCAAGAAAAGTCTTTGGGAAAGTTGTGCCTGCTGCTCTCTGTGAAGAGAGCTGCATCCACAGACACCAGAGCCAGCCTTGGCCCCAGGGTGCAGCAGCAGCCCCAGGCAGAACATGGCAGCAGTGGATGCTACTGGGAGAGGGAAGCAGTTGGGACCTCCAAGCTGAAGCTGAAGGTGGTGTTGTGTGCCCCTGGAGAAGAGGGTGCCAGTTCACAGGTTACCTGGGTGTTGAGCTCCTGCAGCTCTCCTATGTGGTCTGAGAGGAGCTGCTCACCCTGGTGAAGAGCAGAATGAAGCTGAGACACCTGTTTCATCCAGGCCAGGTTGTTTTCTTCCAGGCTTCTGAGGCTCAGTTCCTTCTCTTCCAGAGTTAGAGCTGGCCTGTGGAACAAGGCAGCAGATGGCCATGAGAGACATTTGTGTCCCTCGGGTTCCTCAGAGGGGAACCTGGCTTAGATCAGAAATCGTGGGTTTAAGATTGTTGTGCCAAGCAAAGGAATCAGGATGCCAGGCTGATCCAGCTCCCAAAGGGGTGAAGTTACCAGACCCAAGGTGGAGCTGATGGGTGTATCCAGCTCCTCGCACTGCAGCTTGGGCAGGGTTAAGACACCGACCTAGCAACAGAACACTCCTCTAGAGGGAAAGAGCTACTCCAAAAGCCTTTGTCTTCAGAAAAACTGTAACTGTAGGCTCAAAAGAGATGAAGTGCAACATCCAGAGAATGAAACACATCTGCATGGACAGTTCAGAATTCCGCCATTAGGAAATGGTGGCAGATGCAAAGATCAGAAAGAGGGAATCCATTCACACAATGCAGGGTCCCACAGGCTTTCATTTACCTGGCTTTTTCCCTCTCTAGGGCCTCACTCCCATCCTGCTGAGCTTTGTGGACAGTCAGTTCCTGGCACTTTCTGGAGGCTGCCAGCCGAGATCTCAACTCTCCCACCTCAAGTCAAACAGAACAAAGCAGTCAGAGGCTACAGCCTGTCCCTGTCAGCCACAGCAGGCACTGTGAGGAAAGGCAAAGGACAACTTTCCATTTGTCCCTGTCCTGAAAGGGCCATATTAACAATGGATATGGACAACTTGTTTCCAGCTCTCATTGGGTCACCAGGGGTATGTGGAAAAGCACCTCAAAAGCAAGGCTAGCAGGAAGAGGCCAGCAGAAATCCATGTTGATGGTTGCTGGTTAGGAGCCCAGAGGACTAACCCTGCTGTCCAGGGCAGCAGCTGAGATTCAGCAGAGCCCTAAGTGTCCTTCAGAGCAGCTGCCATGGAGCCCACAGCATGAGGCAGCCCCAGGGGTCACCCCTAAGCTGCTGCTCTGCCATGGAAAGGTAAGAAGGGCACAGAACACCTGGTGGATGACTGCAGTGCCACTGCTGTTTCACTCCCCTGCTTTTGCACACCCTCCCTCTGCTCAAGGAGGAGATTAATCTCCTCTTTGATGCCTACTAGCAGGAAATTGTTTGAGTCCTTTGTGGAAAAGCTCTTCTCTCAGGGACTGCAGGAACAGGCAGGAAAAAGAGCACAAATGACCCAATAAGGAGCAGGGAAGATGGCTCCATGGAGCTGGGAAAATCAGAAGGGAGAGAGACAGCTTCCCTGAAGGCAGAAGCTGTGCTGAGGGGGGGTGGACATGAAGGACACAAAAGCAGTAGAAGACAGAGCTGGGGACACCAGCAAGGCAGTGCAGGACCACGAGTGCCAAGGGGAGAAAGGAAGGACTTCAAGTGGCTGAGTGAACAGAAAGGTGTCGAGCTGAGTGAGGCCTCAGTTGCTGAGCCTGTGGCCAGCAGGGGACAAGCAGAAGTTCTCACCTGAGTTGCCCCTTGTCTCCTTGCCAGTGCTTCCCAAGCCAATCCAAAGGAATGCTGTGCATCAGTGGATCTTGGGGCTGGGGGGATGTTCCCAGAGTCTGCATGCTGGGAACTGGCCATGCTGTCCCTGCTGTCTAAGGGCACCTGAAAGCCCACACCCAGCTGTTAGTCAGGAATTCTCTTCCTATTCCAAAGAACCCCTGAGACATCTCTTCTGATCCCAGCAAGAATGAGTGTCCATTCATGGACAACCAGTTCCAAAATTCAGCTAAATGTACAAAACCTGCTTCTGCATTGAGCATGGTTTGTGCTTAGTGCATTTATTCCTGGGGTTACAGTGAAATTAAATAGGGCCTCTGAGGTCAGCTTCCTACTCCATTCTGCAGAGTCGCTGTCACAGACCTTGTGGAGCTGATGGAGGAGAGAAGTCTCCTCTGGACAAAAACAGGGCACAGAGACACAAGTATCTCTTCCGAGCAGACAGGAGATCCATGGCAGGGCAACTTCTCCCTTTCAGGCTTCCTGCACTTACCCTCAATGTCATTACAAAATGGTTCTGAGCCAACTCAGCACAGTTACACTCACCTCAGGGGCTCTTGGGAGGAGTAACTGGTGAGAAGGTGTTTGGGAAGTGAACTGCTGGCTCATTCTGAGCCCTCGAGCTTCCTGGAGGAGCACGGGTGAGAGCCCACTCAGAGTGCAGGGCGGGGCTGGCCCTGAGGGAGTCGCCCTTCCAAGCCAGGAGCGCCCCCCGCTCCCTCCCAGGCTTGTCCCCAGAGCCAGGACCAAAGCTGCCACCAGCTCTGGAGCAGCCAACTGTGAATCCCTTGTTATTTCCCAAGGAAACCTTCCCCTGTGGGACAGTCCAGGCCCACACAGCCCCCACTGGGCTTGGCACAGGGAGAGCAGCAGCTTTCTCACCCGCTGGGTCTCCATCTGCCTGTTGGCATGAGCAACGTGGGCCATGGAAAATGCCAGTATCTGGGGATGTTGGCAGTAGCAAGGCTAAAAGTCAATATCCAAAGGCCATTGGCCTTTGCTGGGTCTAAACCGTGATGTCTAAGGGTTGTTGGCCTTTGCTGGTCCAAACCCTGATGTCCAAGGGCTGTTGGCCTTTGCAGGGCCAATAACACAATATCAAAGTGCCATTGGCCTCTGCAAGGTCCAAACCCCAAGGCCAAAGAGCCGTTGACAGCTGCAGAGTCCAAATCCCAAACATTCCATGGGCTGTTGACAGTTGCTAGGGTCCAAACCCCAACATTCCAGGGGCTGTGGGAGAGCCCTTCCTGGCTCTGCCCCATCCCAGCTCCCTGCTGGCCTTGGCACTTGCTCTGCCACCCCCATGTCCCCCACAGCCCTGCTGGGCAGGCGCATGGCTCGTAACAGGAGCTCAATGTTTTGGGTCCAGACAGCATCATTTTTATAGATCAGCATTCCCAAGACAGCAGGGTTTGACCCACATGCTCTTTACAGATGCACTCAGTTCCTGAGTGACAGGAATTCTTCTGTCTTCCCTGACAAATGGGAGATGTAAGAAAAAAGCCTAAAAAGGCTCTTACTGGTTAAAAATACTCATGGAAAGGAAAACTTTGGGTTTAGAACAGAAACAGGAGAAAAAAAGTTGTTTCAGCATCTTTTGAAATTTCCATGATGCAAAGAGCTCTAGTGTTTAAGGCTCATAAAATAGATTAAGAATCCAAGAGACATTCAAGAGTGGATTTTTTTTTCTCTGCTCTCTCTTTGGTGATATATCAATAGGCTATCTAGGCAGAAGAAAGGTCTTGCTGAGTACATGTTTTGGTTTTGGGCAAATTTAGGGAGGAAATTTCTGAAGGTCTCCTTTTAGAAAGCAGATTCAAATGGCCCCTCCCCTACCTGGTTTGGGAGATAAATTTTCTTTTGAGAAAAGTGGAAAAAACAGTTTATTCAATAAGCAAAGCATTCAGAAAAATGAATAATATTAAACAATGGAGCCTCTCGTTCTGAAGAGATGGCAAGTTCAGAGAGAGAGAGTCCTTTTCAGCTTGGTTCCAATCAATCCTTCCCTGGCTAGAAAATGTGTCATGGGCCTCAGTGGGCCACAGCCGTGAGCTCCTGGTGTTTTATAGGAGGCCCTTGAAAAGATATGTATTGTGTAAGTGGCCTTTGAGTCCATGTTAATTATATCTGTATTGTATCTGAATATCTTTGCCCTGGAAGGTCCTAGTTATGCTTGATAGGCTGCAGCAGTGATGTCCTTCATTGGGCTGCAGCTGTAGCCAGTCAAGGTAACTGGGATAAAAGGGGGTGGGCAGGCCAGTTGGGGAGAGCCTTGAAGGAGCCCTGACTGAGGAAGACCCAGAGTCTGTGCTGTGAAGATCTGCTGCCCACGAGAAAACATCGAAAGGTACAGGACTCCAGAAATATGCTAAATACAACATCTGGTGACCCTGACATGATAGCAGAGAATAGGACAGCCGAGAGCTGTGGTGGCCTTTGAGCCAGGACAGAGGAATTGGAACAACAGGACAGCCAAAAGCTGTGACATGGCCTTTGGATCAGAGAGCTGTGACAGCCTGGAGCTGTTAAAGAATGGCCTTTGAACAAGGAGCTGTGTGTGTGTTGTATCATGGCCTTTGAGTCATGAGGGTGTGGGAATACATGGCCTTTGAGTCATGGGAAAATGTATTGTATTTGAAGTATTGTAACTGCTATCTGAAATATTGTGATCTGAAGTATTGTAATTGAACAACATGTTTTTGTAAAAGCAAAAGGAAAAGGGGGAAATATAGGAGGCCCTTGAAAAATATGTATTGTGTTAGTGGCCCTTGAGTCCATGTAAATGATATCTGTATTGTATTTGAATATCTTTGCCCCAGCAGATCCTAGTTATTCTTGATGGGCTGCAGCTGTGATGTCCTTCATTGGGCTGCAGCTGTAGCCAGTCAAGGTAACTGGGATAAAAGGGGGTGGGCTGGCCAGTTGGGGAGAGCCTCCGAGGAGCCCTGACTGAGGAAGACCTAGAGTCTGTGCTGTGAAGATCTGCTGCCCACGAGGAAACATCAGAAAGGTACAGGACTCATGAACTATGCTAAATACAACAAGGGTCCGCACATTGTCTGTGTGGGAGCTGAGCTTGTGACCCCCTGAGCCCTCCCGAGTGCTGGGGCTGCACCTCCAGCTCCAGAGGAGATGGGGCAGATGGCAACAGACACAAAGAATTCCTGCTGCATTCTTTCTGTGTTTGCTTATACAGGTGACCTGGATCCATATGCAGAGGGAGTGTTTTGTGTCAGATAACACTGGTAAAGTGGTAAGAATAATATTTTTTAGCTGAAAATAGTATTTCATGCATAATACACAATAAGAAAAAAAGGACACATATGCTCAGAAGAGCATCTGAGTTTTTAAGAATGTGAGATTCATTGATGTTCCAGCACTCAAACCTGTTCAAATACTTTTCTCAGGGCTTCCTTGAGAGGAGAGGTGACCACCAGAGGCCAAGGCCAGCCAGAGCTCTCTGTCCTGACAGGTTTTGTCTGGGAGAACCCATGCATATAGGGAATTTTTCAGGGGGAGTATAAATTTTAGCTGTGGACACCTGGAAAGACGGGACGGTTCTTTTCCATGGGAAGGAAAGCACGGAGCCTCAGTTCTCCAGGGGCTGATGAGAGGCAGCCCTCAACATTCCAAGATCAGCTAGACCTGTCAGGTGGCCCCTGGGAGGCCAAGCCAGCCAGATCTGTTCCATGTTCCCTTGGTTTCATGGTGCTCTGCAGTGTCCCAATGTTGTCCTTGCTCTGCAGTGTCACAATGGCCCCTTCATTCCATGAGGCCCCACAGGGTCACAATGGCCCTTTGGTTCTGTGTGACCCCACAGTGTCACAATGGTCTCCATGATTCCATGGGACCTTGCAATGCCACAATGCTCTCCATGGATCCACGGTGCCCCTCAGGATCACAACGGCCCTTTGGCTCCATGAGACCCTAAAATGCAGCAATGGCCTCTTGGTTCCACAAAGCCCTGCTGCTTCACACTGGCCCCTTGGGACCATGCGGCCCAACAGAGCCACAATGATGTCCTTGGTCCCACGAGGCCCCACAGTGTCACAGTGGTCCCTTGGTTCCCCGAGGCCCTGAAGTGTCACCATGGTTCCACAGAAAGGAAAGCACGGAGCCCCAGTGTTTCAGGGGCTGATGAATGGCAGCCACCAGAGGCCAAGGCCAGACAGATCTGTCTGTTCTGGCAACTTTCATCTGGGAGCAACAGGATAAATATCCTGGATTCTGTATCTCAGATATAAGGAATTTTGGGGGCAGAATCCCAGTTTCAGCCCAGGAGCGCCTGGATGAGAAGGCCAGTTCTTTCCCATAGGAAGGAAAGCACAGAGCCCCAGTGTTTCCAGGGCAGATTAGAGGGGACCACCAGAGGCCAAGTCGAGCCAGGCCTGTCTGTCCTGGCAGCTTTTGTTCTGGAGAAACCCTTGCATATAGGGAATTTTGGAGAAGTACCAATTTTGGCCAGGGGTGCCTGGACAGGAGAGATGGTTCTTTTCCATAGAAGGTAAAATGCAGAGCCCCAGTGTTTCAGAGACAGATGAGAACAGACCCTCAACATGCCAAGGTGGGTTGAGCCAGTCAGGCCAAGCCAACCAGACCTGTTCCCTGTTCCCTTGGATCCCTAAGACCCCACAGTGTCACAATGATGGTGTCATCCTGGATCCTTGGTACCACAAGGCCCCACTGTGTCACATTGGCCCCATGTTTCCATGGGGCCCTGCAGTGTCACAATGGCTCCTTGCTTCCACCAAGCTTTGCAGTCTCAGAATGGTTTCCTTGGTTCCATGGAGCTGCACAATGACACAATGGCCCCCTTGGTTCCATGAGGCTGCAGAGTGTCATAATGGCCCCTTGGTTCTTTTGGGCTCCTCAGGATCCCAGTGGCCCTTGGCTGCATGAGGCCCAGCTGTGTCACACTGTCCCCTTGCTTCCATTGGGCCCTGTAGCATCACAATTGTCCCCCCTTGCTTCCATGAGGCCTTGCAGTGTCACAGGGGTCTCCTTGGTACCACAGTATCGCAATGGACCCTTGGTTCAATGAGACCCTGCAATGTCAAAATGATCTCCCTGGTTCCACAAGGTCCTGCAGAGCCCCTTGGTTCAATGAGGCCTTGAAGTGTCATAATGGTCTCTAGTATTCCATGAGGCCCTGCAATGTCACAATGAAACTTTTGTTCCATGAGCCCCACATTGTTCCATGAATCCTTAGTTCCATGGAGCCCTGTAGTGTCACAATGGCCTCCTTGGTTCCATGGTGCCCTAAAGCATAGCAAGGGTCTCCTTGGTTCCACAGTGTCAGAATGGCCCCTTTGTGTCATGGAGCCCCACAGCGTCACTGTGGTCTGCTTGGTTCCATGAGGCCCTGCTGTGCTAAAATGGCCCCATGATTCCAATGGATTCTGAAGGCTCATAGTGGTCTCTGTGGTTCCATGAGGCCCTGCAATATCCCAATGGACCCTTGGTTCCAAGGGGGCCCCGCAGTGTCACAAGGCTGCCTTAGTTTGATGAGGCCCTGCAGTGTCCCCTTGTGGCCCCTTGGTTCCATGAGGCAAAGCAGAATCAGAATGGTCCCCTTGGTTCCATGGAGCACTACAGTGTCACCATGGTTCCATTGGTTCCATGGAGCACCACAGTGTCACCATGGTTCCACAGGGCCCCAGAGTGTAACTATGGAGCTTTGGTTCCATGAGGTTCCACTGCATCACAATAGACTTTGGTTCCATGAGGTTCCTCAGTGTCTCATTGGCCCCTTGGCTCCATGTGGCCCCGCTGTGTCACAGTGGCAGGTGGTTCCATGAGGCCTCACAGTGTCAAAATGGCCTCCTTGGTTCTGTGAAACCCTATAGAGCCATAATGGACCCTTGGTTCCATGAGCTTCCGCACTGTCAACAATGGTCTGAGTTCCACAGTGTCACCGTGGATCCTTTGTTCCATGAGGTTCCATAGCATAACATGATCACCTTGATCCAGAAGGTTCTGCAGTGTCACAATGGACCATTGGTTCCATGCAGCCCCAAACTCTCACAATGACCCCATGGCTCCATGAGCTTCCATACTGTCAGCAATGGTCTCCTGGGTTCCACGAGGCCTTGTTCTAATACAACGGACTTGTGGTTCCATGGGGTTCTATTCATCACAATGGACCCTTTGTTCCATGAGGTTCCAAGTGTCACAGCTGGATCCTTGGTTCTGTGAGCCTCTGCTGTCACCAAATGTTCAAAATATCAGAGTAAGACTCCTTAACACTAATTTGGTGTTTAAGAGAGCATCATTTATTCAGGCCTGAGGTCCAGTGGGTGATAACTCCTCACATGGACATGTGATTCTACAAGTGTGATCGCTTATATACAGTCACTATGTGTATATTAAAATTTACCCATTTCCATAAAACCCACCCCAAGTGCTCAGACTCAGCCCTTGCTTTTTCTATCACTGCATTCTTGAGCCAGATGTCTTCATCTTCTCTTCCAGCCATCCTTGCTGGGAAGGCAGCCCCTGCATGCCTTGTTCCTGTGCTACAAGCTCACAGGCACAGTAAAAATTAATTAAACCTTTTTTATAATAAGCCCAAGGCTTTGTGTGGGCAGGCAGAGGCAGGCAGGAGGCAGAGCTGTCAGCAAAGGAAGGGCCCAGCCAGGTGGGACAGCCAGGGGATGCCAACGGTCTGCAGGGACAGAGGCGCAGGGCAGGGACACCGTGGGACAGCCTGGGCTGCACAGGGCACAGGGATGGGCAGCAGCTGCAAGGCCCTGCCAGAGCCAACTTGGGCAGCCCTTTGGCCATGGCTGCTGGCCCTGGGCCTGAGGCCATGAGGGAACAAGTGACCCTTGCAGGCCTGGGGCCTCATTGCCTCCTTGTCCCTGCTCAGCAGCCTGGTAGGGGCCACCCCACGGTCCTGCCCCTGGCATTGCCCATCCCCACATGCCAGTGCCCATCCCGGGAAGAGCCCTGAGCAAGGAGGGAGGGACAGGATCTGCCTGGCTAGGGCCTGGGGCTCAGGCCTTGGCCCTTTGCATTCCTGAAACACATCCAGGTTTGCTCAGCACCAGGACACCTTTGCCTTGCTTGTGCCCACTTGTCATCACTGCCTGCAGTGTTCTGCTCTAGCTGGAACCTGGGGACACTTTCTCTGTCATGTCCCTGACAGGGATCTCTTCAAAGTACAAGAAACTTCAGTGTTTCAATAGAACTGAGTTCTTGAGGGTTTGGGGACATCCCAGAGCTGGCTGTGACATCCCAGAGCTGGCTGTGACATCACAGAGTAGGGTGTGAGGCCATAGAGCAGAGTCTGCCATGATAGAGGGTGGCTCTGTGTCATCAGAGAGTGCATTGTGACATCACCTGGTGGCTGTGTAACATCAGGGAGCAGTCTGTGACATCACAGAACAGATTGTGACATCACAGGTGACTTTGTGACATCAGTCTTCTGTGACATCACAGCACTGCTTTATGACATCACAAGGTGGCAAGGGTTTGCTCTGTGACATCACAGGAGGCTGTGTGACATCACAGAGATTGCTGTGTGACATCACAGGGGCGGTGTAACATCACAGGGGCAGTGTGACATCACAGGGGCAGTGTGTCATCACAGGGGCTATGTGAGATCACAGGGGCTTTGTGACATCACAGGGGCTGTGTGAGGTCACTGGGGAGGTCACTCTGCCCCCAGTTCCCCCCAGAGAAGTCCAACCCTGCTCGTGCACAGCGGGGTCCCCTGTCCCCCCGGGTCCCCCCACCCCCGGCCCCGCAGCCTCCCCCAGAGGATGTTCCACGAGATTGACCCCAGAGCCTGACACAGAGACGGGGGAAAGGGCCCTGGGGGTGGCACAGGGGGACAGGGACCCCCTGGCAGCGTCCCCATGTCCCCCAGGGCCAGAGCCTGGGCCAGGGCTCCTTCACCCTGGTACCAACGAGGCCTTGAGAGCGCTGAAAAAATCCCCAGTAAGGGATCAGCAAAAACCAGATTGAATATTAAGGGACAGCAGCACAAAGTTCCTTGGCAAGAATCACTCTGCTCCTGAGAGGACACTTCAGGCACACCAGGGAACCAAAGCAACAACAAAACCAAACAGAATCCAGGCAACCAAACCAGAAATTAAACCAGAACTGTCCTTCTGTGTGTGTGTGTGACACAAGGACAGTGAGGGCAAGGATAAAAGGAATACGGCCTAAAAGCTTAACAGAGCTCAAACTCAACAGGACTTAACTTATACCTTAACCTTAACTGATACTTTCAACTTCACAATTTAGCAAAAGAGCAGAGCATAACAGCATTTAACCTAACGTAAACCTATGACTTTGCAATTTAACAGAGGAATAACACTTTACAATATTTAACTTAGCTTATAACTTCTATTAAAGGTAACAACTTAGCAACTAAGAACAACTCTTAGCAGCATTTAACTTCACTTAAACCTTGTGATTTAACCTTCCCTACAGTCCTGACTGACTCAGCTACCCAAGGCACTCAAACCCCTCAGAGAGCAGCATTTCTGCCACATTTCCCCAGCACAGGCACTCCTGTGTGCCCACAGACACCAAGAGTCAGTGCAAGGCACCTGTGAGCAATTCCCCTGAGGGCAGGGAATGCTCCCTGCTGATGCTTTGGCATCTCCCCAGTGGGCAAAGGGCTGAGCCTGGAGGAGTGGGGGGATTGGCCCAGGCTCCGTCGTTGTTCGGGATCCCCGGGTCCAGCAAACAGGAGAGTTCCCGGCTGGGAGAGGCCCCACTCAGATGGAGTCGCTGGCCCAGGAGAGCTCCAAGGGCTCCTTTTGGAGCGCTGTTTGTAGGGCCCCAAGAAAGGGGCTTCAGTCCCAGCAATGGTTCATCCTGGCCACAATTGGCATCAACAGCTTTCTTTGGCAGTGTAAGAACAGGGATGTTGTGCCTCTGAGGGAACAAAACCAGTTCCCAGGGCTGCTGCTAAAGGAACCAGGAGCTGGTTGGGCAGCAGCAGTGCCTGGAGCAGACAGTGTTTGTGATGAGCTGCAGAAGAGCTGAGCCCAGGGGCTGTTGGCCAAGGCCGAGGCCCAAGGAGCATTTCTCAGCTGGCAGGGCGGCCTGAGAAGGGGAGGGGGGAATGCAGCAGCACAGGGCCCATGGAACCAAGGGACCATTGTGACACTGTGGGGCCCTGTGAGACCAAGGGACCATTGTGACACTGTGGGGTCTCATGGAATCATGGAGAGCACTGTGACATTGCTGGGTCTCATGGGACTGTACTGACGCTGTGTGGCTCCATGGAATGTGGGGATCATTGTGACACTGAGAGGTCCCATGGAACCAAGGGTCCATTGTGACACTGAGGGGCACCATGGAACCATGGAGACCATTCTGACACTATGAGGCCCATGGAATAAGCAAAGCATTGTGACACTGTGAGGCCTCATGGAACCAGTGAGACCATTGTGACCCTGGGAGGACCATTGTGATATTGTGGGGCCTTGTGAACCCAAGAGGCCTTTGTGACACTGCAGGGCTGCATGGAACCAAAGCTCCATTGTGACACTGCAGGGCCTCATGAGATCAGTGGTCCATTGTGACACTGTGGAGCCAAAGGAGACCATTGTGACACTGCAAAGCCCCAGGGTCCAAAGGTCCATTGTGACATTGCAGAGCTCATGGAACAGAGGACTCACATGATATTGTGGGGCCTGGGGAACCACGGAGACCATTGTGACACTGCAAGGGCTCATGGAATCCTTGGGACCATTGTGACACTGCGGGGCCTTATGACACCTAGGGGCCACTGTGACATTGTGGGACCCCGTTGAACCTGGGGGTCATTGTGACACTGCTGGAACCCATGGAATCAAGTCACCATGATGACACTGCAGGGCCCCATGGATCCAAGGCACCATTGTAACACTATGGAGCCCCATAAAACCAAGGGAACACAGAACAGGTCTGGTTGGTTTGGCCTCCCATGGACTGCCTGACTGGTCCAAATGACCTTTACATGTTGAGGGTCACTTCTCATCTGCTGCTGAAACACTGGGGCTCTGTGCTTTCCTTCCCAATGGAAAAGAACTGTCCATCTGCTTCCAGGCACCCATGGCCACAATTGGGATTTCACCTCCAAATTTCCTTATATCCAGGGATTCTTCCCATGGGAATATTGCCAGGACAAGTCTGGCTTGCAGTGGTTTCACAAGGGTCACCTCTAATCCGTCCCCAAAACACTGGGGGAGGCTCCATGCTCTCCTTCCTATGGGAAAGAACTGTCCTGCTTCTCCAGGTGCCCATGGCTGAGATTGGGTTTCCACCTCCAAAATTCCCTACATCCAAAATCTGCTATTACTGACAAGTCTAGCTGGCCTTGGCCTACTGAGGCTCTCACCTGCCTTCCAAACCTTGGGGCTCTGTGCTTTCCTTCCCATGGTAAAGAACTGTCCTTCTCAGCCAGGTGCCCATGGCCATAATTGGGATTTCACCTCCAGCATTGCCTGTTGTGACAGACTGGAGGAGATTGTTGGCTCTAAACATTTTGTGTGTGGCGGAGGAAGGGGCAGGTCCAGCCTTGCCCTGCCCTGTAAGTGTAAGCCCTGCCCTGCCCTGTGTCCCCAATCCCCCCAGGGGCCTCCAGAGGGTTTACAGTTTCTACCTGAACCGTGGCACACTGAACCCCCAGCACCGCCATCCCGCCCTGGGCACTGGGGCCCTCTTGGCTCTACTCAGTGCTATTGCTGTACTCAGGGCACCCTGAACCCTGGTAGGGACCCGTGTCCCCCCACTCCAGGGACTATGCGCGACTCACACTACTCCGATCCTCCACGCACCCAGAGCTCCGTTTGGGGTTTGAGTGCCAACTCACCAATTCATCTGCCACCCTCAGCATGCCCTGAGGGCGCCTACCAAGCCTTAAGGGGGAAGGCCGACCCCTTGTGTGCCACTCACATTTCTATTCCTTCGCACACCCGGAGGGGGGGCTCACCTTATCCCCCTGGGAGGCATCTCACTCACTCAGGCTTCTCTTGCTCCCCTCCGTTTCTGGCCGGTCCCCTTGCAGGAGTCCAGAACCGTGGTACTTGGAGGGCCACAGCTGCTTCGGGGCTCCGAGCTGCCGGGCCCCGTCTCACACACATTTCTTTCACTTGCCTCCTACTCCTGCCACCGGCTTTACTGACCAATGCTCCTCCACACTGTTTGGTCCTAGGCTGCTGCCGACCACTCCAGATAGGGCCAGATATCCTGGAGGCCCTCAGTCTCCTTCGGGTGTGGCCCGGACCAGTCCCCAAGGCTGTTATGAACTGCACATGACCAGCTCTTTAGTGATTTCAGCTTTACTGGAAACAGTCTAGGTAGGGGACCCATGGGGGTGTGCACACCACCACTCCTCCCGACACGGTGTGGAGGAGGAGGAGGTCAACTCCGTCGTCCAGCAGAGCTGGGTCTTCTTTCCTCACAAGAGTCTCTGAGTAGACACCTGTTGGTTTCAGGTTCATAATCTTTATACTGCTCTTGTCCCGCTCTGGTTAGGGTGATGAAGGCAAAAAGTTCTGACCAGGGTCTTTGATATTGTCTTATGTTCTCTTTGTTTAGAGGTGTTATTTTGATTCTTTATTTGCATAGTGGTTGGTTGTTCTAGAGGTTTTTGTAATGTAATCCTTTTCTGCTAAGTCTTATGGGAGTTTCATATTTGCTTATTAGGTGACGTAATCATCTTCTTTATGGTCTTGGGTGGTTTGCCATTTTAGATGAGAGTGGGAGCAGTGGGGGTAATACCCAATGGTAAGGGGATTTACATAATTATAATACCTTTAACAATTAATAACTAACACTGGAACTTTACATAACTATAAAACATTAAACAAACAATCTATAACTATCATTGGGACTTTATATTAACTCCTTTAACAAGGCATTCTCTACAACACTGTGGGAAGTTGTGGAACCAAGGGGATCATTGTGGCACTGTTGGTGTCCATGGAACCAAGGGGACAGTGTGGAAACAAGAGGCCATTGTGAGCCTGTGGGGTGTAACAGCCCAGAACACTGAAATGCTGGAGGTAACCAAAGGCTCCTTTGCTCGAGTTTGGTGCATAGGAGAAACACCAGCCAGATATCCTCAAGAGGTCAAAATGACACAAAATTCTAGTGGCAAAGCACAAAAAAACAAGAAACTTTGGAAGAGGATTTAATGCAACATCCAATTACACAGAAAACACCATAGCAGTAACTTCATTAACCTAGCTCATTTAACCTAGAAATCATTGAACACGTAAGCAGTTGAGGTACCCAAAAATGTTCGATATAGAGAGCATTAGAAGGAGCAGAAAGAGAGAGAGACAGAAAGACAGAAACTCTATGGAAAGACACACATATGACTATCAGTACCTAGGGTTCCAGTGTGGGTGAGACACAAACCCCAGGAGAAGGCAGAGTCCATACCAGGGGCTGACCTTGTGCTCTGTGTTTTTAAGCTCCTGGGCCTTTGTGGGCCTCCCCACAGGTGGGATTTCTGATCACTCAGGCAATCAGGGCTGGGTTAGCACTGTCCCCACTGTGTGACTGATTGACAGCTCATGCCACGGAGTAATGGAACACTGGAGAATGTTTTTACCCAATGGCGTGTAATGGAACCAGATGTCTGTATTGGCCTTGATGGAACAATGGAGAACAATATTACTCAATGGAATCTCATGGAACCAGGTGTCCATGGTGAAAGACGGAACACAGGATAACATTGTTTCCCAATGGAATGTCATAGGACCAGGTGTCCAGGGTGACAGAGCCTGATGGAACACATGATACCATTGTTTCCCAATGGAATGTCATAGGACCAGGTGTCCATGGTGACAGAGCCTCATGGAATACTGGACAACATTGTTAACTAATGGAATCTAATAGAACCAGGTGTCCATGGTGACACATGTTACACTGCAGACCATTGTTACTACATGGAATCACATGGAAGCAGATATCCATGGTGGGCCCAATGGAAAACAGGAGAACATTGTTACCCAATGGAGTCTCAGAGGACCACAGTGGCCATAGTGACACAGCCTGATGGAACACAGGAGAACATTGTTACCCCATGGAATCGCATGGAACCCGGTGTCCATGGTGACAGAACTGGGCCTGATGGAACACTGGAGAATGTTGTTACGCAATGGAATCTCATGGATCCAGATGTCCATGGTTACAAATGGAACACTGCAGAGCATTGTCACCCAATGGAATTGCATGAAACCAGGTGTCCATGGTGAAAGATGGAAGACTGGAGAAGCTTGTTACCCAATGGAATGTCATGGAACCAGGTGTCCATGGTGACAGAGCACGATGGAACACTGGAGAACATTGTTACCCCATGGAATCTCATGGAACCAGGTGCCCATGATCACAGAGCCATGGAGTACAGGACAACTTTTTTACCCAATAGAATCTCATGGAATTAGGTGTCCTTGGTGACAGAGCCATGGAACACTGGAGAACGTTGTTACCAAATGGAGTATCATGGAAACAGATGTCCATGGTGGGCCTGATGGAACACTCTAAATCATGATTACCCAATTAAATCTCATGGATTCAGGTCTCCATGGTGACAGATGGAACACTGGAGAATATTGTTGCCCCATGGAATCTCATGAAACCAGGTTTCCATGGTGACAGGTCTGGATGGAACCCTGGAGAAAATTGTTACCTAAAGGAATCTCATAGAACCTGGTGTCCATGGTGATAGATGGAACACTGGAGAACATTGTAACCAATTGAATCTCATGGAATCAAGTCTTCATGGTGACAGATGGAACACTGGAGAACATTGTTGCCCCATGGAATCTCATGAAACCAGGTTTCCATGGTGACAGATCCGGATGGCACCCTGGAGAAAATTGTTACCTAATGGAATCTCATGGATCCAGGTGTCCATGGTGACGGTGCTGGACCTGATGGAACACTGGAAAACATTGTTTCCCAATGGAATCTCATGGGACGAGGTGTCCATGGTGGGCCTGAGGGAATATTAGAGAACATTGTAACCCAATGGAATCTCATAGAACCTCATGTCCATGGTGACAGAGCACGATGGAACACAGGAGAAGATTGTTACCTAATGGAATCTTATGGATCTAGGTGCCTATGATCACAGAGCCGTGGAACACTGGAGAACTTTTTTACCCAATGGAATCTCATGGAACTAGGTGTCCTTGGCGACAGAGTAATGGAACACTGGAGAATGTTTTTACCCAATGGCCTGTAATGGAACCAGATGTCCGTATTGGCCTTGATGGAACAATGGAGAACATTGTTACTCAATGGAATCTCATGGAACCAGGTGTCCATGGTGATGGCCTGATGGAACACTGTACAACACTGTTACCCAATTGAATCTCATGGAATCAGGTGTCCATGGTGACAGAGACTGATGGAACCCTGGAGAAAATTTTTTACTAATGGAATTGCATGGAACCAGGTGTCCATGGTGACTGATGGAACACTGGAGAACATTGTTACTCAATGGAATGTCATGGAACAAGGTGTTGATGGTCACAGAGACTAATGGAACACCGGAGAATTTTTTTTCCCAATGGAATCTCATGGAACCAGGTGACCATGGTGACTGATGGAACACTGGAGAACATTGTTACTCAATGGAATGTCATGGATCCAGATGTCCATGGTGGGCCTGACGGAACACTGGAGAACATTGTAATGCTATGGAATCTCATGGAACCAGCTGTCCATGGTGACAAATGGAAGACTGGAGAACATTGTAACCAATGGAATCTCCTGGAACCAGGTTCCATGGTGACTGACAGAACACAGGATAACATTGTTTCCCACTGGAATGTCATAGGACCCGGTGTCCAGGGTGACAGAGCCTGATGGAATACTTGACAACATTGTTTCCAAATGGAATGTCATAGGACCAGGTGTCCATGGTGACAGATGTTACACTGCAGACCATTGTTACCCACATGGAATCACATGGAAGCAGATATCCATGGTGGGCCCGATGGAATACAGGAGAACATTGTTACCTAATGGAGTCTCAGAGGACCGCGGTGGCCATAGTGACATAGCCTGATGGAACAGAGGAGAACATTGTTACCCCATGGAATCGCATGGAACCAGGTGTCCATGGTGACAGAACTGGGCCTGATGGAACACTGGAGAATGTTGTTACCAAATGGAATCTCATGGAACCAGGTGTCCATGGTTAGAGCCTGATGGAACACTGCAGAACATTGTCACCCAATGGAATTCATATGAAACCAGGTGTCCATGGTGAAAGATGGAACACTGGAGAACATTGTTACCCAATGGAATCTCATGGAACCAGGTGTCCATGATGACAGAGCCCTGATGGAACACTGGAGAACATTGTTACCCAATGGAATCTCATGGAACCAGGTGTCCATGGTGACAGAGCCTGATGGAACACTGGAGAACATTGTTACCCAATGGAATCTCATGGAACCAGGTGTCCATGGTGACAGAGCCATGGAACACTGGAGAACATTTTTACCAATGGAATCTCATGGAACCAGGTGTCCATGGTGACAGATGGACATGGAACACTGGAGAACATTGTTACCCAATGGAATCTCATGGAACCAGGTGTCCATGGTGACAGACCTGATGGAACACTGGAGAACATTGTTTCCCAATGGAATCTCATGGAACCAGGTGTCCATGGTGACAGAGCCTGATGGAACACTGGAGAACATTGTTTCCCAATGGAATCTCATGGAACCAGGTGTCCATGGTGACAGAGCCTGATGGAACACTGGAGAACATTGTAATGCAATGGAATCTCATGGACTCAGGTGTCCATGGTGACAGAGCACGATGGAACAGAGGAGAACATTGTTACCCAATGGAATCTCATGGAACCTGGTGTCCATGGTGACTGATGGAACACTGGAGAACATTGTTACTCAATGGAATCTCATGGAACCAGGTGTCCATGATCACAGAGCCATGGAACACAGGAGAATATTTTTACTCAATGGAATCTCATGGAACCAGGTGTCCATGGTGACAGAGCCTGATGGAACCCTGGAGAAAATTGTTACCTAATGGAATCTCATGGAACCAGGTGTCCATGGTGACAGATGGAACACTGGAGAACATTGTTGCCCCATGGAATCTCATGAAACCAGGTTTCCATGGTGACAGATCCGGATGGAACCCTGGAGAAAATTGTTACCCCATGGAATCTCATGGAACCAGGTGTCCATGGTGACAGAGCTGGACCTGATGGAACACTGGAGAACATTGTTTCCCAATGGAATCTCATGGGACGAGGTGTCCATGGTGGGCCTGATGGAATATTAGAGAACATTGTAACCCAATGGAATCTCATGGAACCTCATGTCCATGGTGACAGAGCACGATGGAACACAGGAGAACATTGTTACCTAATGGAATCTTATGGATCTAGGTGCCTATGATCACAGAGCCGTGGAACACTGGAGAACTTTTTTACCCAATGGAATCTCATGGAACTAGGTGTCCTTGGCGACAGAGTAATGGAACACTGGAGAATGTTTTTACCCAATGGCGTGTAATGGAACCAGATGTCCATATTGGCCTTGATGGAACAATGGAGAACATTGTTACTCAATGGAATCTCATGGAACCAGGTGTCCGTTGATGGCCTGATGGAACACTCTACAACACTGTTACCCAATTGAATCTCATGGAATCAGGTGTCCATGGTGACTGATGGAACACTGGAGAACATTGTTACTCAATGGAATATCATGGAACAAGGTGTCCATGGTGACTGATGGAACACTGGAGAACATTGTTACTCAATGGAATGTCATGGAACAAGGTGTTGATGGTCACAGAGACTAATGGAACACCGGAGAATTTTTTACCCAATGGAATCTCATGGAACTACGTGTCCATGGTGACAGAGCCATGGAACAATGGAGAATATTGTTACCCCATGGAATCTCATGGATCCAGATGTCCATGGTGGGCCTGATGGAACACTGGAGAACATTGTAACCAATGGAATCTCATGGAACCAGGTGTCCATGGTGACTGATGGAACACAGGATACCATTGTTTCCCAATGGAATGTCATAGGACCAGGTGTCCATGGTGACAGAGCCTCATGGAATACTGGACAACATTGTTAACTAATGGAATCTAATAGAACCAGGTGTCCATGGTGACACATGTTACACTGCAGACCATTGTTACTACATGGAATCACATGGAAGCAGATATCCATGGTGGGCCCGATGGAAAACAGGAGAACATTGTTACCCAATGGAGCCCCAGAGGACCATGGTGGCCATAGTGACACAGCCTGATGGAACACAGGAGAATATTGTTACCCCATGGAATCGCATGGAACCCGGTGTCCATGAACACTGGACAACTCAATGAATCCATGGAACCAGGTGTTTCATGGGGGCAGCCATGGAACACTGCTTGGCTTGTTACCCATGGAATCTCATGGAACCAGGTGTCCATGGTGACAGATGGAACAACACTGGAGAACATTGTTACCCAATGGAATCTCATGGAACCAGGTGTCCATGAGTGACCTGATGGAACACTGGAGAACACTTTCCCAACAATTTGGACCCAGGTGTCCATGGAATCTGATGGAACACTGGAGAACATTTTCCCAAATCCATGGGTCCCATTCCCATGGTGGCTGGATGGAACACTGTAAGGAATCTCAAACCAGGTGTGGATGGCAGGTGATGGAACACAGGAGCCCCCCCCTGGAATCTCCTGGAACCATCTCCCCATGCCCAGCAGAGCCCCCAAAACAGGACAACCCTGGAGATCTCATGGATGGTGTCCATGGGGATCTCCTTGGCACCATTAGAGGAAAACACTGAATGATGACTGGTGTCCTTCCTGGAACCTGGAGAAGGACCTCATGGAGACCATGGAGGACAGGTGTCCATGGTGACAGAGCCTGATGGAACACTTGAGAGAAATTTTGGGCTAATGGAATCTCATAGAACCAGGTGTCCATGGGGAGAGAAATGGAACACAGAGATCCCACATTGTTACCAAATGGAAACTCATGGAACCAGATGTCCATGGAGAGGAGGGAACAGACAATTTTACCCAAGGAAGGTCATGGAACCAGAGCCAGAGCTGACAGGTGGTCCATGAGCAACTTCAGGACAGCAAGAGGCCCTGGAGGAATCTCTTGGAACCAGGGAAGAGCTCCAAGTGACAGAGCCCTGATGGAACACTGGAGAACATTGTTACCCAATGGAATGTCATGGAACCTGTGGGGAATGGTGACATGAGCCTGATGGAACACTGGAGAAAGTTGTTACCCATGGAATGTCATGGAACCAGAGGTTCCATGGGGAGATGGAACCTGGATGAGTGCCCCATGGAATCTCATGGAACCAGGTGTCAGAAGATGTTTCTGATGGAACACTGGACAACATTGTACATAAATGAATTCTCATGGAACCAGGGATCCATGCTGCCAGATGGTGGGACCTGCTTCAGGCACAACTCCAATTGACCATCAACCACCGGCATCCATACTGGGGAACACTGGAGAACATGAATCCCCAATGTGTCAGGAACAGGTTCTCATGGTGACCTGACTTTACCCGACACCAAAGGAGGCACCCAATGGAATCCCATGGAACCCTGACTCCATGGTGACAGAGCCATGGAACACTGGAGAACATTGTTACCCCAGGGAATCTCATTGGTCAGAGTCCTGGTGACCCTGATTCCCTGAGATACACAGTTGGAAGTGGTTTGTCATTGTTCCTTTTTCCATGGCCTCTGATTATCCAGGATTTATCTTTCCCCCAATTCAAAACACAGAAAATTGGGGAGCCTAAAATGGACAACATTGTTAATCAAAGGAATTTAAAGCCAGGTCCATTTTACTTGTGTTTTGGGGGGTAATCTTGGATTCTGGGAGATATCTGGGAGGATATGGTGGGGGTTGGGGTGTATTTGGTTTAATTGTTTTTAACATTGGCATTCCCAAAAGACAAGAGGGATTGATCTGTCAAAACTGCTGAATGTGACTGAAAACTATTGTTACCCCATCCCAAAATTATGGAACCACAGTCCCATGGTGAAAGGGGTTGGAAGGAACATTGGATGAAGTTGGATGCAAATCAGGATGGGTGAGATGGGCATTGAACCAGGATGGGTGGGATGGGGTTTGGGAGATGGAACACTGGAGAACATTTTTTACCCAATGGAATCATGGATGTCCAGGAGGGGTGGGATGGGTTGGGGTTGGGATGGGGGAGGTGGGCTGATCTGAAATGAGAACATTGTTACCCAGTTTGAATCTGATGGAACCAGGTGGGGTGCAGAGTTACTGTGGAACACTTTTGGATATTCCATGTTCATGGAGATGTTGTCCCATATCTCATGTTCTGATGGAACACTGGGAAACATTGTTCTTGGGGGAATTCCTGGGATGGTCCATGGTGACATTGCTGGGGTGGTTGTTACAAAATTGTTCTCCTCAGAGCTCCAGCTAGAGTTGATGTCCATGGTGACTGAGCCAGAGGAAATGATGAATGGCATTGACAACTCTTGGAATGTGTTTGGAGACCTGTGAGTCCATGGGACAGATCAATGAAACCCTGGAGAAAATTGCACCTTAGACCCAATGGGATCCTCACATCCAGGGTGAGGTGGTGGACCCCATGGAACACTGGAGCACATTGTTTGTCCCAATGGAATCTCATGGGACCAGGTGGTCCATTTCCTACCTGAGAACACTTTTATTTACCCCATGGAATCTCATGGAACCAGGTGTCCATGGTGACCTGATCTTCTCATTGATTTATGAACATTGTTACCCAATGGAACTCATGGAACCCTAGGTGTCCATGGTGACTGATGGAACACCCTGGACAAACCTTGTAACCAATGGAATCTCATGGATGCAGGTGTCCATGGTGACAGAGCCTGATTTTCACTGGAGAACATTTTTACCATGGAGCCTCATGGAACCAGGTGTCCATGGCCCCCAGACCTCTTCAGCAAAACTAAAAACAAAACATTAGAACTCCATGGACTGGATCCTCCCGTGTCTCCACCTGATGGAACACTGCAGAACAATGTTACCTGTGGAATCTCATGGAATCAGTGTCCATGGTGTGTCTGTGGAACACTGGAAATGTTGTGTGTCCAATGGAATTGCATGGAACCAGGTGTCCATGGTGGGCCCTTCATGCAACATGCTCTCAGGGAAGTTTTTTACCCACCACCATCTCAGACCACCAACAGGTGACACCCAAACAGGGACCTTTGTCTGGTACCCCATGAAATCATCTCCAGCATTGCTGGAATCTGTCCCTTCAGGTGAGCCACTACCCTGATGGAACCTCTGAGTTTTATCTGGGCCCTGATGGAATCTAAGAGACCTGCAATCAACCCCCCAGAGTCATGGAACACTGGAGGATCATTGTCCTCCCATGGAATCCCACAAGATCCAGGTTGTCCCATGGTGGGTGAGCCTGATGGAACACCCCCTTTCTTTTGTTTTCTCATTTTAAATCTTGATCCAGGTGCCCAGACTGCAGAATGGGTACAGGACTCACTGTTTACACAATGGAATCTCATGGATCCATATCCATGGTACATTAACCCTTGATTGTTGCCAATGGAATTTTCAAAGAACCAATTTGATGGTGACAGAGTTTTGTTCATTTTCTTTTCTCATATTTTATGGTGTGCAAAGGAATCAGTTTTATGGCTTGAGATTTGGGATATGGTTGGAATCAAGTTGTTTGGTTTATAAATGAGGGGAAAATTTAAGTTGGTTTAAAATGGAAAACGGGAGGATTTTTTTATTCTATTTATGATTCAGTTAAAAATGGGTCCATGGGAAAAGTTTTGGAACCCCAGTTCAAAACCTCATGGAACCTTCATCCTCTCCCCAATCCCCTGGACTGCCCAGGAGTTACAACAGGCCCATGGAATCTATGGAGCACAGGGTGTCCATGGTGACTCCCCTGATGGAACACTGGAGAACATTTCTTGTTACCAATGGAATCTCATGGAACCAGGTGTCCATGATGACAGAGCCTGGAACACTGGAGAACATTGTTACCCAATGGATTCTCATGGAACCAGGTGTCCATCTTGGCCCAGTGGAACACTGGAGAACATTTTTACCCAATGGAATCAATGGAACCAGGTGTCCATGGTGGGCCTGATGGAACACTGGAGAACATTGTTACCTCCCAATGGCCTGCTCTCATGGAACCAGGTGTCCATGGTGCCTGATGGAACACTGGAGAACATTGTTACCCAATTGAATCTCATGGAACCAGGTGTCCATGGTGAAGAGCCTGATGGAACACTGGAGAACATTGTTTACCCCCTGGAATCTCAGAGGGACCAGGTGTCCATGGTGACACTGATGGAACACTGGAGAACATTGTTTCCCCTTGGAATCTCATGGAACCAGGTCTGTGGTCACATCACCAGCCCTGGATGGAACACTGGAGAATGTTGTTACGCAATGGAATCTCTTGGAACCAGCATGTGTCTGATGGTCACAGGCCCCACTCTGGAACATCCAGGAGAATTTATTCCTCATGGAACCAGCATGAATCCAGGGAACCATGGTGACCAGAAGACTGATGGAACACTGGAGAACATTGTTGCTGGAATCTCATGGAACCATGTGTCATGGTGACAGATGGAACACTGGATAACATTGTTTCCCAATGGAATGTCATGGGACCCAGGTGTCCCCTGGTGACCAATCAAAACTGATGGAACCCAAATGAGGAATCCATTTCCCATGGAATCTCATGGCATGCCAGGGACTGTGAGATAGATGGAACCTGTCCTACTGTTAATAATGGAATCTCATGGAAAGCCATGAGTGACAATGGACAAGTGGTGTTTTACTGGAAAGAATCCCAAAACCAGATATCCATGGTGCACAGATACATGGAACAACCTGAAAATGATTGTTACTCATGGAATCTCCTGGAACAATGTCTACTTCCTAATCAAACACTGGAGAACCACAAAAAGATGGAATCTTTTTAACCAGTGTCCATGTCTGGTTCAATGGAACACTGGAGAACATTGTTACTCTTAAAATATCTCATGGAACCAGGTGTCCATGGTGACAGGGCCTGATGGAACACTGAGAACATTGTTACCCAGTTGAATCTCATGGAACCAAGTGTCCCTTGTGGGTTGATGGAACACTCCATAACACTGTTACCCATTTGAATCTCATGGAATCAGGTATCCATGGTGACAGAGCCTGGTGGAACACTGGAGAACATTGTTACCCAATGGAATCTCATGGAACCAGGTGTCTAAGGTGGGCCTGAGGGGACACTGGAGAACGTTGTTACCCAATGGAATCTCATGGAAGCAGGTGTTTATCCTGACAGACCCGTGTCACCCCAGTTTTTTAAGATTTTCTAAGCCTTCTTATCTTGACATTCCTGTAGTGAACTTTCACACACACTTTCTGTAAATAACTCATGGTTTTCCATTCCTTTATGGAGGAGGAGAATTTTGATGGACTATTGTATTTACCAGTTTCATTGGAGAGTGGGCACTGTCACCCTCAATCCCTTTCACTCTAGGAAAACTACAAATGTTGGAGTCAGAAAATAAACTTCCCTTTTTCCTTCTCTTTAGAACAGCCATTGTGCACTTGTGGTTTTCATGTCTTATAACGACAAGGGGGCACCGTGTCCTTTTTTTTGGAAACCCTTGGAAGCTGTCCCACCTCTTGGCCTGGCTGGACTCCTCGTGAGGTCTGGGTGGTCCCCACAGAAGTGTTCTCACTCATTTGCAACCACCATGACAGACAGACTGGGATGGAAGAAGCCTCTCTGTCCATTACCACAAAGCTGACACCATGGAACCATCAGTCCTGGCTGCTGCACTACCCAGAGCACTGGATGGAACCAGGATCCATTGTCACACTGCAGGGACTCGGGCACTCCAGACCTGTCAGGACCTGGGTGGGCCCAAGGATCCAAGAGACTTTGTGACATCAAGGGGTCCCATGGAACCAGAGGGACAGAGACACTGGGTATCTGGAATCATGGAGGCCATTGGGACACTCTCAGGCCTCATGAAACAGATGACACCAAGTTGTCTGGGGTGTTGATCTGTTGGAGGGTAGGAGGGTTCTGCACAGGGCCCTGGACAGGCTGGATCAGGGCCCAAATCCAACAAGGTGAGGTTTAACAAGTCCAAGTGCTAGGTCCTGCACTTTGGCCACACAATAACCCCTGCACCACAGGCTGGGGACAGAATGGCTGGAGAGCAGCCAGGCAGAAAGGACCTGCAGGG
>JALJVW010000240.1:0-22777 GCA_024865655.1 Emberiza elegans | reverse complement strand
TGCATTGTCCTTGCTGAGGGGCAAACACTGTCGGGACACCTTCCCTTGGGGCAGGATTCCTACCTGACCCGAGCACTGCACTTACATCTCCAGTGTTGCCTTCCTGTAAAACCAGGGGAAGGAAAACTGTGTGTGGCTTGTGGTATTTTTGAGTGTCTAAAAATCCCTAAGTCACCGATCTTAGAGGTGCGGTGCATCCGGAATTACTGGTGTGGTAAATAGGTATGATTCGTGCTGATAAAATTCAAACAGTAATCGATATTTATCATATAATAATTAATATTTGGGAATAATAAAACAGTTAAAAGTTGTAATGCCAAAGAAGAAAGGGAGAGGAGGGGTTCCACCCCCCTCCTGGCAGATGTTCTCAAGGACAAGACAGTTGCTAAACATGAGCAGAAAGAACGGAAAAACTGATTGGGTCCCAGAAAAATGCTAATTATATGGGATTTATTGCCTTGATATTTAGATGTGATAGGTTAGTCTTGGCTTACATTGTACTGGCTTGGTGCGCGTGTGTAACCCAAAGGTGAATTAAACTACAAAGAAGAAGACTACAAATCTTCATCAAATTACGACCCCCAAAGACTTCTGCGACCACCAGACAGAATAGTAGCACATGCACAGTAAAGGTGGTAATGAGGGTGGAGGTAGAAATATGACAAACCGAAAATTGGAGGAGATGGTATCGGCACATGGCATATAAGGAAGAATCTTCACTTGGTAAGCCATACGCAAGGTGACGTGGGTCCAAGAGCCCTGCCCTCTGTACCCCGCAGTTGTTTTTTTGCTTATGCGCTATTATTTGAACCAAATTATCCCTTATTTATATATTTTCTAAACTATTCAATTAAAATTTGCTGCTATCTCAAATATGGTTTGGTTTTTTTATGAGGGGGTAATTGGGCAAACATAACACCTGGAACCAACCTCAGGGCCTGAGAGGAGATTGCACAAACCTTTCCAGGAGTCAAAGTCAGAAGAAAACCCCAAAGTGTCTCAGAGAATGAATGGGTCCCACTGAGGTCCATCCCCAACACAGGCCCCTCATGGACTCCTTGGAGGAGAGAATTGGAGGCCAGGATGGCACAAAAACCTCTCAGAGACTCAGTGTAGGAAGGAAAATCCAAAGTAGCTTAAAAACGTTGAGTATCTCAAGGTATTAAATGAGCTCCACTGAGTGTCAGTACAAAGCTCTCAAGGGACTCATTAAAGCAGATAATTGGGGCCATGATTGCACAAACCTCTCCCAGAGTCTGTATCCAAAGGGAAACACCAAGTACCTTAAAATAACTGAAGTACCTTGAAGCATTAATGAGCCCCACTGAGTGTTGTTACTGACAAAGCCTCTCCAGGGACTAATTACAGCAGATAATTGAGGCCATGATTGCACAAACCTCTCAGAGACTCCAAGGCAAAAAGCCAAACCCAAAGTCCTTGAAAAAAACCTGCAGTCCCTGCAGGGAGCATGAAGGAGCCCCCAGGGCCATTGCTGAGCAAGGCTCCCCAGGGACTCCTTCCAGCAGATCCTTGAGGCCACTGGGATGTGGGCTGGGGGGGGATGCTGAGGGCAGGACAAGGGGGGCTGACAGTGCCCAGCCTGGCTGGGGCTGTGCCAGGAGGCCCCAGGGCCTCAGGACAAGGTGTCTCCTCCCAGCTCTTGGTGGCACAGACCCTGCTGTGCCCCAGGGCACCAAGACTTGGCTTCTCTTTGTCCCCACCTGTCATCACTGCCTGCAGTTCTCTGCTCTGCCTGGGGCCTGGGGACACTTTCTCAGTCGTGTCCCTCACTGGGACCCATTAAAAGTCCAAGAAACTTTGGAGTTGGATTCTGACTTGGAGTTCTGGAGAGGTTTCTTCAGCTCCCTCTCAGGGACTGATGTTCAGGGCCTGAGCACAAAGCCCCAGAGGCTCATTAAAGTCCTTGTGCTGTGTCTGTGCTGCTGAGCTGGGCTGGGCTGCTGGCACAGAGGCAGCTCCTGGTAACCAAGAAGAGCTTCAAAAGCACATTTCTCTTGATGAGCAGCTCTTCTGCCAGCCCAGCAGGGCTGGGGCACTGCCTGCAGCCAGCCCGGGCACAGCACAGAGGCACAGAGAGCTTCAATCAGTCAGGGCTGGGAAGGTGCTGAGAAGTGCCTGGGGCAGAATCACTGCCAGCCCTTGGCACAGGAACCTCTGGCTGCAGGACAATGCAGCTGCAGCTCCTGGAGCCATCTCCTAAAGCTGGAACATCCCAATGCCTACAGAGCCTGTGAGTACATTCTGTGATTGTCTGTTGTGCAGAGCAGCCAGGGGTGCCCAGGGCTGTCCTGCAGAGCAGGGTCCTGCAGCCCAGGGCGCTGTGCTGGGGCAGGGACTCTGCTGCCTGCCAGGGACAGCTCTCAGCCAGCCCCTGGCAGCTGCTCCCAGCACTGGGGACAAGATCTGGGTGGGAGGAGACAGCTGGTCAGGCTTGGAAGTGTTCTCCTTGTGTGGGGAGGATGCTGCATTGTTCAGGACTGCTCCCAGCATGGCATTTAACTGCAGAACATTTCCAAGTAGATTATACAGGGACCACAGCAAGGCAGGGGCTGTATAAAAGGGAAAATCCTGCTTTTTTTAATCTATTGCTCTGGGTTGCCAGGAAAAATTGCACATAGGAATTCATCTCAGTTCAGGTTGAGGAAAATTAAAAAGAATTTTTTCTCAGATGTGAATAAACCAGGCAGTGACAGAAATCAGCACAGGGCCCCTTTGAGGCTGCATCAGTGTCGCTTTTCAGCCTCCTCAGGGTTGCTCTGACGTTGCCATCAGAGCCTGCAGAGCCAGAGCTGCCCCTGGGCAGTGCCAGAGCTGGGAGGGGTCTGCAGGGCAGAGCTGAGCCCCCAGGGCTGGGCTGGGCTTTGGCAGCACTGGCAGGGGCCCAGCCCTGGGCACAGGGAAGCAGCTGCTGGCAGGGACAGCTCCAGGCAGCAGAGCCCTGGGCAGGCAGTGGGGAGTCCTCTCCAAACCACAACTATTCCATGATTACTTTTTTTACAGATCCCCATGCCAAGCCACAGCAAATGTCCAACAGCAGCTCCATCAGGCACTTCCTCCTGCTGGCATTGGCAGACACGCGGCAGCTGCAGCTCCTGCACTTCTGCCTCTTGCTGGGCATCTCCCTGGCTGCCCCCTCCTGGGCAACGGCCCTCATCATCAGCGCCCCGTAGCCTGCAGCCACCACCTGCACACGCCCATGTTCTTCTTCCTGCTCAACCTGGCCCTCAGCGACCTGGGCTCCATCTGCACCACTGTCCCCAAAGCCATGCACAATTCCCTCTGGGACACCAGGACCATCACCTACTCAGGATGTGCTGCACAGGTGTTTCTGTTTCTTTTCTTCATTGGAACAGAGCTTTCTCTACTGACCGTCATGTGCTATGACCGCTACGTGTCCATCTGCAAACCTCTGCACTACGGGACCCTCCTGGGCAGCAGAGCTTGTGCCCACATGGCAGCAGCTGCCTGGGCCAGTGCCTTTCTCAATGCTCTGCTGCTCACGGCCAATACATTTTCCCTGCCCCTGTGCCATGGCAATGCCCTGGGCCAGTTCTTCTGTGAAATCCCACAGATCCTCAAGCTCTCCTGCTCACACTCCAAACTCAGGGAACTTGGGCTCATTGTGGTTGGTACCTGTATAACTATTGGCTGTTTTGTGTTCATTGTTTTCTCCTATGTGCAGATCTTCAGGGCTGTGCTGAGGATCCCCTCTGAGCAGGGGCGGCACAAAGCCTTTTCCACCTGCCTCCCTCACCTGGCCGTGGTCTTCCTTTTGTCAGCACTGCAGCCTTTGCCTACCTGAAGCCCCCCTCCATCTCTTCCCCATCCCTGGATCTGGCAGTGTCAGTTCTGTACTCGGTGGTGCCTCCAGCCCTGAACCCCCTCATCTACAGCCTGAGGAACCAGGAGCTCAAGGATGCCCTGAGGAAAATGATGACTGTATGATTTCTGAAGCAACCAATTTCTTGTTTCCTTCTGCACAGTTTTTGGAATGGAACTCGTGACAGGCCCTACAGGCCTGCCCAGGTCTTTGGGAGTGTTCAATGGGCTTTTCTGTTATAAAATTATCCTCAAAATTTTTTTTAATCACTCCCATCAAATTCACTGTCCACCTCTTGAATTTGACCCAGAAGCTCTGTAAACCAGGGTTTGTGCTGTAGCTACATTTGAAGAAAATAAACTATCTTGCAGTGCCTGTTTTGTCTGGGATCCCAGCTCTGAGCCCTGCATGAAGTTAGAGGGGAGAAGGGGAAAAGAGTCCCAGCAGAGCAGCACGGCCAGGGAGCAGCAGGGATTGGTCCTTTCAGAGCTGCCCTGCCCAACTCCACCCTGTCCTTACCAGCCCTCCTGTGGCTGTAAAGCTGCAGTGCTCTGGCAGCTTGGTCACTGTCCTGCTGCGTGTCCCTGCTGTGGCCACAGGCAGGGCCAGGCCATGGGCACTGCTGGGACACAACTGAGCCCCAGCACAGCAGCTCCATCAGCCAAGGGCATCTCCTGAGGGCAGGGCAGGGAGGCTTCGCTCCCCTCCAGAGCTGCTGTCAGCAATGTGCTCCAGGAATGCCCTGGCACAGCAAAGCCCAGTGCCTGGGGCAGGGGGGGAGTGTGCAGGGAGGGCTCACAGCAGTGTCCTGGCACAGCCAGAGTTCCTGGCATGGACCTGAGGCAGCAGCAGAGCAGGGCCTGGTCTGTGTCTCTGTTCTGGGACAGCCTGGGAAGGTGCCCCAGGGCAATTGTCCCACACCAGCCCCTGCAACCACCCATTGCCAGCACTGGCCTCTCCCCACCTGCAGGAGGTTGTTTGTCCCTGCACGGAGGGACACCAAGTGACCAGGCCAGCAGGCCATGTTTGCTCTGTGCTGAGGAGATCTCAGCAGTGCATCGTGTGTGTGTGGGGAGATAAACCCCAGTGAGCACAAACACCATCAGCAGCACCGGGGGTGGCACAATTCCAGTGGCACAAACAGTGCCTTGAGGCCACTTCACTCTGAGAGTAACGTCCTCTGGGAAAACACCTGAATTCTCTGCTGGGTTGTGGTGAGGACTGCATGGAGAGAAATATCCCAGGCAGGGAGGCTCCAGGGAAAAATGCTCAGGGAAGCCATGGACTGCACAGAGAGACATTGGATAGAGTGAGGGTCTGTGGGGAGAAATCAGAGCTGCCTCCCTTCTGAACCACCCCGAGAACCTGGACAGGGCAGTGCTGTGTTCTGGGCACTGACCTGGAACTGAGGGATGTGGAAAAGGCCTTTGGTGTCAGGGCTGTTGAGAAGGCTGGGCAGTGTCACTGTGGGACCTCTCTCAAACCCCTTGGAAAGGCCAGAGCCATCTCAGAGCCCCTTCCCTGGGCTCTTGGGAAGGGCAGACATGGAACCAGTCTGCAAACAGGGCAGGGAGGGGGACTGGGGGAGTCACAGCCTGGTCAGGCTCAGCAGGGAAGGGGATGTGGCAAATCCTCCTGCAGCCATTCCAGGCACAGGCAGGACAGGGCAGGGACTGCAGAACCCACGTGGGAGGGAAAAAAAGGGGATGTTGTGTGCCCAGACTTCAGCCAGGCCTGGGACAGGGTCTGCTGTGCTCTCCTCAGAGCCAGACTGGAGAGAGCTGGGCTGAAGGAGTGGAACATGGGCTGGGTGGGAATTTGGCTGAACAATGAGGGTCAAATGTCATCCATGGTACAGAGTCCTCTTGGCAGCCATGCCCTGGTGACACCCCTCAGTGACCAGCCCTTGACCACTGCTGTGGAATATTTCTATTCTCTCTAAAACAGCATGAAATGTACCTTCCATTCCTTTGTGGATGCTGCCAAATTGCAGGGAGTTTTGATCAAATTCATCTAGTTAATGGTGACTGGAAAATGTAATTGGGCAGGATGACTGAGTTGGGTAAATTTGTCTTGCCATCAGGTGCCAAGCAAGCAACAAGAAAGGCAGAAAATACTCATGCATCACAAGAAAGGCAGTTCAATAGGGAAAAACCTAAACCAAAAAAAAAAGACCAAAAATAAACCAAATCAAAAAACCGAAATCAAGACCCACCTACAACAACACAAAACCCCACAAACAAACCAACCACAAAAAAAAAAAAAAAAAAAAAAAAACCACAAGCAGAAGAAAAGGAAACCCACAGGAAATCTCCTGCCAGCAGAAAATGTTTGGCCACCTTGTGGCAGGAGAAAATTCTGTATGTGTATGTGCTGTTTTGAAAGAAAAATGTCTTAAAAAAGAAATGAATCCCCTACCCCCCTTGTCCCCCCAATTCTCTCACTTGATTGCTGATCATGGTGTGACATGGAATGGAACATCCCTTGGGTCAGTCTTGCCCAGCTGTCCCATCCCTGTTCCCCAGGAACACTTGCCCACCCCAGGCCCATAGGTTGGGGGGGTTGCAGATGCCTCACGCGGGGTGAGCACTGAGACAAGGGCAGGAGAACAGAACATAATTTACTCTTGTCAGGGACAGGAGAACAGAACAGCACAGCCTTGGAGAAACTGATTGAGGATGTACCTCTGGCAAACAGAAGTCACACGAAATGCAAGCAGGATGCCAGCTCAGCTCTGTAAGGCTGACAAAGCAGAAGTTATGCAGAACAATAATATTGCCCTTACTCAAAAGCGGGGGTCAAGGAACAGCCACCTAAAAAGGACACTGGATGTTGAAGACAAAACCCAAAGAACCATGAAAGGATTTGTGATAAGAGGTGCAACTATGTCAAATAAACTCAAAGGAAGTGGGGATAGCTCATGCATACATAATCAGTGTGTGTGATAAAAACTCTGTTCATTCAGTGCTTAATGCACTCAAATGGAGGAAGGATGGCCCAAGTGACCACCATGCTGCAATAAAGAATACCTGCTTTCAAATACTCCAAACTGTGTTCAGAAGTTTCTATCCAGCAGATTTCAGTATCCGTGGTGTCCTTGACTCCATTATGCCCCACAGTTTCACAATGGCCCCTTGGTTCCATGAGGCTGTGCTGTATAACAATGGACCCTTGGTTCCATTGGGTTCCGCACTGTCAAAATGGCCTCCTTGGTTCTGCACTACCACAATGCTCTCCTTGGTTCCATGAGGCCTTGGTATGTCACAACAGCCCCTTGCTTCCATCAACTGCCATAGTGTCACTGTGGTCTCTTGGATCTGCAGTGTCACAATGGACAATTGGTCACAAGCAGCCCCGCTGTGTCACCACGAATATTTGGTTCCATGGGGCCCCACAGTGTCACAATGGCCTCTTGGTTCCACAAGGCCTCGCTGTATGACAATGGCCCCTCAGTTCCATGAGGTTTTGTACTGTCACAATGGTGTCCTTGGTTCTGGACTGTGACAATGGACCCTTGGTTCCATGAGGTTCCAAGATGTCACAATGGTCTCCTTAGTTCCATAGTGTGAAAATGGCTGCTTGGTTCCATAAGGTTCCTCAGTGTCCCAGTGGTTTCCTTGGTTCCTTGAGGTTCTGCAGTGTCACAATGTCCCATAGTTTCCAGGAACTTATGTCAAATCAACCACGTCCTTTGTTCCAATGAGGCCCCACAGTGTCACAATGGCCCCCTGGTTTCATGAGGTTCCACAGTGTAACATGGTTGCCTTGATTCCAAGAGGTTCCCCAGTGTCACAATGGCCCCTCAGATCCATGAGGTTCCACAGCATCACCATGGTCTCCTTGGATCCACAGTATCTCCATGGACCATTGGTTCCATGTGACCCTGCTGTGTCATAGTGGTTCCTTAGTTCCATTAAGCCCCACTGCATAGCAAAGGAATCTTGGTCCCATGAGGTTCTGTACTGTCACAATGGTCTCCTTGGCTCCACAAGGTTCCATGATGTCACAATGGTCTCCTTGATTCCACAAGATTCCATGATGTCACAATGGTCTCCTTGGTTCCATGAGGTTCCATGATGTCACAATGGTCTCCTCGGTTCCATGAGGCCTTGTTTTGTCACAATGGACCCATGGTTCCATGAGCTTCCATGGTGTCACCATGGTCTCCTCAGATCCACATTGTCACAATGGACAATTGGTTTCATGGGCCCTGCTGTGTCACAATAAACCCTCAGTGCCATGAGGTTCTGTGGTGTCACAATGGTCTGCCTGGTTCAATGAGGCCCTGGAGTGTCACAATGGCTGCTTGGTTCCATGAGCTTCCACAGCATCAACAATGGTCTCCTTGTTTCTGCAGTGCCATAATGGACAATGGTTCCATGAGGTCCCTAAATGTCACTGGTCTCCTGGGTTCCATGTGGCCCTGCTGTGTCACCATGGCCCCTTGGTTCCATGAGTTTCTGGACTGTCAGCAATGGTTTCTTTGTTCCAACGCGGCCCTGCTGTGTCACAATGGACCCTGGGTTCCATGAAGTTCTTCAGTGTCACAATGGCCCCTTGGTTCCATGAGGTCCCACAGTGTCACCATGGTCTCCTTGGATCCACAGTATCTCTGGACCATTGGTTCCATGTGACCCTGCTGTGTCACAGTGGTTCCTTGGTTCCATGAAGCCCCACTGTATAACAATGGAATCTTGGTCCCATGAGGTTCTGTACTGTCACAATGGTCTCCTTGGTTCTGGACTGTAACAATGGACCCCTGGTTCCACAAGGTTCCATGATGTCACAATGGTCTCCTTGGTTCCATGAGGCCTTGTTTTGTCACAATGGACTCATGGTTCCATGAGCTTCCATGGTGTCACCATGGTCTCCTCAGATCCACATTGTCACAATGGACAATTGGCTCCATGGGCCCTACTGTGCCACAATAAACCCTCAGTGCCATGAGGTTCTGTGGTGTCATAATGGTCTGCCTGGTTCAATGAGGCCCTGGAGTGTCAAAATGGCTGCTTGGTTCCATGAGCTTCCACAGCATCAACAATGGTCTCCTTGTGTCTGCAGTGCCATAATGGACCCTGGTTCCATGAGGTCCCTAAATGTCACTGGTCTCCTGGGTTCCATGTGGCCCTGCTGGGTCACCACGGCCCCTTGGTTCCATGAGTTTCTGTACTGTCAGCAATGGTTCCTTTGTTCTAATGAGGCCCTGCTGTGTCACAATGGACCCTGGGTTCCATGAAGTTCTTCAGTGTCACAATGGCCCCTTGGATCCATGAGGTCCCACAGTGTCACCATGGTCTCCTTGGATCCACACTTCCATAATGGACCATTGTTGCAGCCAAAATAGCTGCTAACAAAGCCCAAGGCAGGGAAGCAAAAAGGGCCTTTAAATGGAATCCACAGATGTTTAATTCAGCTGTGCGGTGAGATGTTCAGGGTCACAAGGCAGGACTCCTGGGGGGAGTCCAGGTTTCTGTATCTCCAGAGGGAGGGGCTGATCAGTGGCATGGGGGCAGTACAAAGATGGGGCCAATGGGGGAATAGGGAGGGAGTGGCTGAGGGACACAGAACAAGGGGAAGGAGCCAATGGGGTCAAACAGCTTTTGAGGGAAGCTTCTTGTGTCTCCCTAACCCAGGGAATGCCTCTCAGGGTCTCCACAGCTGACGAGTGTCAAAATGGCCCCTTGGTTCTTTTGAGCTTTTCAGCATCCCAGTGGCCCCTTGGCTGCCTGAGGCCCAGCTGTGTCACACTGGCCCCTTGCTTCCACTGGACCCCACAGCACCACAATTGTCCCCCTTAGTTCCATGAGGACCCGCAAAGTCACAATGGACCTTTGGTTCCCTGAGTCCCACATTGTTCCGAGAATCCTTAGTTCCATGGGGCTGTGTAGTGTCACAATGGCCCCTTGGTTCCGTGGTGCCACACAGTGCCACAACTGCCCTTTGGCTCAACAGGGCCTCATAGTGTCACAATGGCCCCTTGGTTCCATCAAGCCTCTAGTGTCACAATGGTCTCCATGACCCCATAGGGCCCTGCAGTGTCACAACAGACCGTTGTTTTAATGGAGCCCCACAGTGTCACTATGGTCCCCTTGGCTCCACAAGGCTCTGAAGTGCCACAATGGCCCTTTGGTTTCACAAGGCCTCCAAGTGTAAAAATGGCTTCCATGGTTCCATGAGGCCCTGCTGTGCCACAAGGGACCTTTGGTTCCATGATGCCCCAGAGTGTCACAATGGTATCCTCGGTTCCACAGTGTCAGAATGGACCCTTCATCCCAAGGGACGTTGTGGTACTTCAGGGCCTTGTGGAGCTAAGGGGACCTCAGTGACACTGTGGGGCTCCATGAAACCAATGGTCTGTTGTGACACTGCAAGGCCCTATGGGATCATGGAGACCATTGTGACACTACAGGCCTGATGGAAACAAGGGTCCATTGTTACACTATGGGGTCTTGGCTAGCCAAGGGGCAGTTGTCACACTGTGTGGCACCATGGAACCAAGGAGTGTTGACACTCCTTTGTTGCGACACTCTAAGGCCCCATGGACCTAAGGATTCATGGAACTGTGCAGGACCCCATGGAACCAAAGGTCCATTGTGACATTGCAGGGTCTCCCTCATGCAGTCCTGGAGGCCATGATGACACTTGGAGGCCTCCTTGAATCAAGGGGCTCTGCAGGGCCCAATGGAACCAAGGAGACCCTTCTGACATTGTGAGTCCCCATGGAACCAAGGGTCCATTGTGACACTGCGGCACCAAGGAGACCCCAGTGACACTGCAAGGCCTCATGGAAGCAAGGGACCAGTGTGACACTCTGGAGTCCCATGGAAACAAGAGGCCAGTGGGACACATCTGGACCTCATAGAACCAAGGATCCAATATGACACCACCACTGTGGCACTGCAGGGCCCCACGGATCCAAGGGAAGAGGGAACAGGTCTGGTTGGCTTGGCCTGACTGGTCCAACTGCCCTTGGCATGTCAATGGTCTCTTCTCATGTACCTCTCAAACACCTGGGCCCTGGCCTTTCCTTCACATGAAAAGAACTGTCTTTCTCATTCAAGCATCCATGGCCTGTGGGAATTCAACACATCCCTCTAGGATGTTGCCAAAAGCACCTGGTGGCTTGACTTTGACACTTTTAGGGATCTGCCACCTGTTTGTGGGGACATGGGAATCACTTGGGTTTAAATAGTTCATTCACAGGGTGAAAAATGTAGATTTTAGGATTTTGGTACAGGGGGGTTTGGGAGACAAGATGGAGGATTCAGGCCCCGACCTCGTGGTCTTTTCTCCTTCTTCTTGTCATCCATTTTCTGTGTGATGTTGGCACTTGGGGATTGGTTTAGAGTAGAAGATCACTGTCTAACATAGGTGATGGGCATTGGGAGATAATTGTAAATATGTTATACGTAGTTTGTGGTATAAGAAGGCACGGCCGCCCTGTGGGCGGTCAGAATGCCTCAGACGATCCTGCTAAGCTGACCTCATCAGGGCAGGAGAAAGAATTTTGTAGATAAGAAACAATAAACGACCTTGAGACCGCGAAATGAAGAGCTCAGACTCCTTCTTTAAGCACCGGGCTGGGAACAGAGACTTTCCAACAATTCTCGGGATCACTCAGACAAACTAATGATCCCACATTTGGCGGTCCCGGGTGGGCTCCAAGAAGACACCTAGATGGGCTCTTGGCAAGCAGCCACGCCACAGCCATCAGCCACTGAAATCCAGCCCGAGAAGAAGAGAAAACAAGCACTCTCAAGGGAAAAAATTCAAAAAGAACCTCTCGACCTCTGCCGAGAAGACTCGTTTCAAGCTCAATCTGGAAGGAGGAGGACCAGAAGCCGGCCTGGAGACTCCTCACCTGTAAGCTGCGGGACAGTGACATGGGCAAACTCCGGACTGACCTTGGAGATGATTCAGCTTTTGGTAAGAAAGGTCAAAATTGAGAACACGGGGGGTACATGCTCCCAAGAATAACCCAACATCTGGGCAGCCCTACAGGGCATGCCAGTCACACACTCTGAAAAAATATGTGGAAAAAAAAAAAAAAAAAAAAAAAAAAAGATAAAACGGCTCAAAGCTTTTACCCTGGAGTCCTGGGGGAGGACAGGCGGAGGGGATGGGAAATACGGGCAGAGGTGCCACGGTGGCGCATGGGAGCAGCCCAGGGAGTCACAGACGCAGGGGCTGTGGGGGCCGGGGGGTCGGGGGGGCCACGGGAGAGAGCGGCCCGGGAGGTTCGCAGAGACAGCGGGACCAGACGGAGGGGGAGGGTTTTTCCCCAGTTCGCAGGAGGCGGCACGGACACCGCCTGAGGGGAATTTTCACTGGCGCTGGCAGACGTTGGCACGCAGCCAGAACAGGATTGGGACAATGCGGTGCAGGTCGCAGGCAGAGAAACGGCATTCCCGAAACCGTGCCTGCCTGGAGACGAGGGCAGAGAAGGCACGGTCAGGGCGGGAGTGCCTGCAGTCCCGAGACGGCACAGGCAGAGAAGGGGCGTGGTCAGGGTGCAGAGGGTGCCCGAGGTACCACCCCTTCTCCGGTCCCATGGCAACGGGCAGCAGCCAGCAGCTAACCCCAGCAACCAGCAGCCCGGGGGAGCCGCAGGAGGCGGCCGTGGGGTTGCGGGAGGCGGGGGCGGGCGGCGCCACGGCACGGGGGGACAGTTCGAGAGCACGCAGGAGCGGGGGGCGCGCTGCAACCGCACATGCAATCGCGGCGGCCACGGCTGGCGCGGGGAACACGGGTTTTGATGCGATTTTTGTGAGCACAACACCGGGGGTGGCGGCTATCTTAGCAGACGCGGTGCCACTGCACAGCGCGCGGGAGACATCACACGCAGGGAATTTCCACGGAAGGGCTCTGAGAAAAAGTAGCGTCAAGCGATATCAGAGCAGCTGCAGGGCTCCAGCAGCCACTGTAGGCAGGCGGGGGGCGCCAGATGACGATCTTAACCCGGAAGTGAGACGCGGACCCAGACGCATTGCAGCGGGAATGCAGGCACACGCGGGCAGAGGGCTGTACGCACGGGCAGAAGGGCATGGTTACAGCATGGGGGAGGGAGGGAGAGTCAGAAACAGACACGAGGGATGAGATATCAGAGGCAGAGCGGGACGGAGACAGTGGCGTCGGTGTAGGGGAACATGAGGAATTTCTGAGAGTGCGCATGCGCGGAGAGGCAGGGGGGCTCGGTCGGGCCAGGTGGTCCCGGTCCTCTTGATTCCAATCCCAGTGGTTCAAAGCTCTCCCATCTCAGAGGATGGACCCCAGGATGGATCCCACGACCCCAGATGTTCATATATTCAGCCTTCAAATGTGAGCTCAGTCAAAAATCATGCAAACTCAGTTCCAACATTATTACAAATATGATATAAATGGAAATCTACTGTGAAAAATGTCTCTCAGGGAGAGAAAGTAGTATATAAAGGGAGAAGTATTGGTAATAATTCAATTGCCTGAGATGTCTCTGAAAACAGAGCATTTGAGAGGTGTTGATTGGATCCTGTGTGTGGGATCATCTGCTGATTCTTCAATAGTTCAGAGTTTTGTTGATATCAAATTTGTGATCTTTGTTATTTTGGATTTTATAGGTGATACTGATAGATAAGAATTGTTGTTAATGCTGTATAAATACTTTTAAAAGGGTTGTCATAAGCCCTTCAAATATTTCATGTTAATAGGTTGATTGTAAAATGGGAATTCTCAGAATTTATGATAAGAATTATTATCAAGGTATTGTTGTAATATTTACAGCCAGCTTTCTTGTGCTTCATTATCTCTTTGTGTGATTATCTGCAGGACACGTGTCTCTTCAGAATCTTGTCTTTATTTTTTGACTACTCATGTTTTTTGGGTTTCTTTTAAATCCAGATTGCCAGTTTTGTGGTTTTCTTCAGATATTATTTCTTCAGTTATTACAGAGTATTGCAGCCGAGAATTCAAGAGGTTTGCTGTGTTTGAAGAATTTCTGTCCTGACAGAAGTTTTGGAAGGATTCAATTATTCAATGGTTTGATTGATCTTTAATCCTAAGGTTTCCTATTTATAATTGCTGTTTTTAAGAGTCTTGTTTTAAAAATGTATTGAGTGATCCATTAATTAGAGTTTGAATTCTGGCCAAATTCTAGCTCTAATTGAATGGAATGATTGACAATCAACCCAGATGTTTTCTGCATCAAAAGTATTCAAGTCTTTTGGCTTGGCGATTTGACCATATATGATAGCTGAAGCTGTTTTCAAGGAGAGTTTGGAGAAACATGAATCCGGACATGAGTTCTCCAGTTCTCTGTTGTTTTAAGGTTCATCAGCTATCATGAGACTCTGGGATGACAGTTCAGTGTTGTAATAGTTGATTTTAGATGTATTATTGGTTGTGTGTATTATTTGATTGATTTTTTAAGTGTTGTTATCTTGTATTTCCCTATGCAGTATTGCATGGAACCTGGAACAGAACAGATCAATGTTTCATTTTTTCATATCAGGACCCATTCTTTACTTCCAAGATTTTGAGATAATTGTCTAGTCCCTGTGGGGACGTGGATTTTTTGTGTTTTAGCAGGTGTGGGGGTTTGGATAGATCTCAGTGAAGAATGTGAAAGTCAGGTGCATGAGAATGCTGACAAAAAGCATGGGCAAGGAAACACTGACCTTTCCACAAGCAGAAAAGAGAAAAGACACAGGGATGTGGACTGCACAGAAATTCCAAGTATTGTGCTTCGCCTATAAGAGGATTGTGGACTTTGGGTTGTTTCATGGATGAGGGACACGCAGGATACCTACTGGTGTGAGACAGGACTTTTAATTGTCTCAGGACAGAAGCAGCATCCTTGGACTTGTCATTTATCCTTCGATCGTTTCGGCAAATCAAGATGAAGGTGACAGTCTTAGGAACTTTCGACCACCACTGACTGTTCCAGAGAACACCCTGGTAAGCCAGGACTTTGCCACCATTATGGAACAAGTCATGCGGTGTTTGATCAGCAGGACTTTCCCTCTGGAGACCATGCCCATGGAATTCTCCAGTGTTCATCATTCGGAAGAAAACTTCAGGCTCATGGAGACTGCTGCATGACTTCAGGAAGATCAGCGAAGTCTTCAAGGACATGGGACTGCTTTGACAGGGACCTCTTTCACTCTCAGTGATTCCCAGATTGGCCACTTGTGATCACTGATCTCAAGGACTCTTTCTTCAGCATCCTGCTCCATCCAGATGATGCTCCTCCACTTGCATTCTACGTCCCAAGCATCAACAGGGAGGAGCCTCTGCAAAGGTACCAACACAACAGGAGCTGCAAGAAGCTCGTGACTGTGTGATTGCAGAAGGTGCAGAAGGCAGGACTGGAAATCAGTGTTTCCAAGATTCAGAAGATCGCACCATGGAAATACCTAGGGTGGAAGATCTCGAAGCAAACAATAAGACCGCAGAAGATAGAAGTCAGCTCCAAAATCAACAATTTGCATGACCTACATCAGTTTCTCAGAGAAATCAACTGGATGAGACCAACCGTGAAGATCGCAAACAATGACATCCCAAAGGCTCAATCTTTTGAGAGAGGAAAATTTGACAATGACATCAAATCTCCCAGAACTTTTACACCTGAAGTGCAGAAAGAACTAGAGAAAGTTACAGAAGTCTCAAAAGATGATCCTAAGAGACCTGGAGATGGCATCCCAAATTATCATAGAAGCAAGGACAAGGTTGCTGACAATGTCAGGCAGGAATTTTTCTGCAATTCATTTACCATTGAAGAAGAATTATTTTGACTGGGCAGTGCAGAAATCAAAAGACTTGTTAGTAGCATTGTTAAGGTAGCCAGGAATTTGCATGATTCATTTTCCAGGTCACAGATTGCTGAAATTAAAAACATGTTATAGGGAAAAACCAAGAATAAGTAAGGAACCATTGGATGGGATAACAGTATTTGCTGATGGTTCAGGAAAAATTCACAACTCAGTAAACCTGTGGCAGAATTCGGTCACAGGGGAATGGGACTCAGATGTAAAAATAGTCCAAGGTTCACCACAGATTGTGGAATTGGCAGCAATTGTCAGGGTGTTTCGATTGTTCCACCAACCTCTAAATCTAATCACAGATTCAGTATATGTTGCAAGTATGGTCAGACAATTGGAAGGTTTACTTTTAAAAGAAACAAGCAATAACATCTTATATTCATACTTATCAGGTATGAAAACACTGCTGAAAAACAGGGAACACAAATATTTCATTACTTACATTAAGGCACACTCGACTCTTCCAGGATTTTCAGCAGAAGGGAAAGCCCAGGCAGACAAGCTAACCATGCCCATTTCACAGACATTACTGGATATTTTTGAGCAGGCAGGGTTGAGCCATGCATTTTTTCATCAAATGCACAAAGTCAGGCAAAGGAAATCATTAGTGCTTGCCCAAATTGTCAGCTTGTGCAGCCACCTGCATTCACAGGAGCAGTCGATCTGAGAGGATTGCAAAGCCTCCAGCTGTGGTAAGCTGATGTCATTAAATATCCATCTTTGGGAAGCTCAGAAATATCCACGTCTCAATTGATACATTCTCAACAGCTCCTTTTTCAGAACCCAACTCACCAGTTTTCAGGCATTTTTTCTAACATTACCCATGCAAAACTAAGGCAGAATCCTTTAGCTTTGTTCAAAAATCCAGAAACAGGACAGATTGAAGACCCTCTCAAACTAATCACGTGGGACAAGGTTTTAGCTTGTGTTTCCACAGGGTGAGGTCTGAAGAGGGTGTTGGCGAGACATGTGAAGCCCTACAGGACTCGGGACTTGGGAAGACACGTATCTCGGAAATGAAGAGGCAAGCACGCAGACAGAGGCAGAGGACAAGACTTTGGACATCTCCTCAAACAACTCATAAAGGGATCAAGGACTTGGGACTTTTCTCAGGGGCTTGGGTGTCACAGCATGGCAGAGCTTCTCACAAGGAAGTGAAGTCATGACCTTGAGATTCAATCAGGTACTGCTCATGTGCCTCATTTTTCCATCTATTGCCTCAGGCAGTGGAGCATATTTGCCCATGGTACTGCCAAAACAAAAGGTTTGGGAAACTTTGGCCAATGCAGTGAGTTTATACAGCATCTGCTTTACATATTCAAGGCCAGAGAGACCATTCTCAACATGTCTGGTGGGTTTGCCAGTGAATGAATGGCCAATTCCAAAAAATACTTCTATAAAGATTTCACAGGTCATTTTAAATCCTGTGAATGAGTGGCATCTTTGGACACAGTTCCTCCCTGTGGCTCCTTTTGAACCTCAGGAACAGGAAATTCTTGGGACAGCAAAAATTAATTTTTGTATAAAATTCAAACTTCTGAAAATAACACACACAAAAATAAGCCAATTGATGTCAGTCCAATTCAACCTTTTTATAGAAATGTGTCTGCTTGGTAAACAATACACCAAGGTGACAGCCAAAGCATCACTCCAGGTTGCAGTACAATTACCACAGGCAATCTTCTTTCATTTGTGGGGACAGAATTTGGTTTGTTATCCCCAAATTTCAAAAAGGCAGTCCATGCAGCATTGGGAGAATTATTTCATTGCTAACACCCAATTTGAGAATTTTTGAAAGAGCAAACACATAAGGGGAAAAGATCAATGGAACAATACAGTCCAAATTGTGATGATGATGTGCACACATGGGGCAAGGCTTGAAGAACTGCAGTTGCAATTTTCTCCCCACAGGCAGCATTAGGGGTGGCCTTGACTCAGTTGGATCGTATGGGTTGCTGGCTGAGCAAGCATGCTTGAGCTGTTTCTTTTACACTGAGTGAAATGTTAACAGACATCAGCAGTGTAAGATGAGCAACTCTTCAGAACAGAGCAGCAATTGACTATCTGCTGCTGGCACATGAACATGGGTGTGCAGAATTTGAGCGGATGTGCTGCATGAACATGTCAGATCATTCAAAACTGATTTATGAAAATATAAAAAGATTACAAGAAAGTGTTAACAAACTTGGGAGGTCACTGGATCCTGGATGGATAATGTGGTTAGATTTTTTAACCTTTCACTGTTGTGGAAGGGACTTTTAAAAGCAAGGTTGTTACATTTTGATAGGGCCTGTGGTTCTTCTGCTCATTTTATCATGCATCTTGTGTGCATGCAGCGGGCCATGAGTCAAGTTACAAAATAAGTGCTTTTTGTGCAAAGAGAAGGGGAGATGTGGGAATTCAGCACATCCCTCTGGGATGTTGCCAAAAGCACCTGGTGGCTTGACTTTGACACTTTTAGGGATCTGCCACCTGTTTGTGGGAGACATGGGAATCACTTGGGTTTGAATAGTTCATTCACAGGGTGAAAAATGTAGATTTTAGGATTTTGGTACAGGGGTTTGGGAGACAAGATGGAGGATTCAGGCCCCGACCTCGTGGTCTTTTCTCCTTCTTCTTGTCATCCATTTTCTGTGTGATGTTGGCACTTGGGGATTGGTTTAGAGTAGAAGATCACTGTCTAACATAGGTGATGGGCATTGGGAGATAATTGTAAATATGTTATACGTAGTTTGTGGTATAAGAAGGCACGGCTGCCCGTGGGGGCAGAATGCCTCAGACGATCCTGCTAAGCTGACCTCGTCAGGGCAGGAGAAAGAATTTTGTAGATAAGAAACATTAAACGACCTTGAGACCCATGAAATGAAGGCTCAGACTCCTTCTTTAAGCACCGGGCTGGGAACAGAGACTTTCAACAATTCTGGGATCACTCAGATAAACTAATGATCCCAATTTTTTCCAGTGTTCAATCAGTCACCATGGACACCGGGTTCCATGAGATTCCATTGGGTAACAATGGTCTCCAGTATTCTGTCAGGTCCAGCACTGTCACCATGGACACCTGAGTCCATGAGATTCCATTAGGTAACAATTTTGTCCAGGGTTTCATCAGGCTCTGTCACCATGGACAGCTGGTCCTATGACATTCCATTGGGAAACAATGTGTTCCAGTATTCCATCAGGCTCTGTCACCATGGATGCCTGGTCCTATGACATTCCATGGGGAAATAATGTTATCCAGTGTTTCATCAGTCACCATGGACACCTGGTTCCATGAGGTTCCATTGGTTACAATGTTCTCCAGTGTTCCATCTATCACCATACACACCAGGTTCTAAGGGTTCCATCAGGCTCTGTCACCATGGACACCTGGTTCCATGAGATTTAATTGTACAACCATGTTCTCCAGTGTTCCATCAGGCCCGACATGGACATCTGGTTCCATAAGAATCCATTTCGTTACAACGTTCTCCAGTGTTCCATGGCTCTGTCACCAAGGACACCTAATTCCATGAGATTCCATTGGGTAAAAAATTGTCCTGTACTCCATGGCTCTGTGATCATGGGCACCTGGATGGATTCCATTGGTAACAATGTTCTCAGTGTTCCATCTGCTCTGTCACCATGGACATGCTGGTTCCATGAGATTCCATTGGGAAACAATGTTCTCCAGTGTTCCATCAGGTCTGTCACCATGGACACCTGGTTCCATGAGATTCCATGGGGAAACAATGTTCTCCAGTGTTCCATCAGGTCCTCTGTCACCATGGACACCTGGTTCCATGAGATTCCATTGGGTAACAATTTTCTCCAGTGTTCCATCAGGATCTGTCACCATGGACACCTGGTTCCATGAGATTCCATTGGGTAACAATGTTCTCCAGTGTTCCATCAGGTCACCATGGACTGAATCCATGCGATTCCATGGTTGGTTCCATTGGTAACAATGTTATCAATGTTCTCCAGTGTTCCATCAGGTCACCATGGACACCTGGTTCCATGAGATTCCATTTGGTAACAATGTTCTCCAGTGTTCCATGGCTCTGTCACCATGGACACCTGGTTCCATGAGATTCCATTGGGTAAAAATTCTCCATGGTTCTCTGTCATCATGGACACCTGGTTCCATGAGAGTTCCATTGGTAACAATGTTCTGTGTTCCATCAGGCTCTGTCACCATGGACACCTGGTTCCATGAGATTCCATTGGGTAACAATGTTCTCCAGTGTTCCATCAGGCTGTCACCATGGACACCTGGATCCATGAGATTCCATTGGGTAACAATGTTCTCCAGTGTTCCATCAGGTCCTGTCACCATGGACACCTGGTTCCATGAGATTCCATTGGGTAACAATGTTCTCCAGGGTTCCATCTCTGTCACCATGGAAACCTGGTTCCATGAGATTCCATTGGGTAAAATGTTCTCCAGTGTTCCATCTGTCACCATGGACACCTGATTCCATGAGATTCCATTAGGTAACAATTTTTCTCCAGGTGTTCCATCAGGCTCTGTCACCATGGACACCTGGTTCCATGAGATTCCATTGGGTAACAATGTTCTCCTGTGTTCCATCGGCTCTGTCCATGGACACCTGGTTCCATGAAGATTCCATTGGGTAACAATGTTCTCCAGTGTTCCATCTGTCACCATGGACATGAGGGTTCCATGATTCCATTGGGTAACAATGTTCTCAGTGTTCCATCTGTCACCATGGACACCTGGTTCCCATGAGATTCCATTGGGTAACAATGTTCTCCAGTGTTCATCAGGCTCTGTCACCATGGACATCTGTTTCCATGAGATTCCATTGGGTAACAATGTTCTCCAGTGTTCCATCTGCTCTGTCACCATGGACACCTGGTTCCATGAGATTCCATTGGGTAACAATTTTCTCAGTGTTCCATCAGGCCCACCATGGACATCTGGTTCCATGAGATTCCATGGGGTAACAATGTTCTCCAGTGTTCCATCAGGGCTCTGTCACCATGGACACCTGGTTCCATGAGATTCCATTGGGTAACAATTTCTCCAGTGTTCCATGGCTCTGTCACCATGGACACCTGGTCCATGAGATTCCATTGGGTAAAAATTTCTCCTGTGTTCCATCGTGCTCTGTCATCATGGACACCTGGTTCCATGAGATTCCATTGGGTAACAATGTTCTCCAGTGTTCCATCAGTCTGTCACCATGGACATGAGGTTCCATGAGATTCCATTGGGTAACAATGTTCTCCAGTGTTCCATCAGGCTCTGTCACCATGGACACCCTGGTTCCATGAGATTCCATTGGGTAAACAATTTTTCCAGGGTTCCATCAGGGGTGTCACCATGGACACCTGGTTCCATGAGATTCCCAACAATTTTCTCAGTATTGTTCCATCTGTCACCATGGACACCTGGTTCCATGAGATTCCATGGGTAACAATGTTCTCCAGTGTTCCATCCTGTCACCATGGACACCTGGTTCCATGAGATTCCATTGGGTAACAATGTTTTCTCCAGTGTTCCATTAACATGGACACCTGGTTCCAACAATTCCATTGGGTTTCTCCAGTGTTCCATCACCATGGACACCTAATTCCATGAGATTCCATTGGGTAACAATGTTCTCCAGTGTTCCATGGCTCTGTGACCATGGACACCTGGTTCCATGAGATTCCATTGGCAACAATGTTCTCCAGTGTTCCATCAGGTCTGTCACCATGGACCTGGTTCCATGAGATTCCATTGGGTAACAATGTTCTCCAGTGTTCCATCAGGCCCACCATGGACACCTGGTTCCATGAGATTCCATTGGGTAACAATGTTCTCCAGTGTTCCATCAGGTCCATGGCAACACCATTCCATGGACACCTGGTTCCATGAGATTCCATTGGGTAACAAATTGTTTCTCCAGGGTTCCATCAGGTTCTGTCACCATGGAACACCTGGTTCCATGAGATTCCATGGGTAACAATGTTCTCAGTGTTCCATCTGGCCCCTATGGACACCTGGTTCCATGAGATTCCATGGGGTAACAATGTTCTCAGTGTTGTCCAGCCTGTCACCATGGACACCTGGATCATGGAAATTCCATTAGGTAACCAATTTCTACAGGTTCATCAGCATTCCATGTCACCATGGACACCTGGTTCCTGAAATTCCATGGGGCAACAATTTTTCCAGTGTTCAGGCTCTGTCACCATGGACACCTGGTTCCATGACATTCCATTGGGTAATAATGTTCTCAGTGTTCCATCGGGCTGTCACCATGGACACCTGGTTCTGAGATTCCATGGTGTAATAATTTTCTCCAATATCATGGACATCTGGTTCCATGGTCCATTAGGTAACAACGTTCTCCAGTGTTCCATCAGGCTCTGTCACCATGGACACCTGGTTCCATGAGATTCCATGGAAAATAATGTTCTCCAGTGTTCATCAGGCCCACCATGGACATCTGGTTCCATGATACTCATTTGGTAACAACGTTCTCCAGTGTTCCATGTCCATGTCGCCAAATGTTTCCTGTGTTCCATCTGTCAGCTCCATCTTGGGCACCTGGACATGGTGTCCATGGTAACAATGTTCTGAGGTTCTCATGGACATGTTTTGGGATTCCATTGGGTTACAATGTTCTCTAATATTCTGTCACCATGGACACCTGGTTCCATGAGATTCCATTAGGTAACAATGTTCTCCAGTGTTCCATCTGTCACCATGGACACCTGGTTCCATGAGATTCCATTAGGTAACAATGTTCTCCAGTGTTCCATCTGTCACCATGGACACCTGGTTCCATGAGATTCCATTAGGTAACAATGTTCTCCAGTGTTCCATCTGTCACCATGGACACCTGGTTCCATGAGATTCCATTAGGTAACAATGTTCTCCAGTGTTCCATCTGTCACCATGGACACCTGGTTCCATGAGATTCCATTAGGTAACAATGTTCTCCAGTGTTCCATCTGTCACCATGGACACCTGGTTCCATGAGATTCCATTAGGTAACAATGTTCTCCAGTGTTCCATCTGTCACCATGGACACCTGGTTCCATGAGATTCCATTAGGTAACAATGTTCTCCAGTGTTCCATCTGTCACCATGGACACCTGGTTCCATGAGATTCCATTAGGTAACAATGTTCTCAGTGTTCCATCAGGC
>JALJVW010000239.1:18719-29836 GCA_024865655.1 Emberiza elegans | reverse complement strand
CATTGCAGGTTAATAATAGAATCAGGGAGTAGTTTGGGTTGGAAGGGACCTTTAAAGGTCATCCAGTCCAACCCCCTGCAATGAGCAAGGACATCACCAACCAGATCAGATTGCTCAGAACTCAACCATCCCACCTGACCTCAATGTTCCCAGGGATGGGGCATCTACCACCCCTCTGGGTAACCTGTGGTAGTGCCTCACCCTCCTCATTGTAAAATAACTTCTTTCTTCTATCTAATTGAAATCCACCCTCCTTCTGTTTAAAGCCATTCTCCCCTGTCCTACCACAACAGTGCCTGCTGTCCTGAGAAATGTCCAGAACTGATTCCATCAAATGGGCTGAAATTGCTTCTGGCAAGGTGAACGTGCCTGGTCATGCTGTTATAGGTTAAGACACAAGGGGTCAAATTGGTCGAATTACAGAATTTATTAATTACAGCAAGCAGACATAAGCAAATACAGCGCTGGGTGGCAGGGGAGTCACTGCTCCACCAACTACCACACTATGGTGAGTTTCAGTCCTTCTTTTATACACCTGACGCTTCCTTGTAGTTGTATTCTGCGCATGTGTGCCCCTTGCGTCTAGGGGGTCGCCTTCTGCCTCTTGAAGGCTAGTAGTCTTCTTCAGGTGTTCTCGGACTCCTTTCATATTTGGTTATGAGTGTATCTTCCTGAAACAGAAAACTCCACTCCTCAAGTGCCACCACCCTCCTAGCAGCTATACTGGCCTCAGATAAGGAGGCACTGGGAGCTACAGGGCTGTCCCCACCCTGCCTCCCAGCAGCCATGCTGGCCACAGATAAAGAGACACTGGGAGCTGTAGGGTGGTCGGGCTGCCCACACCCTGTCTATCTAGAGGGCCACAGAGGACAGGGCCTGTTGTCCTGCCCTGGGCTTGGGGGGGACATGGAGGGTCTGGAGAATACAAAGAAACCAAACTTGTTAAGCGAGTAAGCATGATACATCCTTGTGGTTGAGCAAGCACTTACCAAAAGTTTAAGCAAGAGCAAATTTATATATATACTTTATCTAGGTACAGCCTTGCGATTTCCTGTTATGCACTCCTTCAACTATTTAGTGAACAAAACGTATTTTCAACCTATTACAATCCCCCCTTTTTGTCTTTTGGTTCATTTTTGTTTACTAAGTCTTTGTAATTCTATCTTCGCTAATTCTAGCTCATCTTCTGGTATTTGCTCATATTTAGCCTTGGCGAGCATAAGGTGTGCAGCCTCTAAACACCCTTTTACAATGGAAATTATCTTATTAAAAATGCATGGCCCAATATGTAAATCTAAGTCTTAATAAAATTAGTGGTCTTGCAATGGTAGATCTTAAGAACCACCCGATCTTTTGGTTTATTAATTCTAGTATAGACAAATGAGCAGGTTTCTTTCATGCATCTAGTTGGTGCAAACCCCGTCTGTATGTGCGAGTCAGGTCTTTGTTGCTATTAGCTTTTCCTAAACACAATATGATTAGCAAAAGAATCATGTGTTGGGTTAATCAATGGAAACGATTGGAGGCGTGGGTATAGATCGACAAGCAACTTTGCTCTGTTATTGGCTCACCCCTAGTCGAGTGTCGCATGTTGTACCGAGGATTTTTAGGAGTTTTGGTCTCACTCTTGGGGCAGTTCTTTAAGCATCGCCTTAGTATCCCATATTGTGGGTTCTTTCCTCCACACTTGTTTACTCCTCTGCCTCACTCACCTGGAATTTCGGTTGCTTTGACACATATAGAACCCGTGTACTATCTTCTCGGCAGCAGGAGTATTCTTCAGGAGGTGTTTTAGAGTGAGCTCTTTGAGTTTCCTGCCTTTTTACTTCTGGAGTGTCATACTCTAACTTCCTTCAGGTACTTTGCGACAAAATACCCTCCGTTGGAGTAGAATTTGGGTTCTATTCTCTGTTTCTTGATAAGTTTTCCCCCCCCATTTGGTTTCAATTCTAATTCTCTCTGAAAAACCTTAAAGGCTAGAATCCAATTGGTAATTTCACGCTGCAGGTTCCAGCAAGGGTCACAGATTCCCCTAGGAGGTATCCCTCGCCTGCAATGTATCCATCACTTTTCCTCACACACTTTACATATATAGCACACAAATGGGTAACAATTACAGCTTTGATTTTTACACTTTATTCTAACATTAGAATTACTAATTATAATGGTCCTCTGAATGCAATTCAGAAAAATCAAACATTCTTCAAATACACTACTTTCTACTGTATATGAATTCATCACTTTTAGTATTAAAAAAATTACATGATGTAACATTCTTCCAGCTTATTTTGCCTTGTTTTGCCCCTACAACAGATCTTTAGATATGCTTCTTGAAATACTGATACAAACGGAAGTCTGTAGTGTATCTTCTCTTAGCATCACTCCTCTTATAAAAAATCTCTGTTACTTGAATCCTTTAGATTAGAATGGCATATAAATATCTAGTTGTTTTTTTTTTTACAGAATAGAATTACAGAATATGCTGGGTTGGAAGGACCCATCAGGATGATAGAGTCCAACTCTTGGCCCTACAGAGGACACTCCAAGGATTACTCCATGAGCCTGAGGGTGTTATTGAGATTAACTAGCTAGAGCAAAAGCAAAATTTGATTCCTGTCTCTAAGAGGCATTCATAAATATTTCACAAAGCAAAAATGTAAGAATTTAAGTTGCTTAATTTGTAAAGGAACAGTCTCAATTTCAAGTGATCTCTGCTCTTAAGATAGACTTACAAATACATTTTTTTTTTTTTTTTTTTTTTTCTCAATACATGCTTAGTGTTCACTTCAGGAACTAGACAATCAGCAATCAACAGCCCACACTTCCAATTTGCAGCTTCAGTCATTACTTTGGCATTATTACTTGATGCAACATTTACTAATATTATTCTACTCTATTTGAGTTAAACTGATATTACAACTGAGCTTACATCAGTTTGAATTACATATGTCATTAAAATTACTATTATGCACATTCTTACTTTCCTAATCTTTATTAGAGCTTCTAATTTAGCAATGTTTTAAATACAATCATCATTATATGAGGTTATATAGACAATATACAAATTAAATTTATCAGGTTCCAAAAATTAAAAAAGCACTTGTTGCAGAATTTGAAAATGGCAGATGCTGCCAGTTACAGAACCTTAAAAAGACAACAAAATTCATAACTAGCATGCAGGTTCACTTCTTCCCCCTGAATTTATTGATGAAAATAACTGATTAACTTGCAGTATGCACACTCAGATTCAGTTGCTATTAATTAAGCATATCTTCACAAGGACTTCTATCAAAAACTTTTGCATAAGAGTGCAGAGTTTTTCAAAAATCAAGATATCTGAAACAAATTGCAAGCTATTGTCCTAAAAATATTGTGTGCGTTATAAATTTTATGCATCAGTTCATCATCCAACTACTTTTTGTTTAAAACTATCATACTTAAATTTAGAAGGCTATAATTCTTTCTGAAAACTATCATAACCAAAAAGACCACTTTTCCTGTAGCTTCATTTGCTTCTCATTTTTTTTCATTGAACATCTAGGCAGGTATGCAAATTAGAGAACAAAAACTGACTTTGTGCAAGGTGATAAATACATACTGGTTTCTTACCTCCACTGAATCCTATACAGAACAACATAGAGCTAAAAGAGTCAGGCACAACAGTCAAGTGAAACCAGACACAAAGAAAGACTATTTGCGAGGAGTGGGGATTACCTGTGGATGTAAAGAACTGTCAAGGAAATAGTAACAGGCAGCTTGGTAACTTTAAGTCACTCTACTGCTTCTAGTGGTATAAACAAACCATATTTATCTTGGATCTCATGTCATTACTGTTTCGATTCTAGCTACTGAACTGTATAGCAATAGAGTTAATATTTTTAGCACATGCAGTTAAAATGGCAGAAGAATTAATTTTTCTACTGACTGAATGCTCTGAAAAACAAGTTCAGAAGAGTATCTGTGCTCAGTTATAGGTCAAAAGCTTAAAAGTTTACCAGCATCTTTTTTCTTCACCACAGTTCATCTAGAGAATGCTCAGCATGAACTTTTTAGCAGTTTTCGCCAGAGGCAGGAGTGCCAAAAATAAAAATGAGGGATTTTTCTCAGCTGCTGAAGTATGTAATATTTATTTGAGATCTTGAATATTTCTATCTACACATTCTGTGGAGGCAATTCCACTGTCTTTCATGACAGCACTACCCAATTCTTCAGGCTTTCTCATCACCTTTCTTTCTTCTTCTGCAAATACTCTCACTAAACTCTACTGCTTCTATCTTCTTTTGTCATTCTTTCTGCTAAAATAGTCATCTCTCTGCCAACCCATTCTGAAAGAGACATTTTCCACCTGGTTTGCTTTTTGTGTTTCATCCAAAACTCTTCTCTTCAGCTGCTTCCCCAGCTTTTTTTTTTTTAAGTTTATCATTAGCTTGCCTTGTCTGTTATCTACTTTCTACACTCAGTCCAAGGAGATAACAAACACATTTCTGTGGTGTAATCTTGTCACATTTTTCTCTCTGCACAACATCTCTTAAATGTGCTTAAAACTGAGGCTCCAAAGGCTTCTATTTGGATATGTCAGAATCAGTGTTTCTAAAGCCATATTCTTCAGAATCTCCTTCTCACGTGATTAAAAAATCACATTAATTTGGAATAAAGTACTACTAAATTTCTTTCTTTTAACACCTTTTGAACATTCTCATTTTAATGACAAAACTGGATTATTACAACAAACAATGCATTTTGGTTACTTTAGGTTGCTTCCAAATAACAAAATAATTCTAAACAAAATGTCTTTACACTAAAGAATTTGTGGCTTACAGCTGTAAGTTTCCCCAATGAGTCTGCACATGTCCTAACACTGCTCTGTGGCACTCACAAATTGCAGTATATACAGTTGAAATGATGTTAGATTAATACTGGTGTTATCTGCCCCTGCTTGCTAAGAACAAACAAACAGAAAGGATGCCATTTACAGTCCCTAGGAATATTGTCTAAAACTGACTATAAATCTGAAGTCTCTGAAAAGTCACTGGAATTGTCTATAAATACTTTATTTTTCCCAAGTGACTGCAACAGGGGATTTGTGACATTTTGGGGCAACAACTATGCCCATGAAGGAGAGCAGGAGACAGGACAGGAAAGAATTTCAGCAGCTGGATATGGAGATAGCTACAGAATCTATCTCAACATGTTCAGAGATGAATAACAGGGCTGATGAAGTAATTAAGGCTACAAGCACCAATATCCAGTCCAGCTGGATATTAGCAAACGGTCTGTATGTGAGGGATCTCTCTCACTGGGTGCTTTACAAAATTATTTCCTCTACTCTTTAAATTCTAATCCCTTTAAAAGTATTACTACAAATTTCTTAAGCTCCCCTCTTGTCTCTGTTTCTTACTTTCGCTAACAGTCTAAATACTACTTCTCTTTCAGCTCCTCACACTTAAAAAAAAATTTTTTTTTTTACTATTTTTCTAATACGACATACATACACCTCTCTCTAAGGAGATGTGGTAGAACTTATAATGCACAATTCACATTACTTATACTCACACGCAATAAGACAACAATAAGACACTTTACCTATTCTCACACACAATAATAAAACACTTTATCTATTCTCACACACAATAAGACAACAATAAGGTACCTTTTACTTTCATATCACTTATTACAAGTTTAGGTGTTACTGGCCAGTCTTTGTAATATAGTTTATCTTTACTTGTTTTATAAGATCCTGGTGTACCAGGTCTCTTCTTTGAGAGCCAATTAGTCTTTGTTCTTCTCCAATTTTCTCAATGTATGTATTATATCATATGCATTTTCGGAGTCTATATATATTGTTCTCAATTTGTTCCGTCCTTAAGCTGACCAAGTCTTACTCGGGGATATACCCCACTTTAGGGTCAGTTCAATTTTCATCCTCAATCCCGAGAGGGCACAATTTTATCTTTATTTCTCCATTAAGCACTTCTAAGCCAATTCCTAATTTTATGATCAAATCTCTCCCAAGTAAGTTATAACCGGCTCCTGGTATTAAAAGGAAGTCCGCAATCTCTCTTTTAGATTTGATTTCTACAAGTAAATCCTTAATAACAGGAACCTCAAAAGGCTCACCTATTGCACCGACTACTACTGCAGTGTCCCGAGAGGGTTGACATCCATCTGGTAACACCTGGATGGTTGATTTTTCAATTCCCGTATCTACCAAGAATTCAAATTCTTGGCCTTGGGGACCTACTTTAATTTTTATCAAGGGCTCTCGGTGTTTACGTGTCCCCAGTAAACAGAGCTTCTGACTCGTCTCATCTCTCTCATCTTTTCTACGCATTCTCTCATTCTTCTTTTTCTTTCTACATTCTCTTTGGAAGTGTCCCTGCTTGCCACAGTAAAAGCAGGTAATTGCCTTTCTGCTTTCTACTCCCGGTATCTTAGAAGTCCCATGTGCTATGCATTGTGTCACAGGGCCCTCACTCTGTCTTTTCATACTTGTCATGGGCATCGCTCTGATCTGACAAAAAACTGCGTCTTTCCCTGGCCCAGGGGGGCATGCCTGTAAAAATTTCACTAAGCCCATCAAAAAATCAACAAGATTTTCTCTTTTCCAATTAAGGTCATCAAGGTTTTCTAAGGGCCACCTTGGAATCATTTTTGCTTTATTTTTACCCCTTGTACTAGGGTAATGTTCCCAATTGTCTAACATGAACCCCAGTGGGCTCTCTTTAGGCACTGGGGGAAATTTCACAGGTACAGAGGGCTTGCTCTTCCCCTGTCCTATCTTCTGGAATGCACTCAAACACCTTAGTAACCACTCGCTTCCCCTGGTTCGTGGCTCACACCCTCGCGGGCAGGTGAGAACCGCACTACTGAGGGTCCGCGCTCACTTGGGAAGTCCGAGCTGCCGGCTCCCCTCTCAGTCACTCACACATTCACAGCACTCCAGGAAACTTTACCCAGACCGAACGGGATCGCACAGATACTCACGTGTCCTGTGTCCTTCCTCTCATCGCCCGGGCCTTTGTGCACAAAGTTTTACAGGGTCAACCTTTGCTTATGCCTTGAATTTGGGTTCGTCGGTGGAAATAGGGTAAGGTACAGAACCTACTGAGGCCACCAGTGGTGGGGCGCCTCCCCAGTAGTCTGTTTTACCGAAGTATTCCCTATCCGAGTCACGGCACCAAATTTGTTATAGGTTAAGACACAAGGGGTCAAAATTGGTCGAATTACAGAATTTATTAATTACAGCAAGCAGACATAAGCAAGTACAGCGCTGGGTGGCAGGGGAGTCACCGCTCCACCAACTACCACGCTGTAGTGAGTTTCAGTCCTTCTTTTATACACTCGATGCTTCTTGTACTCTGTGCATGTGTATTTCTTGAAGGCGTCTTCTGCTTCTTGGTAATTGTTGGATGAAGATTCTCTGGAATAAAAAAATTCTATTCCCCAAGTGACACCACTCTTTTGAGTAGCTATATTGGACTCAGATAAGGAGGCACTGAGAGTTATAGGGCTGTCCCCACCCTGCCTTACAACAGCCATGCTGGCTACAGGTAAAGAGACACTGGGAGCTGTAGGGTGGTCTGGCTGCCCACACCCTGTCTATCTATAGGGTCACACATAAAGAGGTGCTGGGGAGCAATACACTAGCTACAGATAAAGGAGGTATTGGTACAGGGCGCCTCTACCCTGCTTATCTATAGGGCCATACACAGGGCAGGGCCCATTGTCCTACCCTGGGCTTGGGGAGCACAGAGAGAGAGTCTAGGAAAAAAAAACCCCAAACTTGTTAAGCATGATACATCCTTGAAATTGAGCAAGCATTTACTAAAAGTTTAAGCGAGCGCAAATTTATATATACTTCATCTAGGTACAGCCTTGCGATTTCCTGTTATGCACTCCTTCAACTATTTAGTGAACAAAACATATTTTCAACCTATTACATTGGGAATCTTCACAAGTGATCCCTCTCTTTCCTTGGCCCTGGATTCCTCAGCTCGGGCCAACATCAGTGGCTGCACAGAGCAGCTGCTGCTTCTGGGAGACAAGCAGCCCTGCTTGTACCACCAGCCAAAGCAGCCCCAAGGGCAGACAGGGAGTGGCCACTCCTGGCACGGGCCGGGAGACAGGGCTGGCTGCAGACATCTCTGAGTGGCCTCCATGTCACTGGGGCCCCTTTGGCTCCATGAGGCCCCAGAGAATCCCAGGGCCCCTTTGGCTCCATGAGGCCCCATGAGGCCCCACAGAATCCCAGGGCCCCTTTGGCTCCATGAGGCCCTACAGAATCCCAGGGCCCCTTTGATTCCATGAGGCCCCACAGAATCCCAGGGCCCCTTTGGCTCCATGAGGCCCCACAGAATCCCAGACCCCTTAGGCTCCACGAGGCCCCACAATGTCACAAGGGCCCCTGGACACCAGAAGGCCCTGAGGTATCCCAATGGATCCTTGGTTCCAACCGGCCTCACTTGAATCACGAGGGCCTCTGGATTCCCTGAGACCCCACAGTGTCACAGTGTCCCCTTGTTTCCACAAGCCACAGGGTGACAATGGCCCCTGAACATCTTCAGGCACCAGAGTGTCACAGCATCCCCTCAGTTCCATGAACTCCACAGTGTCACAGTGTCCTCTCGGGGCCATTTAGTCCTGCAGTGTCACAATGGTTCCTGGGAACCATGAGGCCCTGAGGGATCACAGTGGATGGTTCCATGGAGCCCCACAGGTTGGCAGTCTCCTCTCGGTTCCATGAGGGCCCATGGCCCCAAAGGGACCTCTGGATTCTACAAGAACCCGGAGTGTCACCAAGCCCCTGTGATGCCATGAGTCCCTGCAGTGTCACCATGTCCCCAGGAGGCCCTGTGGTGTCACAATGTCCCCATGAGTCCCTGCAGTGTCACCATGTCCCCAGGAGGCCCTGCGGTGTCACAGTGGAGCCACACTGGACTGGGCACAGCACCAGGGGAGGTTTGACAGTGTTCCCCTCTCTGTGACACCACAGCAGTGGCAGCCCCAATGTTCCCCACTCTTTGACACCACAATGGTGGCAGTACCATGTCCCCTCTCTGTGAGACCACAGCAGTGGCAATTCCAATGTTCTCCTGTCTATGACACCACAGTGGTGGCAGCCCCAAAATTCCACTCTTTACAACCCCACAGCAATGGCTGCCCCAATGTTCCCTTCTCTGTCACAACAGAGCAGTAGCAGCACCAACATTCCCCTCTGTGTGACACCACAGTGGTTGCAATCCTGACCTTGTCCTCTCTGTGACATTGCAGCTATGGCAGCCCTAAGTCCCTTCTTTGTGACACCATAGCAGTGACAGCCCCAGTGTTCCCCTCTCTGTGACACCACAGCTGTGACCTCCCTAGTCCCCCTCTCTGTGACACCAGAGGTGGCACCCCCAGCGTTCCCCTCTGTGACACCAACACAGTGGCAACCCAAAGATTCCCCTCTCTATGAGAAAACACTGGTGGGAACCCCAATGTTCCAATCTCTCTGACACCACATCAGTGGCAGCCCCAATGTTCCCTGTCTGAAAACTGCAGCAATGGCAGCCTTCTCTGTGACACTGCAGCAGTGGCAGCTCCTGTGTCCCACTGGCTGTGACACCACAGTGGTCACAACCTCAGCTTTCCTGCTTGTGACAGCTGTGGAAGCCCCAGGTCCTTGTCTCTGTGAAACCCCAGCAGTGGCAGCCCCAACGTTCCCCTCACTGACACCACAGCAGTGGCAGCCCCAACGTTCCCCCACTGTCTGTGACACCACAGTGGTGGCAGCCCTCTCAGTGACACCACTGGTGTGGCAGCTCCAGTGTCCCCCCTGTCTGTACCCACAGCGGTGGCAGCCCCAACATTCCCCTCTCTCACTGACACCACAGCAGTGGCAGCCCCAATGTTCCCCTGTCTTGAAAAAACACAGGCAGCTGTGGAGCCCCAGGTCCTCCTGTCTGTGGCACCACAGCAGTGGCAATGTTCCCCTGTGACAACGTGGTGGCCCCAGTCTCTCAGTGACACCACTGGTGTGGCAGCTCCAGTGTCCCCCTCTCTGTGGCACTAAAGCGGTGGCAGCCTCAACGTTCCCCTCTCACTGACATCACAGCAATGGCAGCCCCAATGTTCCCATCTGTGACACCACAGTGGTGGCAGCCCAAAAGTTCTGTCAGTGACACCATTGCTGTGGCAGCCCCAGTGTCCCCCTCTCTGTGGCACCACAGCGGTGGAAGCCCCAAAGTTCCCCTCTCTGTGACACTGCAGCCATCCAAAGTTCTACCCTGTATGACAGCACTGCAGTGGCAGTTCCAACCTTCCCCTCTCTGTGACACCTCAACATTTGCAGCCCCAGTGTTCCCCTGTCAGTGACACCACAGTGGTGGCAACTTCAGTGTTCCTCTCTCTGTGACATGACAGCAGTGGCAATACCAATGTCCCCTTGTCTATGACACCAAAGTGATTGCAACCCCTGTGTTGCCCTCTATGTGACACCACAGAGGTGGCACCCCCAGCATTCTCCTGTCTATGACAGCATTGCAGGGCCAGCCCAAACATTCCCCTCTCTGTGACCCCACAGCCCTGGAAGCCGCTGTGACACCACAGCCCTGGCAGCCCCAGTGTTCCGTCTCTGTGACACCACAGCTGTGGCAGCCCCAGTGCTCCCCTCTCTGTGACACCACAGCTGTGAGAGTCCTGTTGTCCTGGTCTCTGTGACACCACAGCTGTGGCAGCTCCAGTGTTCATCTCTCTGTGACAAAACAGCCCTGGCAGCCCCAGTGTTCCCCTCTCTGTGACACCATGGCTGTGGCAGTCCTGTTGTCCTGGTCTCTGTGACACCACAGTGGTTGCTGCCCAAACGTTCCTCTCTCTGTGACACTGCAGCTGTGGCAGCAGCAGTCGAACAGAAGCAGCAGCCATGGAACAACAGGGGAGCAGGGGAGGAGCAGAGACAGAGCTCTGGAACAGCAGGAGATGAGCAGTGCTGGGGCAGTGCTGAAGCAGTGGTAGAGCAGTGATGGAGCGACGTTGGACAAGCAGAGGAACTGTGCTGGAACATCCCCAGAGCAGCACTGGAGCAGCTTTTGAGCAGCAGTGGAGTAACCATGGAAAAGGTAGAACAATGGTGGAACAGG
>JALJVW010000239.1:0-10898 GCA_024865655.1 Emberiza elegans | reverse complement strand
TCAGCCTGCAACCGATTAGAAGTCATTATTCTCCAATTCTTCACAATTCGCTATAGGATAAAAACCCCAGAAGAATATTCCAATCTGAAGATCTTCCTGCTGGAACAATTCCTCGACTGACAGAACTGGTTGACCTGGCGACCCTTGTATCGCCCAATGCAAGGGCTGGGCCTCTTTTCTCTTTGCCCTCTGCCTTCCATATGCTTTCTCTCTTTTCTCTCTCTCCCCACACGCATTTTGCTGTAATTCATTCAATAGCACATCGCTTTTGATTTTTGCTGCAAACCCCTTTGTTGTGTTGGTGTTTTAAAATTTGAGGTCCTTGTGATCGACCATCACGAACTGGCTCAAGGACGGGATCGTGATGCAGTGGGTGGCTGGTGGGGACGGGAGTCCTGGGAGTGTAGTGCCCTGAGTTGAGGATCGATAGGTAACACCCAGTTGTGACCTTGTCTGGGGGTCGTGGGGTTTGGGGAGGCTGGTGGTTGTGCAAGGATCTTGGGCCCTTCAGAGCTCTGGGGTGGCTTGGGAGTCTCTACCTACCGGCTTTGAATTCTTGAGGCTGAGTTGTCAGGGGCACTGGGGAGGTTCAAGGATTTCCTGGGGCTCCAGAAATGCTTGGGGTCCGAGGGAAATTGAGGGTCCCGTGGGGGTTCAGGAATCCTGAGGTCTAGGGCCCCTGGGGGACCCCATTATTAGTCACCCATCCACTCCTTCCTAGTTGCTAGGAACAGCAGGTGCGTGAGTGGGGGCTCAAAACCACAGTCGACCCTGCTCTGCAGGACAGCCCTTGGCACCCTGGCTACTCTGCACAAGAGACAATCACAGAATGTACTCACAGGCTCTGGGTAGGCATTGGGATGTTCCAGCTTTAGGGGCTATGGCTCCAGGAGCTTGCAGCTGCATTGTCCTGCAGCCAGAGGGTTCCTGTGCCAAGGGCTGGCAGTGATTGTGCCCCAGGCACTCAGCACCTTCCCAGCCCTGGCTGATTGAAGCCTCTGTGCCTGTGCCTGGGCTGGCTGCAGGTGTGCCCCAGCCCTGCTGGGCTGGCAGAAGAGCTGCTCATCAAGAGAAATGTGCTTTGAAGCCCTTCTTGAGCATTAGAGCGCCTCTGTGCCAGGAGCCCAGCCCAGCTCAGCAGCACACAGACACAGCACAAGGACTTTAATGAGCTCTGGGGGCTTTGTGCTCAGGACCTGAACATCAGTCCCTGAGAGGGAGCTGAAGAAACCTCTCCAGAACTCCAAGGCAGAATCCAACCCAAAGTTTCTGACTTTAATGGGTCCCACTGAGGGACACGACTGAGAAAGTGTCCCCAGGCCCCAGGAAGAGCAGAGAACTGCAGGCAGTGATGACAGGTGGGGACAAAGAGAAGCCAAGTCTTGTGCCCTGGGGCACAGCAGGGTCTGTGCCACCAAGGGCTGGAGGAGACACCTTGTCCTGAGGCCCTGGGGCTCCTTGGCACAGCCCCAGCCAGGCTGGGGCACTGTCAGCCCTTGTCCTGCCCCTCAGCATCCCCCCAGCCCACATCCCAGTGGCCCCAGGATCTGCTGGAAGGAGTCCCTGGGAGCCTTGTCAGCAATGGCCCTGGGGCTCCTTTTTCATGCCCCCTGCAGGGACTGCAGGTTTTTCAAAGGACTTTGGTTTGGCTTTTTTGAGTCTCTGAGAGGTTTGTGCAATCATGGCCTCCAATTATCTGCTTTAATTAGTCCCTGGGAGGCTTTGTTAGTAACAACTGCCAGTGGACTCATTAATACTACAGGCTACTTCAGTTATTTTAAGGTACTTGGTGTTTCTTGATTCAGACTCCTGTGAAAGGTGTGTGCAATCAATGGCCCCACTATCTGCTTTTAATGTGTCCCTTGAGAGCTTTGTACTGACATTCAGTGGGGCTCATTAATGCCTTGAGATACTCAAGATTTTAGTAAATGCCTTTAAGAAGGTACTTTTTGATTTTCCTTCCCCACACTGAGTCTCTGAGAGGTTTTGTGCCATCCTTGGCCTTCCACCTCTTCCAAGGAGTCCAAGGAGGATCCTGTGTTGGATGGACCTCGTGGGAACAGCTGGAGAAAAGACACTTTCCTGACTTTGACTGATGAAAGGTTTCTGCAATCTTCTGTCAGGGCCCTCCTGAGGTTCCAGGTTTCATACAGCTCCAAATGCATCAACAGGACCATTAGTTTACTTATCATCAAGTCCCGACAAACCATGGCTTTCTGCCTTGAAACTTTCTGCTATATTAGTCTCATCAGGAAGGTTTCTTGTTTTGGTTTTAGTTCTCCAAATTGAGGCCTCTGTCAATGCATCAAGTATTGTGGTGTGATTCAGTGTTGCCTAATTACCAGTGCACCAAATGTCTAGAATATCCTTCTCATTTCCCAGTGATATAGGATTAGGAAAAGGCAATGTAGGCTCAAACTTTAAATAGCTAGAAAGAAAAGTTTACATTAATATTAACTAAAAGAAAGAGTAATAAAAATCAGACAAAACTTTTCAAAATTTCTCCACTCCTTAACAACCTTTTCTTTCTGACTGACAATCTAAAGAGACAAACCCTAAAATTTTCAGTCAGTTTATGATCCCAGAATAAAAGTCTTTCTTCAGTTCACTTAGGGAGACGAGTCCTCTTTCATGGTTTGGAGGCTTGTCCATAAAAACCAGTTCTCTCATGGCTTTTAATTTCCATGAATAGCAGCCATGGGAAAAAATCTGCAATGGTGAAGTCCCTCTCATTTTTTCACAATAGTCCTACATTTGTGTTTAGACCATCCAACCCTGGGGTAGTTGTTTAAACATGGGCTGTTTAAGAACTCAAAGGTTTTTTCATCTATTTCTGAAATCATCTTCATCTCTGAGAACAGAGATCTTCTTCTTCCTGAGCACAGAGGGTCTCATCCCTCCTCTTCTGTACAAACTTGTCATAGGATTACAGCCAGAGCAAAAAATTTGCTTCCTTTAGCATGGAGACATTTGCTGAATGTCATCTATGTCTTCAAGCATTATAAGGAAAAAGAGAGTCTGATGTAGCATTGGTTCCTCCATTACTTTACAAAAAGCGATATCAGCCCCAAGATGGTCTAAACCTCCTCACTACTTTATCTGGGACCCAACTTCTTCCTTCAAATTGGGGGTGTCGCCCATGTTGATACCTGGATTAAAGTTTGCAAAGCACTTTTGATATCATCCCAGGGAGTGATGGAAGCACTGAAAGAGTTGATCATCTGGGGCAGACTGAGTTGTCCTCGGCCGGGCCTAGATGCAGGCCGAGCTGTTTCAATTCCAGGTTTGCCTCTAATACTATGGCTTAGTCTACTATTGATTTAGTAAACAGGCCAGATCTCATCCCCCAGGGTGTGCACTGCAGGTGCACGGCCGGGGCATGGTCATAATATATTTTAAAATCATAGGGAGTTAAGACATGCCAAACATGAATTAGGCCCAAAACAAGGTAGGTCTCCCTATGGTCTTAGCTGTTGTATACAGATCTTTGTGACACCTGGGATTCCTGCCCTTCTTCATAACATATGGGTGTTGCAGACATTTTCCCTTCCTTTTAGATTTTTCCCTTCTGAGAAACCAAGAGGCCTCAGAGACAAGATGCAAAACAATTGTTATTATTCAGCTGTGGAATGCAACAGGTGCACTCTGTGTTTGGCCCATTTGATGTTTGAGTTGATGGCCAGTCAAGGACAGAGTTGTCCCGGACAGAGTCCAGGAGAGCTCCTTTTATTTTCATTCTTTTCATTCTATTCTTAGCTAGCCTTCTGAGAACTTCTTCCTTCTCTCTTTTGTAGTATAGTCTTAATATAATATATATAAATATAACAAATCAAACTTTCAATTATGGGAGTCAAGATTCTGTCTCTCTTCATCCCTCAAAACCCTGCTTCCTTAAAGGGACAGTAACTGGTGACCCCCCGACTGAAAAATGAACAATTGGACCTTCGACTGAGGAGGACATTTCTCACTTGGTGAGACCACCAGAGGAGCATTTGCTACATTTGGGTAAATCCGGGTGTGTGGCATTGATGGTTTTGCTTCACGAGCAACCACAGAAGTGGATTCTAGCCAGGAGCTGAAGAACTGAAGATCCTGATCTGGACAGAGTTCACAGCAAGGCTGACCACAAACAGAACCTTCTGAAAAGCCTCCAGGATGATGTCTGGAAAGCCTACCAGGACCATGCAGATGGCCAGAGAGTGTTGGACACTGTGTAAAGGTACTGTGGGTTTTTCCTCCTGAAAATGTGGCCCGTCGTAATTTGTGGCTGCTGATGTGGAGGACTTCTCCCTTGGGGATGAGGGTTCATTTCTCCCTTCAGAGGAGAAACTTATTGCCTCTGGCAAAAATGGGTCAAGAGGATGAAATTCTCCTGATGGAGACAGATTTCTATGAGTTTTTTTCAATGGGCAAAAGCTCTTTGGATTTTTACTAATGTGCTCTATGCTCTCGACCTGTTCATATGGGAGTGCATGGACTCTATTTTCCAATTCTGTTTGGACGTGGGGTTTGGACTCCCGGTTTTATCCAGCTTCAGGCTGCTTTTTCAGGTCTTGAAAAGGAGAGCAGCTGTTTTTCCCTGGATTGCTAACTGCGAGGGGAATGCCCCATTCCCCCTAGTTCCCTCTGGGAGATGACTCTTTGGAGGGGGACGAAGTGCTGCTTCTCAGCCCCCCCACACCGCAGTGGGGGGGTGAAGTTTCGCCTGGAGCCGAAAAAGTTTTTTCTCCGCGCCTTGAACATGCTTTCGGGGATGCCGCTTTCTCCCCTCCCTGTTCCTCTCCGTGGGATGGGAGCCACCTTCTTGCAGCCCTGCCAGCACCGCCCCGGCTGGCCTCTTGGGCCCCGCCCCGCTCAGAGAGGGTGGCGGCACCAGTCCCTGAGACCCCACCTGCCGGGCCGGCGGGGCTGCCTCCCCGACCCGCCCTGTGGCCGCCTGGCCAGGACGTCCCGCCCATGGCCGCCCGGCCTTTCTCGCCTGTGTCGGGAGAGTTCCAGAAACACCACTTCCCGTGGCGACTGCACCGATGTCGCTAGGCAACAACCATCCTTCCTGCCGCGACAGCGCCACTGTTGCTAGGCTACAGTGATCCACCGATACCCGCCCGGCCTCCATCCTTCCCACCACCTGCACGGCCGACCCCAGACTCCAGGGTGAACTGTGCGGCGTTCCTAGGCAACAACGATCCCCGCCGCCTCCCCCCTCACGGAGTACCCGCCTCCTCGTTGGATGCTCCGCCAGTTTTCTCCCACCTGAGCTCACAGCCGACCCAGGCCAGGGGCAGACAACGCGGACACTCTGTGCACGCCTCCGCCGGGCCCCTGGTTCAGGATACTGCAGCATCACCATCACCTACTGTGCCTCCAGTGGAGGCAGTGCCCCGCGGTGCTTCGGGCTGTCCCGGGCGGCATCTGCCATCCATGGGGAGCTGGGACAAGGAAGAGGCGCCAGTCCTCCTTCCATGGGGAGGCGTGGCCCGCCAGCTGGCTGGAGCAGCCCAGCTGCCTGTTTTTAAAAATTATGGAGTTCTTGTAGGCTTGGGGGCATTTAGATCAAGGGTTTCCCCTTAGGAGGTGTGCGTCTCTCCAGCTCCCCCACACGCCCGGTGGCGGGGGGCAGGTGGGTCCCGGAAAGTTCTGCCTTTGGTTCCCAGCCCGGAGGGGGTGGAGATGATACCGGGAGGCAGATGGGAGCACTATTGTTTGCATTTGCATTGCAGATGCAGAGGGCAAAAGCGATCGTGGCTCATCTGCTGTGGGAAAACAACCATGATGGGGATTCCTGGCACAGCTTCTGTGTTCCCCTCACTGGCAAGCCTCAGTGATTTTGGGGACAGGAAACATTTGGCCACCCGCTCTGCCATTCCCTTGGCAGTGTGGTGCCAGGCTGTGGGGAGGCAGAGCCCACCTGGCAGGCTGGGACTGGGGTTGTCTGGCTTGGTTGCTTGGGCCAGGGCCACCGCCTGGCCTCCTGCTGGGTTTGGGGGTTCTGCTTCCCCTTCTGGACCTGGGCCACCATTTTGTGGGCCAGGTCTGGGGTCTTGATCCTTCCACATGGACCAGGGCCCCCAGGGCCCTCTCTCTGGCCCCTTTGCTTTGCTGCTGCTCTGACTAAACAAACAAAAACAAAACAAAAAAAAAACAAAAAAAAAAAAAACAAAAAAAACAAAAAACCCTAAACCCCAAGAAAACAAAACAAAATTTTTTTTTTTTTTAATTAAATAAAAAGGCTGGCAGCAGCTGAAAGAGCTAAAATTTAGCTTCAGCCCAAGTTGTTCAATAAAGGGCTGTGGCAAGACATTCTAGAAATCTTCTCAAAATTCCTTGTATCTGTTTGACAACTACTGATGGATTTTTCTTCAGTAGTTTGTTGTTTCAGGAGTCTGCAAGCCTGTCTCAGGACCAAACGGGACTTCCAGAGATGGCAAAGAGGAACATCTTCAGTCCATGGACTTTTCCTGAAACTCAGTTGCTTGGACTTGAATTTCTTTGCATTGTTTTTTGCATTTTCTTATATTACAAGATTGTTGTAGTGATTTGATAGAATCTTATGCTCTACAGGTGAAGAAATACCCTGTTCATTCCACACCAGCACTTGATTGACATTTGGATTGGCAAAAGATAGCCTCTCAGGTGTTTGTGCTTTCCTCTGCACGGGCCCAGCAGAGAAAATTACAAACACTTTTCTTTTTAATTTAATTAAATTAAAAGGGTGAGACGTTGCAAACATCTTTTGTGAAAAATCCTTCCTTTAGGATTTTTCCCTTCTGAGAAACCAAGAGGCCTCAGAGACAAGATGTAAACAATTGTTATCTGCTGCTGTGGAATGCAAAAGGTGCACCTGTGATTGGCCCATCTCTGATGTTTATAGTTGATGGCTAATCAAGGACTTCAGCTGTCCTGGACAGAGTCCAGAAGAGCTGCTTTGTTTTCATTCTTTCTATTCTATTTTTAGCTAGCCTTCTGAGAACTTCTTCCTTCTGTCTCTTTGTAGTATAGTCTTAATGTAATATATATATAATATAATAAATCAAGCCTTCTAATTATGGAGTCAAGATTCTTGTCTCCTCTTCATCCTCAAAACCCTGCTTTCCTAAGTGACAATATATGGGGACAACAAGGAGTTTGGGGGCTATTTGCCAGTCTCCTTCCTTAACTGAAGGCATGGCCCAGGGTGGAGAGGATGATTGAATGTGGAGGCATCACCTGCAGTAGTGGGGGTGGAGTCTGGAGGTTCATTCCAGGTGGAAGAGAAGGTTGTGGTAGCAGGAAGTGGAGGAGCCAAGATGGACAGAGGATGGTCCGGCTCCTGGGCCACATTCAGGCTCCTTCCATGTTGAGTCTCCAGGGCATGATGCTCCAAGACAGCATGGCCATTGCCATCTTGGACCATCATGGAAGGCTGAGAAAGGCAGGTTTGAAGGGAGGTCCCAAGTTAGGATGACCAATGGATTGAGTTTTCAACACACTGCTTGCTGGTGAAGGGTCTCAAGGATGGTTTGGAGGATGGGGAACATGTAGATTTAGGGTGGCTCTGGGTGCAATGGGGTCCCTTTTGATCAAAAGATTGTAAAATTTAACTCCCAATGAGTCCCAAAATTCAGTGGTATGGATTTTGTCAGCAGAGGCATCTGGAAAATTTTTTAATGATCCACCTCATGATTGAATTTAATTCGTTCTTTGAAAATATTATGTCATGATCAGTGAGAATTAAAGCATCCATATATGCTCCTTTTTACTTTGGACATCTGGCTGCCCATTTTTCTCTTTCTCTGCCTTATGGGGAAGAGCCATTGGAACAGCAAAAATCAATTATGGAACATGGGTGCATATTGTAAAAACAAAGTGGCATAATGGGCAATAAATGTCTTGCGTTTCCCAAACCCACCTGCAATCCTAGAAAGGTGAAACCTTTGTTGTCCCTGCAGATCCTGGCCAAGGTCCCTTGAAGCAACAATGGATCCTCTAGGCCCAGCACAATGCAAAATCCCGGGGAGCACTGGCCTATCCATCAGCTAACCCCAGCTGACGTGACTGACACAGGGAGCCCTGAATGTCATGGTCCCTGTTTGGGCGCCAAACGTCACAATGAAAGTGGCTGCGACAAACCTCTTTGGTTCCCTGACTTCAGGGTGAAGGTGGTGAAAATGAAAAGGAGCAGGATCAATGTAGTTGTTTAAAATGAACTTTAATAACAGGGTGAGAAACAATAAACAGGGAGAAGTCCAGAAAAGTAGAAGGGGCAGGATCCAATGACCTGAGACAAAGGGGAAGAAACAACAAGATGCTTGGGGCTAGAACACTCCAGAACAATAACCATATAGGGGAAAAAAGCAACCAATAGGGGAGGAGAACTTGGACAAGTTAGCATAGCAACACTAAAGGCTTATTAAACTCTAAACTTCCTGGGACCTAAACAAATTGTTAGATGGCATAAATTTTTTGTTTTTATTTTCCATTGAAAATTCATTTCTTTTTGGTAATATGGTGAAAAACCACTGTTCCCTCCCTCCCACACCTCCCATCCAGAACCATTTGATAACCTCTTCTAGATGTTACAATGTCAAGCTGCCCCTTTTATCCATGGGGGTACAATGGCTTTTTCCCAAGGTTAATGTCACATTGGTCGATGAAGAAATCAATCCTTTTCTCCTGTGAGAACGTTAGTTCCACCTTGGCACATTGCTATTAGGCCAAATCTGGTTCCATCTTTTGAGTATCAGTGGGACACTTGTGCCTGAAAAATGATTTTTTCCATACAAAGCAGCATGAGCCCTTCCAGTGTTTGAAAATTATATATTTTTTAAAAACCAGCCAGGCCTGGTTTCCTGGCAGGCCTGAAAGAAATCCTAATACACAGAAATTTGGAGGTGAATCCAAATTTTGGCTATGGATATCTGGAAAAGATGGACAGTTCTTTTCCATACAAAGGTTTGTAGAGCCCCAGTACTAGGCAGATAGGAATGGCTCACATTCCAAGGTCAGCCAGACCCGTCAGGTGACCCCTGGGAGACCAAGGCAGACATACTCTATTTTTTGTTCCCTTGCTTCCACAGGGCCTGGCAAAACCCAATGGCCCCTTGCTTCCATTATACTATAATTATATGGCCCCTTGATTACACAAGTACTTAATGGTTACAAAAGGATCTTACTAGTCTCCATGGTTCCACATGGCCCCACAGTGTCCTAATGGTCCTTGGGTTCCATGAAGCCCCTGTGTTCCATGAAGACTATGTGTCTCCATGGTCCCTACTCTGGATTTCAGTGGGGCCCCAGTAGTGCAGCTTGACCATCTCCTTATTTCACAGCTTTACATAGTGTCACAATGACTCCTTCCTTTCATGAGGCCCTGCAAGTCACAATGGCCTTTAATGGTTCCTGTAGGGCCCCACAGTCTATTACAGTTCCATAATCCATGGGACCTTGTAACACAATAGTGTTCATGGATCACAGTGCCCTGTAAGATCAAAGGCCCTTTGGCTCACATTTAGCCTGAAATGCAACAATGGCCTCTTGGTTCCACAAAGCCCTGCTGCTTCACACTGGCCCCTTGGGACCAAGTTGCCCAACAGAGCCACAAAGATGTCCTTGGTTCCACAAGGCTCCATAGTGTCACAATGGTCCCTAGGATCCATGGTACTTTGCAGTGTCACAATGTCCTCTGCATTTCAGAAGAACCCAAAGTGTCACAATGGTCTCCATGGTTCCTCAAGACCCCACAGTGCCACAATGATCCCCTTGGTCCACAAGTTCCTACAGTGTAACAATGTCCTTTGGCTCCACAACACCCCACAGTGTCAAAGTAGGAAGGAAACAACCGAGCCCTGGGGCAGTAACCAGAGGCCAAGGCTAGCCAGACCTGTCTATATTGGCAGATTTTGTTTGATAGAAACCCTTGGATATAGAGAATTTTAGAGGTGGTATCCTAATTTCAGCCATGGGAGCCTAGACAAGAAAGACAGTTCTTTTACATAAGAAGGAAAGCACGGAGCCCCAGTGCTTCACGGTCAGATGGGAGTGGCCCTTGACATGTCAAATTCACTTGGACCTGTCAGACAGCCCCCAGGAGGCCAAACCAGGAAGACCTGTTCCATGTTCCATTGATTTCATGACTCCCCACACTGTCACAATGGTCTCCTTGATTCCATGAGGTTTTGCAACGTCACAATGGCTTCTTGGTTTTGTGAGCCCCAACACAGTCACAAGGGTCCATTGGCCCCACACAGCCCCGCTGTGAAACAATGGCTCCTTGTTTCTTTGGGCCCCACTGTTTACCATTGACCCTGTATCCAGGGACCCCTTGAGTTGCACAATATTCCTTGATTCTCACAGGTTCCATAGTGTCTTTGGATCCATTGTCAGAACTTGACCCACGGCTCATGGTTTCTGCGAGGTGTCACCATGGTCACGTCTGAGGCTGCACATGAGATCAATGTCCCAAGACATCTTTGGGATGTTGGAATGTGCCCTGGGGCCAGGGTGGCCAGGCCTTGGTTTGTGGTGGACAGGAGCCCTGCCCCCAACCCCTGGCCTGGCAGAGATAAGTGATCACATAGCAGATGCTATGCTAACCCCAATTTCTAATTTGAGCTGCCCATCAATCACACACACTAGCAGCTGGTGCTACCCTGACTTGATTGAAAAGCAACTGTCAGTCCCAGCCCAGGGCGTGCCCAATAGTTGCCCAGGGTGTTAAAAGACGGAGCATGAGGCCAGCCTAGGTCTGGATCCTGCCTTTTTCTGGGGGTTCGTCTGTTGGCAGCTGGAACCTGAGTGGTTGGTACTATGTGTGTCTTTCTATAGATCTTCCGTCTTCTGATGTTCTCTTTCTTCTCCTTCTAATTCTACTTACCTTGAACATTTTTTGACAACTAAGACATGTTAGTGGTTAAAAGTTT
>JALJVW010000238.1:3719839-3752713 GCA_024865655.1 Emberiza elegans | reverse complement strand
CACAGAAGGATGTGCTCCCACGAAGGCTGCATTATGATGGAAACAGCAATAAATACCCACTGAGCAACACCTGTATCAGCTGTGTGTACACAGATGCATGTAGGCAGCAACACAGATGTCGTGTCTGAAATGTGTATGCCTCCCCACCTGCCCCCATGAAGGTGATGGAATTAGCTGAGGAGGGAAATTGTCAGTAAGAGGCAACAACATCTGGGTTGGACATGGATGTGACAGACACACACCTGAGTCACAAAGACATGTGGCATAGAGACATCTGGATAACATCTGATGCAAAATGCACTACACCTGAACAGCACCTAGCTCACACACTCCTACATGGTGTTACACCTGGACAACACCTGAGTTCCACACAGGTGTGGATCCACCTGGATAACACCTGCTACAATACAGCACTCTGTCTGGACAACACCTGGGTTGCACAGAGGTGTAGCATGACCTGGACACCACCAGCCCAGCCAACGGCCCTAACTCTGAAACCAAGGGCAGAGTAAAGGAAAGGGTTTGTGTTACAGTTAGGGTTAGAGGTTACAGTTAGGGGTTAGTCGTTAGGGTTAGGGTTAGGGTTTGGTTAGGAGTAGGTCTAGGACTTACAGTTTGGGTAGGTTAGAGTTAGATTAGGGGTTATTGTTAGGGTCAGAGGTTCGGGATGCTTTTATTAAATCGCTGTAAGCTTTAATTTAATATTGGAGTGGCCTAACTTTTCATTATTAGTATCTGTAGTTATCCTTTTGGGGGCAGGACGTCATTGATACTAATGAAGTGCTAGATTTTTACTGAGAAATATTTTTCAGTCCAGGGTGCAGGGATGGTGCAGAGGAACTTTTAAAGTGATTCAATATTAAGCCCTATTTTACTTTACACCAGCCCTGTCCTTTTTTACAGATCTTTGGTGAAGAAAAAGGGGTCAGGTTTACTTTCTAAATTAGTTACACTTTCAAAGATCTGTTTATTAACTGACACCAAGATCACTTAGGAGCAACTTATCATTGGTATGGGGAGGAGCCCAGAAGAGAGAGGGCTGATGGAGTTGTCTCAAACACTGAGAGCCATCCAAGGAGTGTCGGTGAAGAAGCAAGAATATGATGTGACCATGGAAGGGGCCATGCGAGGCTAGGGCACCACTTTTCTGGCACTAACATCCTTTTTCTAGTCCCTGGAGACACAACAAACTAAAGACAGCATCAGCACAGGAAAGGGCAGGATCTGTCGACCAAAGATTGATCTAGTGGGGAGGAGAAGTCACCACTCAAGACCCCCAAAGCCTCCAACCCATTTCAAGAAAGATCTGAAAGAATAGACTGAGCGTGAGAATTAATGTCCAGAGACAGTCACAGCTATCTGTCTGTAAAATAGTATCAACACCAAGCTCAGGCACTGCCTTCAGGACTGTGATTATCCCATGGCCTCCCTCCCTCCCCTGGCAGCTCTGGACAGAGTTCTGTATCTGAAACTTGTCTTGGCCTTATAGCTCAGGAGGTGGCCAGGGTGACCTTTACTGAGATGTCTGCAGAGGAATCCTCTTTGTGATAAATAGGTATGATTCGTGCTGATCAAATTGAAAGAGTAATCAATATTGGTACTGTAATTAATATTTGGGAATAGATAAAATGGTTAAAAGTTGTAATGTTAAAAGAAGAGAGGGAGAGGAGGGACTCCCCCCCGCCAGATGTTCACAAGGACAGGAGGAAGAAGCTGAAGATATAGATGCTAAAAATGAACAAGAACCTGGTTGGGTCCCAGAAAAATGCTAATTATAAGGGATTTATTGCTTCGATATGTAGATGCAGCGATATGTGCTCTTGGCTTACATTGTACTGGCTTGGTGCGCATGTGTAACCAAAGGTGAATTAAAGGACAAAGAGGAAGACTACAATTCTTCATCAATAGAGACCCCCAAAGACTTGTGCGACCACCAAACCGAGTGACGGCACATGCGCAGTAAAGGTGTTAATGAGGGCGGAGATAGGCAGATGACGAACCAGAACTGGAAGAATATGGTATTAACACATGGTATATAAGGGGGGAATCTTCACTTGGCAAGTTTGTATGGGAGGTGGCATGGGTCCAAGAGCCCTGCACTCCGTACCCCACGGTTATCTTTTACTTATACATTATTATTAGAACCAAATTATCCCTTATTTATATATTTCCTAAACGATTCAATTAAAATTGCTGCTATTTCAAATATTATTTAGTTTTTTTTATGAGGGGATAATTGGGCAAACATAACAATTTTGGTGCTGAAACCCAGGACTCTCTCAACTCCGGGGAGGTGGATAGCTTCTAGGAAAGAGCTCCCCACCAGACTTTTAAGTGGTCCCAAGGCTAGACCACTCTCCCTTGACAAAAGAGAGTCTTTATTACAATAACGCATAAGCAAATTAGTTATTGAAAGCGCGCAGAAGAAGCTCCCGTCAGTGCCGGCTTACAGGAAGGAGAGAGTACCCATGTAAAACTGCTTTGTGCACAAAGACCCTCGTGAGAAAAGGAGGCTGTGAGTACCATGGGGTTTTGGGTCTGGGGGGCGGCTGTATGCATGTGTGAGTGTGTGTGGAGTGTCTGAGACGGGGGCTGGGCAGTCCCGGACCCCCGACGCGAGAGGGACCTCCCAGTACCGCGTTTTCGCGTCCTCCGTGAGGAGGCCGGCCGGGAAAGGAGGGAAGTGAAAGAAAAGTGAACGAGTGGGGACCCCGGGAAGTTTAACCCAAGTGGGAAGAGGGGGTCCCTGGTCCAGGCACCTGTGAGAAGGTCCTCGGGCAGGAGACAGTAAAGAGACTGAGGAGAGTGATTGAATAAGTTCAATTTCCTTGGAGAGTTAGTAGCAGGCAATTTAGTACATGATTAGATGGTGAGAAGACGGGGCTGATATATTGAGAAAGAGGCAGAGGTAGGAGTGGAACAAATAGATTGTAGAAAGAAAATAGGAGTGGAACAAGTAGATTGAAAAGGCAGGGTGACAGAGTAGTAAGTGAGAAAGTTGAACCACAAGGTGAGTATGGAAAACTAAAATTTTTCCTGGTACCGGGATCTCTTAGTTTGTTGCCGCCAGAAATGGGTCAGGGAAAAGTAAGTCCCTTGACCCAGGGGCTGCGGATTGTGTAAAGAATCCGCAAGAGTTTAGAGTAGCTAAGAACCGTGAGGGGGCTTCTCAGGAAGGGAACATTCCTCAGGACAGCCCACTGGGGATGATAATAGAGTTTTGGGATGAATGGGAATCCCGAAAAAGAAAAAGTAAACAGAAAATGATTAAGTATTGCATGTTTGAATGGACAAAAGAAATTATCCAGAAAGATAATTTATATTGGCCCAAGTTCAGACCATTTGAAGATTAGATTTGCCAGGCTCTAAATATATATGTGAATTCAAAAGATGTGTTAACCAGGAGGAGAGTAAGTATGCTGCTTTATGGAGTCCTGAGGGGAGAAGTAAGTCTGTTGTTCAGAGGCAGGACAGGAGACATAATATAGCAAAAGCTTTGAGTGAGCACCAGAAAAAATATGAGTCCCCGGCAAAATAGTTAGAAAGATTAAAAAGAGACTTGCAATTATATTCAGATATAGATACTGATACTGCAGTAGGGCAGGTTCTGTTAAAAACTCAGTTTGTGACCAAATCTTGGGGTGACATCAGAAAGAAACTAGAAAAATTAGAAGATTAGCAGGACAGAAGACTTCAAGAGTTACTGAGAGAAGCACAAAGAGTGTATATCCGAAGAAATGAAAAAAAGCTGAAAGCAGATGCCAGAATTTTAGTGGCAGCAGTTCAAGAAATGCAGGCAGCTTTGAATACAGAAAAATCTGCAGAGAAAAACAAACAGCCGATGTCAAGATCTATTTTTAAGAACACAAGACCTGTGCAGTTTTCCCACCACAAGAAAAAGCACTTAGAAAATTCTTATCCTAATTTAAAAAGTGCAGGACCTACCTATTTTTATTGTCATAAAAAGGAGCACCTACAGAAAAATTGCAGAAAGAAACAGCAAAAGAGGAAAACTTCTCAAGAGAATCAGAGAGGTCAGGAGTTCTGTTCAATGAAAGAGACCGAAACATCACCAGAAGAAGCTTTGATAAAGCTAAAAATAAGTCCTAATAGTGAAGTAGTTATATTTTTAATAAATATAGGAGTTTCTCAGTCCACAGTGGCAAAATTACCCCAGGGATGTGAGATAAGTTGTGAGAGAGTTCCAGTAGTCAGAATTACAAGAGAAGTTTTTCCCGTTCTTGTAATAAAAAGAGTGCAAATTAAAACGGATGACAAATTTAGAGTAAATGATTTATTGTTGATACCACAGGCTGAGAATAATTTGTTAGGCAGAAATCTAATAATAGCCTTAAATTTACAAATAAAACCCTGTGAAAGAAAACTTAAAATTTATTCTTTAACTGAAAAAGATAATCTAGAAATTAATGATACGAGTTGGCATTCGAGTGAAGAAGAAAAAAGCTTAGAGTAAAAGAGTCTAGTCCCCTTAGTCCCTCCTGGTCAGCACAAGCCTGTGAATTTTATGCCTTACTCCGTGCATTACTAATACTAAAAAGGGTGAGAAGGGACTCTTTATACAGACTCCAAATATGCTTTTAGTGTGGTACATACTTTTAGAAAAATTTAGAAGAAAAGACTTATAAACACTCATGAGAAAAAGTTAGTACATAAAGAATTAATAATTCAGATATGCGAAGAATTGATAATTCAGATACTTGAAGCTTTAAAAAGCTCAAAGAAAACAGATTAGTTCATGTAAAGAGACATCAGAGAGGAGGAGAGATTAGAGTCAGAGGGAATAATTTGGCCGATGAAGAAGCAAAAAGAGCGACCTTAAGTGGAGGATGCAAAAACAGCCTACAGTCCATTTGAAAAGATCCAAGTTGATTTTACAGAATTGCTTACAGTGAGTTAGTAAAAATATTTGTTAGTTATAGTAGATCAATTAATTCAGTGAGTTGAAGTATTTCCAGCAGCTCAGACTACAGCTCAAACAGTGGCTAAAATATTGTGAGAATATGTAATTCCAAGAATGTGAAAATATGGTGAAATTTAAGTTGATCTTTATTAACCCTGATTTATTAAGAAAGAACTAGGCATCCTGGAGTGGCTGCCGAATGCAATTCCCTTGAGCTCAGAGGCAAAAAAACACCAGTGAAAAAGAATAAAAAAGACTTTCTTAATCAGTGAGAACAGCCTGAAAAGATCGAACATCTCCTCTGGGGTCACCCACCAGCAACATTATCAGAATTGATTACAGAACTACAATTCCAAAAACTGAGAGTGATAGCATCTGTTGTTGAAAGAGTACAAGTAAAACATTGAGAGCACGGTAAACATAGTTTAGAGTGTCATCCATAGATATGTATTGTTTGCATACTTTGCTTTAACTCATAGTAGAGAGTAACTAAGAGGGAAGAGGAGAGACAATTGATCTGCTTGTTTTGCTATAGTCATGTATTTAACCAACTAACTATAGAACACATTGCTAGTGATTTTTCTTGAAATACCTCTGAGATTAGCAGATGAGACCCTTCCAGCAGCAGTGAGATTAGCAGAAAACTTAAATCAATGAGTTCTTGCTATATTAGCTATAGCACAAATAAGAGAACGAGCAATTCATAACATTATAGACCAGTGTTTCATAATTGATAGTTGTTGATTAGGAAATCTTATTGTGGTTGGCATATCCCCGAAATTCTGAAAAATATAGATTTATGGTATTCCGGCCTAACCTTTTTCCCTGTTCTTTTTGTTTTAATGATTTCTTCTTAACCAGCCAGAATTAAGAAATGACATTTAAGAGGGGACAGGCAAACTCTGTGAGGCTATGGGTGCCAAGGAAACTAAAAGCACCAGTGACTAGATCCTGGAATATTACCTTTGCTACCAAGAAGACTGGCATCTCGGCCCTTGGTTGCAACCCAAGGGGCCTTGAGAAAGGTAGAAAGGTAGATTTCCTAAAGATTATTTTCACTGTGATCATTCTGGTACCCTGGGCGATTGGTCAAAGCCAGAAAGCCACACTGGACAGAGTTTTGGCAATGAAAAAGCAAACAAGGCAAAAATCAAGTCCCAGCAATTTCAACATTTGTGACTATTGCAATCACCCTGTGTGGATTAGTCAAAAGAATTGGCTGAATTGTATAAACAGCTTAAACAGCACTACAAAAATTGGGACCTGCCAGCCTCAAATAAGAATCTGTTTGTGGGATTGATGCAAGAGATTACTACAAAATTTGGAATATAAAGGATATCAGAGCACAGCTTTTAATACAGCATGAATCAATGATCAAAAAGAGAAATGGGGGATTTGTGATAAATAGGTATGATTCGTGCTGATAAAATTGAAACGCTAATCAATATTTATCATATAATAATTAATATTTGGGAATAATAAAAATAGTTAAAAGTTGTAATGTTAAAAGAAGAGAGGGAGAGGAGGGGCTCCCCCCCAGCAGATGTTCACAAGGACAGGAGGAAGAAGCTGAAGATATAGATGCTAAAAATGAACAAGAACCTGGTTGGGTCCCAGAAAAATGCTAATTATAAGGGATTTATTGCTTCGATATGTAGATGCAGCGATATGTGCTCTTGGCTTACATTGTACTGGCTTGGTGCGCATGTGTAACCCAAAGGTGAATTAAAGGACAAAGAGGAAGACTACAATTCTTCATCAATAGAGACCCCCAAAGACTTGTGCGACCACCGAACTGAGTGGTGGCACATGCGCAGTAAAAGTGTTAATGAGGGCGGAGATAGGTAGATGACAAACCAGAACTGGGAGAATATGGTATTAACACATGGTATATAAGGGGGGAATCTTCACTTGGCAAGCTTGTACACGAGGTGGCAAGGGTCCAGAAGCCCTGCACTCCATACCCTGCGGTTATCTTTTGCTTATGTGCTATTATTAGAACCAAATTATCCCTTATTTATATATTTCCTAAACGATTCAATTAAAATCGCTGCTATCTCAAATATTGTTTGTTTTTTTTTTATGAGGGGATAATTGGGCAAACATAACATGACTTTGTGAAAAACATGTTCACTCTCCTGTGAAAATTTAAAAAAATTTAATAAAAGACAATAGGAGACAAGGACCATAGAGCAAGGGTTATTATGGCCAGGTGCATATTGGCACTCAGCCAAGACCACACTGTGAGAAACGACTGTTCACTTAAAAATTTAAAGGGTTTATTAAACCTTAAGAAAAATACAAGAAAAGGACTAAATAAGGAAAAACAGGCCTTGGAACTGCCCTCATCGCTGCCCACCACATGGCTGGCTCCTCTTCAAGATGAATGTTTTACCTTTTATATCTCTAGCCCCTCCTAGACCCTTGTCAGTCAACTCCTTCCTTGCTGTCCAGTGGTAGAAATCACATTCTTACATTCTGATTGGAGGTCAGGTGCTGCCACAGTGTCAGGATCCGTCCTGGTGAATGGATGACCTGATGGTTCCTAGGGGTGATCTCAGGGTGCAAAAAAACCCAACACAGTACAAGAGGATTTGCAGTAATAATCAAAACAAATGCAGTTTTATTGAAATAACCACAGCAAAAAATGCGCTAGACGGATTAAGGGAGAGAAAAAGAGAAAGAGAGAGAAGAGAGAGAGAGGGGATAGAGCTACCAACGGAGAGACGAAGTCCTTTGGTCCAGTCCAGTCGAGGATTTGCCTGTTATGCTGGGGAGATCTCAAAGGTACAGCTGGTCTCTAATTATACTCTTTTTTTGTTGGGGGAAGGGGATAATAAATTTCACAACCGAAACAAAGGTCTTCAAGGAGAAAGAATGGAAAGGGGGATATACAAACTCAAACCAGGCAACAGCAGGTACCATTGTTTTCATGGCTCAACGGTCGCGCCTGTGCCCGCGCTGGGCAACTTCCTCCCCCCCGCCCTCACTGCACACCCTCCCCGAGTTGGGAGGGGCTTTCAGTCCCAGTCTCTAGGAAAGGGGGTGCGAGGGGGCTCCTTTACACAGGATCGCCTTGTCCCAATTCCTTGATGAAGAGGCTTGCACTTCTGGTTGTCTGTCACAATGGTGAGAAGCAGGCGAGAGGGGTCTTCTTCTAGAGGAGGGACCCTCCTAGAGCTCAAGCCAGCCAGGCCAGGAGGTGGAGAGAAAGTCCAAGTCATTGTTCAGGAAAGGGCAGGATGCCCCCTCTGAGTTCAGCGTGGCGTGCTATGCAAACAGCACCTGTGGCAAAGAGTGGACTGAGAAGCACATGATTTTTTTTCTCCCCCACTGGTTCAGAGATCTCGGTGGTTTTTCAAAGGCAAGCGTGAGGCAGAAATGGAGGGTATTTTTGGACAGACTCTCACACGACCCCGTGACTCACAATTGTCTTGAGGGATCATCAGCAGTCTGTGGTGTTGTTGAATCTTCAGGACTCGTTGCACGTTGGTAGCATAACCTGGAAAAGAGAGATGACAGGAAAGAGGGGTGGGGGTTTAAGAGAGAGGGAGAGTAAGGAAAAAGAAAGGATAAGAGAGAAAAGGGAAAAGGGAAACAAGAAACAAACATAATTAATGTTGATTGTTATAACAATTTCCACAAATGGTTGATTAATATTCATTTATAACAATTTCAAAAAATAGTTATTAATTAATTAAGACAATATTATTTGTATAACAGTCTCAAAGAATGATTGGAACAAATGATAAATAATCAAAACAAAACAATAAAGAATCATATTATAAACATTAACTTTTAAACATTATTTTCTAAAACAATTCACTGAAGATCAAAAGATAATTTTCACAAGATTATATTCAGGAATTAAGAAATTACTGTGAAGCACATATCCTAAATTCATAATTCTTTTGTATCAAATGCTTTGGGGATGTCTACAGTGTAGAAGGTATCGGCTAAGCTGTGTGCATTGATTACGGACGTCAATTGCCTTAGCTTTTTCATCATTTTCCAATTCATAACGAATAGAGCTGCTGACAAGATAAAACCAAGCATAATTAGGCTCAAAAGAACAACAATGGGATTGCACACACTGTTCAGGACACCTGTGGCAGTGGGAGACCACCCAAAAAGAGTATCCCACCATCTGTGCTCAGCATCTTGCTTTACCCTTTCCATGACCCGGTGTATTTGTCTCATGTTATGATGAACAGTCACCAGGGTCTTCTGTCTGCTTTCCTTGATTTTTTCAAGGATTTCAATCAGGTCCTGATGAAGCAGCAGTTGTCTCACCAGGGTCAGATTCATTCCAATAGGGGTTGGCATTAGTTTGTGAATGAGTGTGTAGTTGGATTGCAGTAGGTAGTGAGAAGTAACTGGAGCTTCATAAGAAAAATCCCATCCTGTAATCTTAGTGAAGTTACTAGCACAGAAATTTGAGTGGTTTGTCGTATCTACTACGACATCTTCTACAAGCACAAAATCACAATTAGTTCTAAAGCATGCACATCCATTGCCTATGTATATAAGAACTGTTTCAGAAGCTTCGTTGGGCGAACCTCGAAATGACAGATGTTTTGCTCTGTGTCTAAACAGATATCCTGAGCTATGATTGCATTGCTTTCACAGATGAATCCTTGTTGTTCTCGGACAATACAAGATTCCAGATTAACAGTTTGCCATTTGCCATCAAGCTGACGGGCCCATCCTCTATGTTCGGTAGGATAGAGAACAGCTCCGTCATGGTTTAATCCTAATGCAATAACAGGGAAAACTAAATGTACAGAAGCATTGTGAATGGTTAAAACAAAAGCAGTGGCTGTGTTTGAAATAGGGTCATAAGTAAAATTCACCAGGTTCCACCAGGATTGGAATTCTCTTTCAAAGTCGGTGGCACTATCCCAGATTATTTTCCGAATTTCTGTGGGGAAAGTGCCTTCCTTGCCTTCTCTTATAATTGAGGCAGAGACTGACTGCATCCACAGTTGTGCCTGGATGCAGCTGAGAGCCAAAGAAACATTGTTTTGTGTAGCATTAAGTGCATCAATTACCAGTTTGTGATCATTCACATTCACTCTTTCCCAATTTGGCAATATGTTTGACAGCAGCCACTGGTGTGTGCCTAAGGCTAGCAGGGATGACTTCTGTGGTTGCTGTAATCTGGCCAGATCTCTGGTCGTAGCAGCCAATTTGTTCATTAGTACTTCACAGTCAATGCTATTCAGAATTCCCAATCCTGTACCCACAACACCGGTCACATCTCTGGGTGTTCTTGTCTTAAAAGAGCTTCGTTTCTGAAGCCAGGTGGTCCAGCCTTCAAAAAATGTTTGCAAAAACAAGGAACAAGCTGGCTGGGTATCTGAAACATTGTTCTGCATTAGCAATTTGACCTGTTTGAGAGACCATGCTGGATTGAACAGTATTTGTTGTTGACCAGTTTTCCTGATAATATAAGGTCCAATTTCGAAAATTCTTGGGATGAGTATGACCGGTGGTACGGGTGAGGTGGTGACAGTGGTAAAGTAAGTTTCAGCATTTATTACAAATTTAAAAGAAAGGCCTTGGGTATCTTTGGACCAGAGACAAACTACTTCTGCAGTGTGAGTTAATGTGAAGCTGTGCCAGCAGTCCCTCATGCTTGACTGCGTACAGACCTGCTCTTGTTTGTCCTCTTGATCTGTGGAAACACTGATTTTAATTGCTTTCCCGTGGCCCTTTTAAAAGCATCAGCTTGAACCAATCCAGACACAATTTCTACTCCTACTAACACAAAATGTTTACCTCTTGATTTTTTAAAGGGACCGATGTAATCTACCTGCCACATTTCCCACAAACCTTTACCTTTCCTCAGATGCAGGGGGTCATCCTCTAAAGGGTGCCTTTCCAGCCGCTTGCGGCACTGCTCGCAGGCTGATATGCATGTTTTGCACATCTCACGAGTAACTGGCCAACCGCAGGTGTGTGCCTCCTGATACAGATCTTTTGCACCTGTGTGCTGTCTTTTTACATTCAACCATTCTAGTAGTTGATTCCAATCCTCTGAAATTGTTTCCTTTTTCAGGGGGCTTAAGCCTTGCTAGTTCATCAGCTCTGTTGTTCCACTCCTCTGCTTGGTTACCGTCTGTTTGGTGAGAAGCCACTCAGCTGACCAAAAAATCCCCTTTACTAGCAATTTCTAGGATTTCTTGCCACTTATCTTTCTGCCACACTAGGATTCTATTAACTTCCCAGCCATTCTGTTGCCAGAAAGGGAGCCACTCAGTACAGCCTTTGTATACTGCATATGAATCAGTGTAAATGTAAACAGGAGAAGTGTTCTGTGCCTCATGTTGGAAAACACTCCAGACAGCTATGAGTTCCCCAACCTGAGCGCTGCCTTCCCCTTCTGTAATAATTTTTTCACCAGATGAAATATGTAAGGCAACTGCCTTATATTTCCAAGTCTTTCCCTCCCGTTTCGAAGAGGCATCTGTAAACCAACAGCTTGCTGCTAACTCAGACGAGAAAGGTCGTGCTGCCTTTATTACTGAGGCAGGTTTGTCCTGGCTGCTATCCAGGCTTTCAGTGTCTTGTATTGCCAGGAATTTTGCAGCACACTCTGTGATGGGATAGGTATTACAGTAGTACTCTATTTGAGCATACCATTTCCTGACTGATGATTTCTGAGCTATACCTCAGGTGGAGGTGTCCCCATTTGTGACAGCTTTAATTACCTTGAAGGGAGCTCTCAATATGATAGCTTGCTGCCGTGGGATTTTTTCTGCTTCAATGAGAGCTAAGCTAACAACAAACAAGCCCTTTTCCCAGACAGTAAATCTTTTCTCAGCATCTTTAAAACCACGGGAAAAGAAGCTAACAGGCCTGGTTGGACCCTCAGGGCCTCACTGCCAGATGTGTATTGACAGCCCTGAGGAGGCAAATCCCCATTCTACTTGAAAGGGGCCTGTAGGATGGATGGGCCCCAGTGCCTGATGAGCAGTGCCTTCAAAAATCAGCAGTTGTAATCCTTCCTCCTGAGAAGAAGTCCATTTAATGTCAGGATCCGTCTTAGTGAACGGATGACCTGATGGTTCGTAGGGGTGATCTCAGGATGCAAAAAACCAACACGGTACAAGGGGATTTGCAGTGACAATCAAAACAAATGCAGTTTTATTGAAATAACCACAACAAAAAATGTGATAGAAGGATTAAGGGAGAGAAAAGAGAAAGAGAGAGAAGAGAGAGAGAGGGGATATAGCTACCAATGCAGAGACAAAGTCCTTTTGTCCAGTCCAGTCGAGGATTCGCCTGTTACGCTGGGGAGATCTCAAAATCTCCAGCTAACTTAGAGGTTTTTATTACTGAAAATTGGCAAAACCAGGAGAAACAGGTACAATAGGGAATAGATGTAACAGGTAGTCTATGTTCTTAGCAGTAAACGAGAGCCATTGTTTTTGTGGTCCAGTGGTCACACCTGCAAGCAAACATGTCACTTTGGTCAGCTTGCCTCTCCCTAGACACCTCCCCCGGGCTGGGGGTTTCAGTCCCAGTCCTTGGAAGGGGCAGAGGGGCCTATTCACATAGGAGTTTCATATCTCAGTCTTAGATGGAGAGGCTTCTTACATCTCAGTCTGTCTGTCACAGTGGTTGCAAAACAGGTGAAGGTCTTCTGTGGGGGGACCACCCAAAACTCAGGAGAAGTCCAGCCAGGCCAAGAGGTGGGACAGCTTCCAAAGCTATTGTTGCACAAAAAGGGCACGATGCCCCTTCTTCTTCTCAGTGTAGCATACAGCAAACACACCTGTGAAAACAATAACACTGTGCTTTCAGGTCTCAGGGCCTTTGGTGTGTGACTTTCTCCTTCAGAGCCAGAGATTCTAGTCAGGGGGGTCGTCTTCTGTTCTGTGGTCCCCCAATGACAACTGTGAGGCAGATGAGGGAAAATTCGGACAGACTCTCACACACAGTGACAAGCCAACGTTCCCAAATCTGTGGATTAGCAAAGCCATCGCATGATAAAACATACTGGGGAGGGGACATTGCAGTAACACAACTATACATTTATAGAACTTCTTTTACCATACAGATAATGTTTACCCCTTAATTGTGAGAGCCAACCATTTACGCATCTATAACAACACCATCACCTTCTGCTGTGAAAACCCACAATGGTCCTGCTTACGCAATGCAGAAGGTGCAGCAGTTCCTGCAGTTGTGGCCTGTGTCACACAAGTGTGGTATCCTTCTTTCTCCGACTGGTCAAGCTATTGTAGAACACACTCATGATACTCTGAAGTGGGTTCTTCAAAAACAAAAATGGGGAATGCAGGGTGAAACCCCACACAGTCAAATGGCAAAAGCTTTGTAGACCATAAATAATCTTACTGTGCAGCAGAATTCAAATAACCCTGTCATTTTGAATCATCATCTCTTGTTGCTGGCTTCGGATGAGGCACATCAACCTCGAGTGAAGGTTCGGGTGTGGAATTCAGTCATCAAACAGGGGGAAGGTCCCCATGACCTTATCGCTTTGGGGCATGGGTATGCATGCATATCCACAGATACTGGGGTATGCTGGGTACCTTTGAAGTGTGTTTGTCCTAACCTGTGACCACAGAGACAGAATCCAGCTGACAGGTGAAATAAACAGGGCAGGAGGCTTTTTCTCCTTTTAATGCCTTTATTAAAAGTGATCAGCTCAGGATTGGGCAGCTTGACGGGTCTGCAGCTTCCGTCGTGTCTCTCCCGGGTGACTTGCAGGAGGAGGATATGTGCAGCTTTGTCCTCTAGGGGCAGAGCTGTGGGTCTTGTCCTCGTGGGAGCTGATTTTGGGTGTAGTAAACCCAGCTATTCTTGTCGAACTTCTGCCGGGACCTTGGGGTACCAGCCTCATGATGACTCCTTGAAGTCAGGGTGAGGGGCCATGAAGGTTTTCAGCATCTCTGCAGGCTCAGCACTCTGCTCCTCATGCTTGGACATCACTCCAATTTCTCAACTTTATCTTGGCTCATTGTTTTGGGGTTCTTTTCTGCACATTTGGAGCAGCAGCCTCTCGTGGCATGCTGGTCCTGAAGTTTAATCTGCATGCCCTCTGATGTCCCTCCCCATGTCCCCTCCTTTCACTGTCCGAGGAGAAGTGTTATTACCTCAGCTCGGCCAGGGCTTTCATCTGATACAAAAAGAACTATTAACGACAACGACTCGTAATTATCATAACAAACAGGTAGCACTTCAGCAGCAACTGTGGTCTGACTTAGTTTTTGTAACGTTTTCTTCACAAAAAAAATTGGCGGTTTTTTTGTTCATGACAACAGGCAAAATGGAAACTGTGACCAAATTGAAAGTCATCAGGTGGATGGATCATTGAGTGATGACTCAGATGCAGACGACGCGAGTGATCACTCCAATGATTCCTCCATGAGTGGACACTGAACATTGTTCAATTTTTCCTTTTAACATTATTCATTTTTCTTTTTCCTTTTTCTTCTTTTTTTAACCAAAAATGGGTGAGATGTTGCCCTGTTCTTCTAAGCCTTCTGATGTTTACATTTTTTAATAGAGCACTTGTCACGCACTTTCATGTAAATAATGATTGTTTTGCATTCTTTTCTTGAGTAGGAGAAAGTTGATTGTTGGTTTGCCCAGTGTCACTGGAGAGGTGGAACTTTAATCCTCCAATCCACTGGCATTTTTTGAATTCTTTATAAATGGAGTCAGAAAATAAATATTTCTTCTTTTTGCTTTGGATGTTGCAGTGTGTGTGTGTGCTCATTTTCTGTTGAATTTGTAGGTAAGATTCAGTTTGTATTGAGTAAAGGTTGAGTTGATTATTGTAACCTTTGGAAGGGGAGTTATTGTTTTAAGGGGGTTAGTCAATGTTCTTTGCAAGTTCTAAAGGGTCCAGGATATAGCAGGGGAATGGTCCAAAGGGGCAGAATAACATCTAGATACAGAGTCAGCACAATAAAACCAGTGCCATGGAAGGAGATTGGATGAAAGACTGTTGTGGTTTGAGAGGAAGTGGGTCTCTGGGATTTTTTGTGGTCAGTCCAATTGGGTGCCTAGGTTTGGCATTGACATCTGGATTGACCACTGAGAGTTGGATACGCCCCTGAGAACACACACAGGTTAAAAGCAGAGCTTTGCCCTTGGGAAGCCCTCTTGGGACTCCGCTGGGAAGGAGGTCAGATCTCTCCCCCGTCCAGCTGTCCTTGCTGGGCGGGGGAGGGAAGCAGCCATGCGGTTGGCCTGGGCCTGGACCAAGATGGGGGTAGGCCTGGCCTGGCCCCCCCCAGGGTGGAAGGGTGGAGGGAAATACCGGAGGCATCGGGCAGCCCCCCTCCCCCCCCAGGAGAGAGAGAGAGTACAGCCCATGCCTGGACTGTGCTACCTTGAAATTTGATAACATGTGCCAGCAGCACAGCCAAGAAGGAGAAGAAGGGGGGGGGGGTGCAGCGAGAAGGTGTCCGGCCACTGTGGGAGTCTTCGGGTGGGCAGAGCCTGAGTTTTTTAACCCTTTTCTGGACAATGAAAACTTTGCAGAATTTAACTTTCCTAGAAGAGAGATAGAGATGAAATGGCAGAAGGAAATGTGCAAGTGTAGAGGTCCGGGCAAGTGAAGGATGTCGGGAGAGTAGAGAAGAATCCTAGGTGGGAAGAGATGATGGAGTGGCCTTGGCTGGACTCTTCTTGTATAGCCATGGACAGAACCATGGTGATAAGACTGCATCCAGGGGGAGGCGATGCCTCAGAGCCAAGAGGGTCCAGTGTAGGAGCCCCTAGGCCCCAGGGGGTAAAATTTGGGGGGGACAGGTGTCCCAAAGGTGAGACTGTGCTCTTTTTGGAATGGGACAAAGCATCCTTAAAAGGACAACCCTAGAAGCAGCTCTGGTCCCTGTTCAGTGGTGAGAGCACTGGACATGGAAAAGGAAGAGGTCACCACGGCACAAGAAGGACTCCTCGCCTCTTGGTAAATTGAGACTTGATTATCTACTGGGTGGTGATGGACAGAGAGTCGCTGATTTGGGAGATGTATTGTGTTGGAAATTTGGTGGGGGGAGGAGGAAATGTGTTTGTAAGGTTTTCATTTTCCTTGTGTGTGGTTTTTTTTTCCTTTCCTTTTCTTTCCTATTGTAGTGTAGTTAATAAAGTTTTGTTTTCTATATTTCTAAGTGGAGGCCTGTTTTGCTTATTCCTGGTCACATCCCACAGCAGGAACCAGGGAGAGGATTTTTCATGGGGGCACTGGCATTGTGCCAGTGTCAAACCATGACAAAGACCTAACCAATCATTCGAGGCCCCAAGGACATGATTGGTCAGGAATGAACAACAATGAAGACCAATAGGAACACCAGAAACAAGCCAATCACTGCGTGGATCCAAAACCCACCGATCCTGGACCTGAAGGGGGGTTATAAAACTGAGAGTTCAGTTGAGTTCGGGGTTCTTTTGAGGAACTTGCTTCTTGGAGATCCCAGTATGTATGTGGAGTAGACACACTTATTTTGTTGCATGCAGGTCTAAGCCTACCTCGGGCCTTCTGTCTCCTGTAGCTGTTTCTAAATAAATGAGAGCCTTTTTCTCTGAAGAAAGTCTGGCCTCATTTGTCCATAACATCATGGTGCAAAACAGGAAAATAATTGCTGGCAGGTTTAGTTTTGGAGAAATCCAGCAACATTTGCCAATTTCTCGCTTGGCACCGCACTACCTGTTATGAACAGAAAAACTGATAATTTTTAGTGTGGAGAAACAAGTTACAAATAGCTAATTTAACCACTTTTGCTACTAAAGTGTTATCTGTGTTATGTAAATTACCAGTCGTTCTCGCTAATGACTCCTTTTGTATAAAGGCCTTTGTAACGCTAAAGGTGTGAGAGAACTGCCCGGGGCAGGGACAGTAAGGGAGAGAGACGAAACTTGTGAGGCGGGGGATATGCAAATTAAACTGCAAATTGACCAGAGTGCTTTGAGAAACCGCGACTTCAGACATACAGAAAATAATCCCAAAACAACGAGCCAAAATGAAATTGAGAAATTAGAGTGATGTCCACGTGTGAGGAACAAGCTACTGAACCTGCAGAGACGCTGAAAACCTTAGGAGCCCCTCGCCCTGAGTGCAAGAGTCATCCAAAGCCGGGACCCCGACCCCCGGAGAGCAGCCGAGTAAGATCGGGCACGCCCACAGCTCCTGCGAGGAGGGGATTGCAACTCTGCCCCCAGGGGACAAAGCTGTGACTCATCCTCCTCTTGCGAGTTACCTGGGAGAGTCGACGGAAGCTGCAGACCCGTCGGACCACCCCTATCCTGAGCTGATCATTTTTTTAATAAAGGCATTAAAAGGAGAGAAAGTCTCCTGCCCTGTTTATTTCAGCTGGGGGCTCGTCCGGGATTGCCACGCCGAAGAGGACCAGGACTGGCCATCTTGGACCTTCAGGACAGCTGGCGATCAGGACCAGAGAGATCTGCTCAGGACCAGTGACGCGCAGGAGCACCGGACTGGTGAGAAATTCCGGTGGCGGGAGTGGGAGACGAGCGAGTGTGTGTGTGAGTGAGACGAAAGCCGGTACCCGGACTTTCGAAGCAAGTGAGGACCTCTCAGTACCGCGTTTCCATACCCCTGCGAAGGGATTGGCCGGGACCAGGGGGACGTGAGTGGAATCTGTGTGAGTCGTCTCCCGAGGGGGAACAAGGGCACCCCCCCCTCCGGGCGTGCGGAGGGAATATTTGTGTGAGTGGCATGCACCCCCTCCGGGCGTGTGGAGGGTACCTTTGTATGAGTGACACGCAACCCTCTGGGCGTGTAGAGGGAAACCCTGTTTGAGTGACACACACATTAAAAGTCCCGAGAAGGCCTTGACACGGGTGTGGGCAATATTCGGGCAAGTACACAAGCCCTGCAGGCAAACTAAGTCCTGACAGAGGGAGTCAGGCACAAACCCAGCGAAGGAAGCTGACGTTTGTTTTTAAGTCCTGATAGATGTAAGTCCTTGACACTGGTGTGGGCAATCAAGAGATCAGGCAGTTTTCTAAAGTCCTGAGCTTCAGGCAAGTGAATTTTTTTGAGATTACCTGTCAGTAGAGGCACCCCTGGGAGACGTGGAAAATGGGGTGTTGCGGTAGTAAGAAGACAGGCAAGAGATTGAGGAATATACTTCCCGGTAGCCCCTTAGGGGAACTGTTAGAGAAATGGGATTCGATAGAATTCACAGAGGGATTAGATAAAGTAAAGATGATCCACTATTGTGTAGAAGTCTGGCCAGAGTTAGAAGTACAAGGAGGATGGCCCTGGTGCGGGACAAAGGACAAGTGGATGTGCCAGCAACTGAGTCATTATCTGACAGCTCGAGGAGATACGGATCCTGAGCAATTATTGTATGTAGCTTGCTGGTTAAAGAATGCCATTGGGGATGAAGGGGTGCGAATTTGTAAAGTACAGAGGAAGAAAAAGAGGGAATGAAGGAGGGATGCTGAAATCAGTAAGAGATGGGACCCCTGGACTATTTGCCCCTTCTGCCCCTCCACCTTATAACCCTTGGCTCCTTCTCAGGCACCTCAAATAGCAGGTTCGGTTCTCCCCGGCTGCTATCATTCCTCCTACTACCCCTCTGGCTTCCCCTATGGACCCAGTATCTCCCCTAGTAACCACTCCCTCACCACCCCCTTTGGCTCCTCCAGTTCCTTCTGCACCACCACAAGTGCCTCCTACACCTGCTGCATTCTCCACCCCTCCTCCAGCTCCATTTAATATGCACCCAGTCTCTTCTCCCCCTCCTATTGCTGTCCCTTTACCTCCTCCTAGCTGGGGACAGATGCTTCTTTTGCCCGATAAACAGTTATCACCTAATACACCTGCTGACCTGCAGAAGGTTCAGGGTAGCTCAGATATCCCTCAAACTAGTAGCTTGGCATCTGAAGATGGGCGTGTACTGTGGTACCAGATCCAAGACCTCCAAGGCAGAGAGACTCTTTCCCCTCAGGGAAGTCCCTATGGGAGGAGTGGTGGGAGGTGTTGGCTTTGTGAATGCTCCTTTAACTGCTTCTGAGGTTAGAGGATTCAAGAAAGAGTTAGGACATTTAGTTGAAGACCCAGTAGGCATAGTAAAACCAAGTGGACCAATTTTTAGGTCCAAATATCTACACGTGGGGGGGAGATGAATTCCATCCTGAATATATTGTTTTCTCCAGAAGAGGTCCAGATGATTAGAGCTGCTAGCATAAGAATTTGGGAAAAGGATAGTCCAGGACCCCAGGTGCCAACAGGGGAACAAAATTGCCACTAACGGATCCCAGCTGGAACCCTAATCAGGAAGAAGGGAGGAAAGCCATGATGGAATATAGATTGATAATAATGGGGATCAAAGACAGTTCAAAAGGAACTAATACCATATTGGCATTTGAGGGTGCACAAGAAAGGAAGAAGCTCCTGCTACTTGGCTTAATCGCCTAAAAGCGGAACTTCCAATTGTACTCTAGAATAGACCCAGACACCCCAGAAGGTCAGGTGATTGAAAGTCCAATTTGTTACCAAATCTTGGCCAGATATAATGGCAAAAACTGGAGAAGATTGAAGACTGGCAAGAAAAGGACATTAATGAGTTATTAAGAGAGGCATTAAAGGTGTATTTAAGGAGAGATGAAGAAAAAGCAAAGGCCAAAGCTAAAATCATGGTTGCAGTAGCAAGAGAAAGTGTGAGGTGGGAAGGTCCACCACCAGGAGGAGGCACAGATAGGCCTCTTGTATTGTCAGATACGAGAAGGATGGACAGACCTCAAGTCCCTTGGAGTGAACGACACTGCTATTACTGTGGGAGGCAGGACATGTCAGGAGGTTTTGTAGAAAACTCAGTCTCGATGCGGCAATAGCCAGGGAATAGGATAATTTAGGAAAGATCCTTAAGGGTGACAATTAAGAGTATCAGGGGCTTTGCACGTTAGGGGACCTGATGCAACATCTAGAAAAGCCCTTGGTAAATTTTGAGGTGGGACCCCTAAATGAAGAATTTGAATTTTTGTGTAGATGCAAGAGCAGATAAATTCTGTCTCCACAAAATACCAGAGTAAGATCTGTATTGTAAGATACCCAAAAATATTTGAAGTTAGACAAAACAGCTAGGTGGAAGGATATCCAACAGCACAAAGACTGGCCAGTAACAATTGTAATAAGTGAAGTGAAAGTAAAAGGTACCTTATTGTTGTCTTGTTGTGTGTGTGAGAGTGAGTTACAAATTCAGCCTAAACTTCCCGGGCAGGTGGGAAGGAGGCAGTGGAAAGAAGTGTGTGTGACCTGCAAACCAGACTGATGTCCCCCGGACAGGTGGGGGCTGTAACTGGAGTGTGTGACCTGCAAACCAGACTAGTGTTCCCCAGACGTGTGAGGGGGCCGTAGCTGTATACTGAGACCTGTGGGCCAACCCCAGTGTGAAGGGGGGACACAGGGACCCGTGATTTTTTAACAATAAAGATCCTCTTTTGAGAGTGTGAATGACTGTAGACAAATTAAAGTATAAGTAATGTGGATTGTGCATTATAAGTTCTGCCACATCTCCTTAGAGAGAGGTACAGTGTGTTGAAAAACTGTGAGAAAAAGTTTTTGTTTTAAGTGTAAGGAGCTGAAAGACAATTAGTATTTAAGCTGTTAATGAAAGTAAGAAATAGAAGCAAGCTATAAAAAGTAAAGAAATTGACCAATTATACATTAACAGGAGAAACTGAGTTTTGATAGAATCATAAAGTAGCAGACCATTAATGCCTGTATTTGAAAGCCCGTTTCAGGTACTCCTCATTGTTAATTTGACTGTGCAGACCAAAGGGAAAGAGTTGGACCCACATCACCGGACTCCACCCCATTCTACCTCTGGCATTGGGCCAGATTTGACATCAGCTTCTCCATCTGGCATTGGCCGTCTGGCATTGAGTCAGACACCACCCCATTCTCCCTCTGGTATTGAGCCAGAGTCCAAATCACCCTCACCCTCTGGTATTGGACCGGATCAAGCATCAATTTTGTCTTCTGGCATTGAGCCAGAGACCACACCACTTTCACCTGCGGGCACAGGACGAGATCCAACCGGATCACAGGTTAAATCACGCGAGTATACTGTAATAAAAGGGCCAAAGGATTTAAAGTTGACTCTCAGAAGGAAGAGTCAAGAAGACTGAACTGTATGGGAGAAATAATTGGTATCGGAAGTCTAACATAGTTTAAAATGTTTCAAGACAGTTCTGTGTGTAGAATATGTTTTTGTTTGTAAAAAGTTTAAGACTGTAAATAAGTGATTCTGGTTAAGTTCCCCAAATAGAACAGACCAAAGACTCCAGGTTAATCCTCTACAGAGCACTCCCCAAGAGAAACTAAAAAATTGGTAGGGAACAGACCAAGAGGGGTTTAACCACCAGAGACAGAGCGGGTAGAAGAGACTCTATTAAAGAGCTTGGAAGCTTCTTCTCAGTAAAATATATATATAATATAATAAGAGGCAAGGCCGGGTGGGCAAAAGGCTGTGCAAAGATGACCCATAAAACCGGACTCTTGGGAAGGGTAGTAATGATGGCTCTAATTGCTGGAGGTGCTCTGGGGAGCCCAGGAGAGGAGCCCGTGCAGTGAATGCTACCAACCCCTCTGTGAGGAGGAAGAAGTGAGCTCCTTGTCGAGAGTCTACATCAGTTCTAACCCTGACGGTGTTAACCTCTCCCAATTGGTCCTTTATCAGAAAAATGTGAGAATGCATTGGATAGCCCAGAATACTGCCGCTTTTGGGCAGCCCCTCCTGGGAGAGTGCCCTGTGAGGGAAGCCTGGGTGTGCTTTGAATGGGATGCTGTTGAAAAATATAAAGAATGTCCAATAGAAAATGATAACACATGTCAAGAGAGCCCAAAACACCTGGTTTTGAGCTCTGGTGCTATAGCACACACGAAATTGTCAGACTGGTCTGGCACCTGCATTGCTAAAACAATAAAACCTGCTTTCTTATTACCAAAAGAAACTGGATCAAGTTTAGGAGTGACTGTATACAGTGATTTAAGAGAAACTAAACAAGATAAGCAAAATGTGATTGAAATTGAAAGAATCCAAAGTTGTAAATGCCAAATTCAGACCCCAGTGTCTATACTAAACAAAATAATCAGGCTCCAGGCAGTATTAAAAATTAAGAATGCAATTATTAGAAACATTACTAATGCAGTGGAAAAATTGGCATGTACAAATAACCAAGAACAAACTCCTACACTTGATTGCAGTTGGGAAAATGACCTATGGTTTTTCAAAAATGGTGGATGGGAAAAAGTGGTTTTTCTCATTGTGTGTGTACTTGTAGGATTGCTCTTTTTGCTATGCTTGTTTCCCTGTTTCAGTGGGATAGTAACCTTGGCTGGGCAAACCAACCTAAAAAAACCAAGAAATGTAACAAAGTTAAGTAACTATGATTACCAGAGTGCTCAAGAAATTTATAATGAATACAGAAAATTAAATGTGAAGCGCATAAGCCAAAAATTGTAAGTTGATGCGAGCTTAAATTTAAGCCCGATCAAAGCAAAAGAGGGGGGAACTGTTATGAACAGAAAAACTGATAATTTTTAGTGTGGAGAAACAAGTTACAAATAGCTAATTTAACCACTTTTGCTACTAAAGTGTTATCTGTGTTATGTAAATTACCAGTCGTTCTCGCTAATGACTCCTTTTGTATAAAGGCCTTTGTAACGCTAAAGGTGTGAGAGAACTGCCCGGGGCAGGGACAGTAAGGGAGAAAGACGAAACTTGTGAGGCGGGGGATATGCAAATTAAACTGCAAATTGACCAGAGTGCTTTGAGAAACCGCGACTTCAGACATACAGAAAATAATCCCAAAACAACGAGCCAAAATGAAATTGAGAAATTAGAGTGATGTCCACGTGTGAGGAACAAGCTACTGAACCTGCAGAGACGCTGAAAACCTTAGGAGCCCCTCGCCCTGAGTGCAAGAGTCATCCAAAGCTGGGACCCCCGACCCCCGGAGAGCAGCCGAGTAAGATCGGGCACGCCCACAGCTCCTGCGAGGAGACGACTTGCAACTCTGCCCCCAGGGGACAAAGCTGTGACTCATCCTCCTCTTGCGAGTTACCTGGGAGAGTCGACGGAAGCTGCAGACCCGTCGGACCACCCCTATCCTGAGCTGATCATTTTTAATAAAGGCATTAAAAGGAGAGAAAGTCTCCTGCCCTGTTTATTTCACTACCTACCAGGGCAAGTGGCGGCAAATGAATACCATTTTCATGGGAAAAAGAAGTGATTTCCCCAGAGTCTGAGTTTCAGCCCAGAGATGGCTTCTGGTGCTCAAAGGACTTACAGGGTCCTAGTTGCTGGCAGCTTTAATTGTGGAGAAATCCAGCAAAATTTGCAAATTTTTTGCTTGGCACAATACTGTCAGCCAGGATGAGGGGCCGCAAACAGAGGCCATTTTCCATGGACAAAAGAAGTCATTGGCCCAGGGTCTGGGTATCAGATGAAAGGTGGCATCTGGGGCTCTAAGGACTTGCAGGGTCCTAGTTGCTGGCAGCTTTAGTTTTGGAAGAATCCAGCAAAGATTGCAAATTTCTCGCTTGGCACTGCCCTGCCTGCCAGGCCAAGTGGCCACAAATGACGGCCATTTTCCGTGGGAAAAATGTTCTTTACCCAGGGTCTCGGTAATAAGTTAAATGTGGCATTTGCGGCTCTAAGTACTTACAGGGTCCTAGTTGCTGGCAGCTTTAGTTTTGGAAAAATCCAGCAAAGATTGCATATTTCTAGCTTGGCTCCCCACTTACTGCCAAAGTGAGTGGCCACAAACGGAGGCCATTTTCCATGGGAAAAAGAAGTCCTCTCCCCAGGGTCTGCGTATCAGATGAAAGGTGGCCTTTGAGGCTCTAAGGACTTGCAGGGTACTAGTTACTGGCAGCTTTAGTTTTGGGAAAATCCAGCAAAGGTTGCAAATTTCTTGCTGGGCACCATCCTATTGGCCAGGGGGTGAGTGGGCAAGCTAACCCATTTTTTGCAGGGTCCTAGTTTTTGGTCAGCTTGAAGTTTTGGGAAAACTTCCAGGCAAAGACCAGCAAATTTTTAGGGAAATCCAGCAGAATTTTCAAATTTCCTGCTTGGCACCATCCTCTGCCAGGGCAAGAAAAGCCGCAAACAAAGGCCATTTTTATGGGAAAAAAGTCCTTTCCCAGTGTCTGGGTATCAGATGACAGAGTGGTGATTTAAGGGGGGGCTCTAAGGAGCTGCAGGGTCCTAGTTACTGGCAACTTTAGTTTTGGAGAAACTCAGAAAAGTTTGCATGTTTCTAGCTTGGCACCCCACTACCTACCAGGCTAGTGGCTGCAAAGGGATAACATTTTTCATGGGAAAAAGATATAATTTCCACATGACCTTGGTATCAGCATAGAGGTAGCTTTTGCTACTCTAAGAATTTACTGGGCCCTAGTTTCTGGCAGCTTTAGTTTTGGAGAAATCCAGCAAAGTTTGCAAATTTTTTGCTTGGCACCATAGTGTCTGCCAGAGCAAGTGGCCGCAAACGGAGGCCATTTCCCATAGGAAAAAGAAGTCATTTCCCCAGGGTCTGGGTATCAGCTCAGTGGTAGCTTTTGGGGTGCTAAAGACTTGTAGGGTACTAGTTGCTGGCAGATTTACTTTGGGAGAAATCCAGCAAAGTTTGCAAATTTCTAGTTTGGCACCACCCTCCCAACCCAGGTGAGTGGCCGCAAACAGAGTCTATTTTCCATGGGAAAAAGAAGTCATTTGCCCGGGGTCTGGGTATCAGATGAAAGGTGGCCTTTGAGGTTTGAAGGACTTGCAGGGTCCTAATTGCTTGCAGCTTTACTTTTGGAGAAATCCAGCAACGTTTGCAAATGTCATGCAGGAAATGATGATGATGGCCAAGGTGAGTGGCTGCAAACAGAGGATATTTTCCATGGGAAAATGAAGTCATTTGCCCCCTGTCTGGGTATCAGATGAAAGGTGGCTTTTGGGGCCCTAAGGACTTGCAGGGTCCTAGATGCTGGTAGCTTTATTTTTGTTGATAAACAGAAAAGTTTGCAAATTTCTTGCTTGAAACCGCCCTGTCCTCCAGGGTGATTGGCTGCAAACAGAGGTCATTTTCCAAGTGAAAAAGAAGTCATTTTCCCAGGGTCTGAGTATCAGATGAAGGCAAATTGCAGGGTGCTAGTTGCTGCCATTTTCCAGCAAGTTAGCAAAAAGGAAATCATTGGCTGGGGGTCTGCAAGCAGAGGTAATCAGATGGGAAAGGTGTCATTCTCCAGGGGGTATCAGATCAACCTTTGGGGGCAGGCTCCTAGTTCCTGGCAGCTTTATTTTTGGTGATATACATCAAAGTTTGCCAATTTCTTGCTTGTCAGGCCCCTAACCTGTTGGTCCAGGGTGATTTCCCCAGGTCTGGGTATCAGCAAATGGAGGCCATTTTCCATGGGAAAAAAAGTCATTTCCCCAGGGTCTGGGTATCAGATGAAAAGGTGGGCTCTCTCAGGGCCTTGCAGGGTGAAAGTTGACATTTGGCAGCTTTAGGTTTTTGGAGAAATTTGGGTTTTTGCCCAGCAAAGTTTTTGCAGCCTTGTTGGTCAGGATTTTGCTGAAACCAAGGCCATTTCCCATGGGAAAAAGAAATCCTTTCCCCAGGGTCTGGGTATCAGATGAAAGGTGGCCTTTGGGGCTCTAAGGACTTGCAGGGTCCTAGTTGCTGGCAGCTTTAGTTTTGGAGAAATCCAGCAAAGTTTGCCACCAGAAAAGGAGGTGTTGCCCTGTTGACCAGGGCAAGATGGCCTGAAACAGAGGCCATTTTCTGTGGGAAAAAGAAGTAATTTCTCCAGGGTCTGGGGATCAGTAGAAAGGTGACATTTGGGACTCTAAGGACTTGCAGGGTCCTAGTCGCTGGCAGCTTTAATTTTGGAGACAACCAGTAATGTTTGCTCATTTCGAGCTTGGTACCTGCCTGTCGGCCAGAGCAAGATGCTGAAAATGGAGACCACTTTCTGTGGGAAAAAGAAGTAATTTCCCCAGGGTCTGAGTATCAGATGAAAGGTGACTTTTGGAGCTCTATACATTTGCAGGGTCCTAGTTGCTGGCATCTTTAGTTTTGTACAAATCCAGCAAAGTTTGCCAATTTTGAGAATGCACTGCCCTGTGGGATATGCACCTTTATAGAATGACCACAGCAAATGCGTGAAAGGAATTAGGGAGAGAAAAAGAATAAAAAAGAAGGGGAGAAAGAGAGAAGGAGTGTAGCTACCAAACATGGAGAGACACCGTCCTCGCAGTCCAGCCGACAGAGTTTGCCTAGTCGTTTTGGCAAGATCTCAAAGTCCTGGTTAACTCAAGGTTCTATAATTGTCCATTGCTGAGAGGGAAAACAGAACTTGAAATGGCTAAGGGGGAACAGATAAAATCAAGAAGTCTATTGAAATTGCTGAGGGGAAAAAACGTATTAAAGATGGGTACAGACAGTCCATGTTCTCAGCAGGATAAGTCAGTATCAGCAGTGAGCAGGACCCACTGCTTCAGGACTGTTTTCTAAGGGAAACCATTCTAGGTCCAGTGAACACATCTGTTGGCAACACTTAGCAGGCATCCTGCTTCAGAGAGGCCTGCGCCCCTGCATCAGAATTACTGGGGTTCTAGTCTCAGTCCGTGGCAGGGGGGCTTCAATCTCTGTCCCTCATGGTGGTAGTGGAGCAGATGAAGGATTTTCCATGGGGGGCTACCAAGGTTGCCCCAGCAAGTTCATCTGGCTGAGAGGTGGGAATATTCCTGGCCTATTGTTGTGAAGCAGGTTGTGGGAGAACAGGGACAGTCGCGTTCAGAAGATCACGGGATTGTCACGGGACAGGGAGAGTGCCCCCTTGCCCCCGACCTTTGCCCAGCCCTCAAGATAAGAATCACCTAGGAATGTAGCCCCCCCCAGTCCTAGCAACTTTCCTACTAGCCCTAGTACTTTTCCACTGACCCCAGTAGTTTTCCACCCTATAAGTCCTCCCCCCCTGACGTAGGGAAGACCCCTAGACTATATAACCCCACGAGGTGAGCTAATAAAGGCCCTTTGACCGTCTACCATGTTGGTACTTGTGTAAGTCACTGGCCCAAGCAGCCCTGAGTTTGGGCTGCCGTGCTGAATTCTCGGAACCAGGCCACTACGCCTTGTCTAGGCAACAAAACTGGTGCCGGAAGCCCGGGATAGAGCCAGGGCTTTGGGATTCGCCTGGTCGGAGATCAGCGGCTCCAGCGGCAGGCCCATCTGGATGCGCAGGGGGATGCCCCAGTAACCAGCGTTGGACCATGGACGCCTGCGCTAAGGTTGTATGTCATTTAAAGGAATTTTATGGGATAAAATGCGAACTCAGGAATTTTAATCTCGCTACTGCGAGACTCCTGCAGTTGAGAGTTATTAATCGTCCAGTAGAAATACTAGATTCGGATATTTGGAAAAGGCGCACGGCCGCCCTGGCAGAGAGTACTAAGTCCACGGGCAGGGCAAAGACCGTGAAGGCATGGGAGAGAGTGGAACTCGCCCTTCGCAGGGCAATGGAGGGACGAGAGACATGGAAAACAGTAAGAAATCGTTTATTTCCTGTCCCAGAGCAGGGTGGGGGGGAGGCGGCGGCGCGGTCCCTCCCCGAGGACGACCCGGTCGGAGGCGGGAGCATGCGGGAACCAGGTGCACCCCATCCCTCCCCGGATGCGATCCCCCACCCCCTAGAGCCCCCAGGGGACCCCCCGACCCCTCCGCAGAGCTCAATGCGCCCCTCCACCCCGGCAGAAACCGCGGAAAAATCTGCGGCTTTTCCCCCCCCCACCCCACCGTCAGCCACCGACATGGCACGGGAGACGGGACAGCGCATTCAGTCCTTCTGGGGAGAGCTGAGAGACGCTGCCCGAGACGCGACCCGAGACGCTGGAGGAGCGGCAGGCATGGACGGGCCAGAGCCATTCCGACTTCCATCCTATTTCGCCCAGGATGGCGCTGGGAAAGGAGACGGAGGGCGGGGCGAGCGGCCGCGTGGCAGGAAGAGCCCGGAAGTGGCCGCGACCGCAGGGGCCGCCCCGGAGAGCGACCCGGGGGGGTGCAGAGATGCGTGGGGGTCGTGTGCGTTTTTTCCCTCCCTAAAGCCCCCAGAGTCGCCAGGGAAGCCCCCCACAGCGGCCCGGCCCCTGCCAGAACCCCCTGCCCCCCCACCACCACTCGAGCGAGCGACAGACCCTCTGCTTGCGCTGCCGCCGCCGCTGTGGCATCCGACTCTATGGGAGAGGCATGGCGCTGACCTGGAGGGAGGGGGGCGGGCCCAGACTGTTCGTGGAGTGAACAGCCCGGAACCGCGAATAGCCGCTGACGCGCACGCACGGGGGGCGGACGAGGGTGTTCCCCTGATCGAGACCCACGCCCACCGCTGCCACCATATACGGGAGAAATCCCTCCCTACGGGAGGCAGGGCAAGCCCAGGGGACGGGAACAGTACCGCCCCTAAAGGGAGGGGCGGGGTCGGACCCGGACAAAAGGGCGGGACAGACCGGAAGTTTGTCGGCAGTTCGCTTCTGATTCTGATTCGAGTAACCCGGCTCGGACAGCCCGGGAACCCAGGGAAGTCCAAGTCCGGCTGGGACTCGGAAGCAGAAACAACTGAATTTAGGCGGTTTCAAGCAAAACCGAACAAATCTTTAAACGGAAAGGGGAGGGGGCACACAGGCCATGTTCAGCCTCCTCCCACTGCGAATGCAAGACGGCCCATCTATACTAACCCTCAGTGGGGCACAACCCACGCGACTGCAATGACGGCGAGCAGCGGCACCCGGGGAACGCACACGGGCTGCGGCAGCCGCGCCGGGTGGGACTGAGGCAGCCGGGACGGGACGACTGCAGCGTCCCTGCCATCGCCACGGAGTGCAGCAGGCGCCCGGTGATGACGCACAAACCCAGCAGTCGGAGCGGGGAGGGTTTTTCCCCAGTGCGCAGACATGGCACGGACACATAAAGTGAGAAAGCGCCAGGCTTTTGCCCAAGATACAGAAATAAGGGAAAGCAGTGCAAATCAATGTTATTCCAAATACGATGTAGATGGAAATCTTCTGTTGTGAAAAATGCCTCTCAGGGAGGGAAGCGGCCATATAAAGATAGAAGTATTAGTAACGATTCAATTACCTGAAATGCCTCTGAAGACAGAGCATTTGAGAAATATCAATAAGATCCTATCTGTGGGGTCATTGGCTGATTCTTCAATGGTTCAGAGTTTTGTTGGTATTGAGTTTGTAACCCTTGTTATTTTTGGATTTTATAGGTAGTACTGATAAATAAGGATTGTTATTAATGCTATATGAGTAGTTTGAAAAGGTTGTCATAACCCCTTCAGACACTTTCTGTTGATAAGTTTATTATATAATGGGAATTCTCAGAATTTATGGTAAGAATTATTATCAAGGTATTGTAATATTTACAGGCAGCTTTCATGTGTTTCACTATCTCTCTGTGTGATCATCTACAAGACATGTGTCTCTTCAGAATCGTGTCTTTTTGTGTCTTAACTACTCATGTTTTTGAGGTTTCTTTTAAATCCAGATTACCAGTTTCGTGGTTTTCTTCAGATATTATTTCTTCAGTTATTATAGAGTATTGCAGCCGAGAATTCAAGAAGTTTACTGTGTTTGAAGAATTTCTGTCCTGAAAGAAGTTTTGGAGAGATTCAATTATTCAATGGTTTGATTGATCTTTAATCCTAAGGTTTCCTATTTATAATTGCTGTTTTTAAGAGTCTTGTTTTAAAAATGTATTGAGTAATCCATTAATTAGAGTTCGAATTCTGGCCAAATTCTAGCTCTAATTGAATGGAATGATTGAAAATTAGCCCAGATGTTTTCTGCATCAAAAAGTATTCAAGTCCTTTTGGCTTGGCGATTTGACAATGTATGATAGCTGAAGCTGTTTTCAAGAAGAGTTTGGAGAAACATGAATCCAGACATGAATTCTCTGGTTCTCTGTTATTTTAAGGTTCATCAGCTATCGCAGACTCTGGGATGACAGTTCAGTGTTGTAATAGTTGATTTTAGATGTGTTATTAGTTGTGTGCATTATTTGATTGATTTTTAATTGTTGTCACCTTGTACTTCCCTATGCAGTATTGCATAGAAACTGGAACAGAACAGATCAATGTTTCGTTTTCATATCGAGACCCATTCTTCACTTCCAAGGTTTTGAGATAATCATCTAGTCCCTGTGGGGACGTAGATTTGTTTGTGTTTTAGCAGGTGCGGGAGTCCAGATATATCTCCGTGATATTTGTGGCAAAGCTCTGCCTAGCCATGCTAGAGGTGTTGGCAAAGGCAGAGGGCTTTGCCAATTCCATTTCCCCGGGAGACCAGGCACGTATGCTGGCAACCGCCTTGCTAGCATTGAATCAGTTCCCCAGGGGGGAGGAAACAAATAGTCCTGTTCAAAACACTGGGGATCTCGGCATTAGAGGAGGGCCCACGGGTTGCAATTAGAAATGAGATGGGCGAATGGGAACAGGGTTGAGGCTGATGGGCTCACAGGGTGAGGTATGCAGCTGTCAAAAGGGATCGACAAAATCAGGTGGTGTCCACTCAGGTCGATTAGGCCCTGAGCCTCCACAATGAGCAGGATAAGACTAATGAGAATTGTGAGTTTTGTTTTCAGGACATGCTCGTGGGGCGTCCTCGGCGACGCGCCTGTTCCGGAGGAAAAGACAAACCACCAAAACGCCAGACAGTGCCCGAGAGACCCTTTTGGTGGACCCGAGCATCAACGGTGTTTCTCGTGATTTTGCTGTTGGGGCTTGTCGCCAGAGGGCAAGCCAGCCCAGACCACTACTCCCACCAGCCATTCAGGGGGGTCATCATCTTAGTAGTGACAAGGTATCAGAGAAACCACCACACCAAATGCCCCATCCTTTGTGCAATCACCGACCTGTTTCCAGGACAACCAAACGTAGACCCCATTCCCACACGCCACACACACATGTACTTATCCTATTGGTGCCCAGCCTCAAACCCAGGAAAAGTTACTGCAATCGCCCGGATGGGGACATTGTGGACACTGGGGCTGTGAAACCATTGTTACAGATGCCAGGCCGTCAGGGCCTGGATGGGATCCACAAGAGCCTGACAAATTCTTACAGTTTGCGTGGGCACCCACTGGCTGTAACACACCCGTCTTCCTCCACGGAAGTTTCTATCGAAACCGTCACAAAATCCCTAAAATCCGGAGGTGCACTCACTATAACATGGCAGTTCTGCAGCCAATCGCCCTAGCTGGGCCATAGGCAAAGTGTGGACAGTAGTCCTTCAAGGGTCAAAGGAGTGAGTGAATGTGCAAATTGTCAGGCTCCAACCATCAGCACCCCGAGCAGTCGGGCAAAACAAAGTTATTAAAAACACACAGAAAGGGAGAGACACAAGCTACCCCAAAACCCTACCCACAAAGGCCACCGGCATCCTGACCGACCGAGCGGAAACCTTTCCTATAGGCCGCCCGGCCGGATCAGAGTCGGACCCAATCCTTCGCATGTTAGAAGCTACCTTCCTTTCCCTGAACGAATCTAACCCTAACCTAACTGATTCTTGCTGGCTTTGTGATGTCAAACCACCTTTCTATGAAGGAGTTGCTTTAAACACCCCTTTTCAGTTATTCCACAGCCACGCGCCCTCACCAGTGCAGATGGGACAACCAAAGGAATCACCCTGAGCCAGGTCACAGGACAGGCAGATGTTTTGGAAATGCAACCCTAGCTAAGCGGAGAGGAATCGCTGCAAGGAAGTTGTCAAGCTCTGACAGGAAGAACAATAAGTGGGTGGTCCCGTCCCATCTGGGATGTGGGTTTGCCAGCAGTCCCGAGGAGCCCCTGTGTGTTCCTTGCCAAATTTGATGATTCTAATGACTTTGTGTCCAGGTTCTGATTGTTCCTAGGTCCTGTACCACTCAGATGAAGAGGTGTATTTTTTCGAAGAACCCAGCCGCTCCACAAAAGAGAAGTAATAACCGGTATAACTATCGCGATGCTGCTTGGCCTAGGAGCATCTGGAACGGCCACGGGTGTCTCAGCCCTAGCAACTCAGCACCAAGGACTGTCCCAACTACAGACAACTATCGATGAGGATCTGCAAAGGATTGAAAAATCCATCTCCTATCTGGAGAAGTCGGTCTCCTCTCTCTCAGAGGTGGTCCTGCAGAACAGGCGGGGGTTAGACCTCCTGTTTATGCAGCAGGGAGGCCTGTGTGCTGCCCTGAAAGAGGAGTGCTGCTTCTATGCAGACCACACGGGAGTTGTCAGAGACTCCATGGCAGAACTCTGGAACAGACTGGCTCAGAGACAGAAAGACAGGGAAGCCCAACAGGGCTGGTTCGAGTCCTGGTTCAATAAATCACCAGGCTAACCACCCTAATTTCTACCCTAATAGGTCCACTGGCAACGCTGCTTCTAGCTGTCACCTTCGGACCGTGCCTGCTGAACAAGATAGTTACGTTGGTTCAGAGCCGCTTGAAATGGACCAGCATCCTGTTCATAGGCCAGCAACAATGTGTAATCCATTACGCAAACATGCCTGGGAAAAAGTCATCACCCAGGTTTCCCAAACCCCTTTTCCTTTATCGAATCACGACCTTATACTTCATTTTAATGCCTATATGTATATAACTACCTTGTTCTTTTATGATAGAGAGGGGGGAAGTGTGGGAGAGCAGAGACAGTTGCGTTCGGAAGATCACGGGATTGTCGGGACAGGAGAGTGTCCTTCCCCCCAACCTGCCTTCTAGCCCTCAAGATAAGAATCACCCAGGAATGTAGCCCACCCGTCCTAGCAACCTTCCTACCAGTCCCAGTACTTTCCACTGACCCCTCCTGTAGTTTCCCCAATCTATAAGTCCTCCCCTGACGTAGGGAAGACCCCCAGAGTATAAAAATCCATGAAATGAGCTGGGTTAAAGGCCTTGACTCGTCCGCCATGTTGGTG
>JALJVW010000238.1:3454892-3712007 GCA_024865655.1 Emberiza elegans | reverse complement strand
TGCTGTGCTGGTGGTCAGAAGGCAGCTTTTGGCAGGGTGCTGCCAGTGCCCGTGCTGGCACAGCCCGGCCCTCCCGGGGCTGCCGCCGTGATCCGTGGCTGTGCAGAAATGGCATCAGGTGTCCCGGCCGGGCTGCTGCCTGCCAGATGTGCTGTAATTAGTGCGGGGAGGCGATCGGGTCCTCAGCGCTCCCTCACCGAGGGTTTCAGCCTCCAGGTGGAGGGAGGGAGGGAGGAGAGGCAAAGACAGGGATGTCAGCAGGGGGACTCCTGATCAAAGCTGTCTGCCGGCACCGAGGGGCGAGGGGAGGAAGGGGCGATCTGCTCCTGACCCAGCCGGGGAAAAGGAGGGTGAGGAGCGCTGACAAAGAACACGGCTGTTCTTTGCAGGGAGGGGAGAAAAGCTTTAGTGGGTTCCTGGCGGTCCTGCCCTGCTGCAGCCCCGTGTAATGTTCGTGCGGAGCCAGCTCCTGCCCCGCAGATAAGAAAAATTGTGGAGTGGCACGGAGGTGGGGGAGAGGCTGTGCCCAAGCAGAGAAAGGGGCTGGCTGGCTCCAGCTGAGCGAGTTTCAGCAGCTTCAGCTCAGTTTCAGCGTCTGATCTTCTCCAGCCCCTGTGCAAAGCAGTGTCCGAGAGGAGCCCTGGCAGGCGGGAGGAGGCTCTGCGGCACAGATGATTTGCAGAGGGGGATCTGCCTGTGAGGCTCTGCAGGAGCCTGACCAGGCAAATCCCCCGGTGCTCTCCCCTCCAGGGCCCCTCCGTGCCCCTCTCTCCTGACCCTTCTTGCTAGTCCTGCTTTCATCCCCTTTCATCGCTCCCGAGCCTCCTGTGCTCACAGGGGTGATGCATGTGCAGTGTGGAAGGCAGAAGGATGGTGTTTCAAATGCTGCTCTTGCCATTTCACATCCTGAGTTCAGGCAGTGCCATTGTTTCCTCGAGGTGCAGAGGAGGTTTTGAGTACCCTCAGCCAACGTGGGAACAAGGATATGGGAGATAAAGTGGTCTTGAGACACCCCCAACATCAACCTGGTCTGGGAAGGTTTGGTAACTCAACTGATTAAATACATCTTAAATCTTGTTAACAAAGCCACCACATCTTACTCCCAGCCTCCTACTATTTTCCAATCCAATTCTCTCAATGATTTTTTCCCCTACTGTCTTTATCCAGACCATAAAGTAAAGCTGCCACTTTGCAATTGGGCCGGCTGGTTCTGCTGTGGGGTAAGTTGTGTGTGAGCAGACTGAGCCTGGCATGTGCAGCAGCCCTGCGTGGCCTTGCATTCAGCTCTGCCATCCCAAGGGGCTTTCCCCTTGTTGCTGTCCAGTTTCACATGTCCTGCTAACAGAGAGCAGGGCTGTGCTGCCACCAGGCAGGGTTTAAAGATTCAGGAGTTTGAGGATCCCCCCTGTGGTAGCACCCATGGTTTCATCCCAGCTGTGTCTCTGTAGGTTTTCCATTATAGGATGCCAGTCCTGTTTGGGACTGACTCACACTCATCCCCTGCCCTCTGCAAGTCGCCTGGGATTATTTCAACCTCTTGTTTCATTGAATTTGGTTCCATCAGCCAACAGTTTCCCAAAAATCTTCCAAACACATTCAGGAGGGGAACCACAGGCCTCTGGAATTGAGAAGCTGTGCCTGTGGCTGCTGTTGCATCAGGTCCTGATGCATTCTGCTCCCAACTCACCTGTCACAGGTAGAAGCTGCCTTCTCATGGGGAAAGTCTTGGGTCTGTAATTATAGAGGCTGAGAGTTAAGAAGGATGTATGTGGGACTGGCCTGGTGTGAAGAGGTCTTCAGGCACCTCTTTATTTCCCTGTGAGTGTTCCTGCTGCTGCCCAGCCTGCTGGAGGGAGCCTGGTGCTTGCCCCAGAGCAGGAGCAATTGGATTTTTCTCCCTGTGAGGAGGAACCTGTGTGATCCAGGCACTCTGCAGACACGAGCTCTGCCCGGGACTGTGGCTGATCCCACTGCTCTGAGCAGCCCTAAGGATTCAGCTCTGCTAACACAGAGATCAGGGGATTCCTTCAGCTCAAGGTGTCATTGTCTGGCCAGGTCTGCTGCCCTGTGGACATTGCCATGTCCTGGTTTTTGTTTCCTAGAGGGGTCCCTGGGCTGCAGGGGCAGAGGATGGAGCAGACCTCAAAGGATTGTGAGCTGTGTGAGCTGTTTCCATCCCTTGTGCTCTGCTGTCCTGGTGCCTCTGCACTGGCTCTGAGAGGATCCTCAGCTCTTGAGTGCCCTCAGGAGGGATGTGCAGAGCCTCTCCTCAGCATCAGCACAGCTGCACAGTCCAGCTACAGCAGGGAGAGGCCAGGGGGATGCCTGCCGTGGCTTAGTCCCCTCCCTCTGTGGGAAGCACACTTTTAAGCTGCATTCTTTGAGCCTTTTCATGGATCCACATCCCACAGGCTGAGGCCAAGCTCCTTTGTGTGACTCATTGTACAGCTGCTTCCCCTGCAGAGGCTGAGGTGGGAAATAAAAACAGCTTCCAGCTCCCAATATCTGCAAATCTCAATTACAATGGAGGTTTTGTGGGCCAGAAAGTGGCCCCCGAGGGAGCAGCCCTGTGGAGGGTTAAGCTGCAGATGAGCTCCCAGGAGAGATGGGGCTGAACTGGGTTCACTCCTCCTCCTCCTCTTTGTGCCCTGCCTTCTTCCAGCTCCGGCCCGTGCTGGTGCAAAAAGGTGAGAAGGGATGTGGCAGGAATGTCCCTGTCCCAAGGGCAGGGTGATGTGCCACACCTGGGCACCACTGGCTGGGCCACTTGGCTTTAAACGCTGAGGGTGAGAAAGCTGCATCAGCTCCAGGACAGCAGCATGTTCACAGGGATAATCAGCACTGATTTTGTGATGGAGCAGACCAGGACTGGTTTTGCCTCTCAGTTGTGCTCCTGTGTAATTTTCAAGGTGATTTTTAAGATTGTTGAGCACCTCGTGGAACACATCCTTTCCTGCAGAGATTGGGACTCACAAAAACCCCACCAGTGCACCTTTCTGCCTCTGAGTTTGTCAGCTGCTCTCTTTGGACTCACTTTTGGATTCATTTGCAAGACTTAAAAAAGCAGCCTGCTTTTTGCATCAAAAACCAGTGCTTTTTGCATCAAAAACCAGCATTGCTGTACCTGGGGACACTGGATTTTCATGTAAATCTTTGGTGTAAGACCAAAGCTTCTCCTCTGGCATCAAACAGAAGATGGGTGGTGTTTACTTCTGGCAATCAATCACATGGACATCCATGTGAAGGCAGGTATCACTGTTATGGTTATTGTTGTCAGGAGACTGAAGAAAATCCAAACTAACAGGGTAAATCCTTTCTTTTCCAGACCTCTCTCTGTTTAGGCTAGAGCTGGGCAAAATAATTCATCACAAAAGTAAAAGTTTGAGTGTGCTGAAGTGGTGGAATATCAAGTGGAACCAATCTGTTGAAATGAGAAATATTTGCTTTTTGTATTTCTGAAACATTTCAGTTGTCAGTGGATTTCAGTTTTATTTATTATCATTAAATATTATGCAAACCCCTGTGTACTTCAGCCTGGGTTGAATCCAGCAGCTCTTTGGGGGTTTGTTTTTAATTTTGCCTCGGTTGAAAAAGCTGCAAATATTTGCCCCAAACAACTGAGAAAAACGTTGTTTAGAGTTTTTCCAGGAAAAGCAAATATTCACTTGGTTTGCACAGCTACAGCCCTGACCTAAGTTAAACTTTGCCTAATAGGATGATCTCTTTAGCTTAATGAAAATAGCTGAGAAAAAAGAATGGAATACAGTGAGACTCCAGTCTCACTTTGCTGGCTTCTTTCACAATCTCACCATTTATTTTTAAATAGAAATCCTGTTCCAGAAGCAAGCAGATATTTGTCTTTAGAAGGCCATAAAAATATCTCTGTATTGGAAGAACTCAGGTGGGCGACACTTTCAGCAATGGGGAGTTGCCTTTGCATACCTGGGCTATGCATTGCAAACACAGTATGCGAAAAGGAGAGAGAGAACATTAAAATACAGATTTCCACCAAAATACTGGCATAGCATGATTAATGCTCTGCTGGTCCTTACATCAACACCCTGCAGAGCAGGGGACAGTGATTTCTCTCACCAAAGTAGTGTACAGCAATAGAAAAGAGGGAGAGGAGGAAGCAGTCTGTATCTTGTATCAAACCACTGGCTCCAGCAGGTGGTTCTCACATTTAGCCCAGTGTTTATCACAGTTAAAACCCCTGTGGTCTTGTCTCCACGTCCCCAGCCAACCAAAAAGTCTGTTCTTTGGCCAGGACATGAACAAATAACCCTCCCTCTTTCTTAATTTTGTCCCCTCCTCCAAGTTAAGGGCCACTAAGGTCCTGGGACAGGGCAAGGCACGCAGCAGGGGGAAGGAAGAGACAGGCAGTGGCTTTTAGGTGCCCTTGGTGGGGCAGATGAGCAAGGCACTGTTGGCAGGAGACCCATCCAACACCAGGGTCCAGCTCCAGTAAGGAGCACCCTGATGTGCAGCTGCTCAAAAACACCGTGGTGCTGTGGATTTGTTCTTTTTGGACACAGAGCCTGGCTCTGCAAGGCCACATCTGCTACAGCTGCTCCATCTGCACAGGCACGTGGGGCTGGTCCCTGGGGCTGCCCTTGGGTTATAATAAATGCTGTAACCTGCACCTGCCCCTCCAGGTGTTCCTGAGTTGGCTGCCCTGCCCCACAGCACCTGCAAAAACACAGTGTGGGGGAAACCACAGTGCTTCCAGGACTTGGAGTTCTCTTCCTAGGATGCAGAAGAGGAGGCACGGAAATAAACTAACCTGCTTTGTCAAGGAATTTTAGTGTTAATGGCAGAGATTTGGTCTTTACCAGCTAACCCAGCTCTGCTCCTACTTGCTCTGGCAGATGCCAGAGCTCCACCTGCCTGGCAGGGAGGCAAATGTACCCTTGGAGGGCAAGGACCTGGTGTGCTACCCTACATGGTTTGAAATACCAATGTTAACATCTACATTGATCAACAGAAGTCACCTGGGGAGAGGCTGGGACAGGCTGCCAGCCCTGCACACAGACCAGAGATCCAGGTGAAGAACAATCTGTTGTGTGGGACCAAAGCATCAGCCTGAGGAGAGAGTCACAGCCTTTGTGTGGCAAAGGGATAGAGGGGACTTGTTTTAGAGAGAGGAAACATTACATGATGTTGTATTATTCATTTTTTTTACCTGTGTAATGCCTCGAGGCTTCACACTATGGTGGTGACAGCAACTGTTTCACTGTTCTCTGGTTCTGGAGCTTGTTCTCTGGCACGTGGGATCCCCTCATGGGATCCCTGCCATTAGGGTAGTGTTCAAGTGCTGACAACCTGGAATTTCTGGTAATTGATGTTTAGGGGATCTCTGATTTGCAGGTTTGTTTGAGGATCTGGGCTTTGCCTGGTGTCAATCAGGCTGTGCCAGTGGGACACTACTGGGGCTGACTGGTCCCACCCTTGTCTGGCAAACTGCTTTTCTTTTTCAAGCATGCCTTCAAAATGTTGGGCCTTGAGGAATTTGATCTGAGTTCCAGCAGCTCCCTGGATAAAATATATTGTGAGACTGATGTACACGACTTTAGCAAGCTGAGGGGCAGGGAGAGATGAAAGAGCTGCTGAATCACAGCATTTTTCTGTTATACTAATCATGAACATTATTTGTCTATTTCTTGATAGAAAGGCTACCTGCCAGGTCCTGTTTTCCCTCCTGCCTCCCTACACGTTAGTGTTCTCCTGTGGGACTCTAAAACACCCCCTGTTCCCATCTCCCAGAAAGAAGTGTGTGTATCACCTCCAGGACTCAGCTTCCCAAATATCCTGGATCAACTGGTACCTGTCAAACTCTTCCCAGGAACCTACAAGAAACAAACTGAAGAGAAGTAACACCAGTTGTGCCTGTAGAGGCCACCCAGGAGCATCTTTCCAACCCTCCTCGGGGCTCTGGGCACTCTTGTCCCTAGGCTTTGGCATAGCATCCCCCCTCCTCGATGGTGTGCACGGGGTGAACGGGCAGGACCAGGTGGGAGATGCGGCTCCACAGCCCGCTCAGCTTGTCCGAGTCCATGCGGTCGTGGGAGCTGGGGCTCCCGGCGCTGGTGAACTTGGCCCAGAGGAAGTCCCGGACCCTCTCCTCCACCTGCTGGAGGCTGATGTGGCTCTCCAGCACGTCCTCCTCCAGCAGCACCGTCAGCAGCAGGGCCACGTCCTTGAAGGCGGCGCTCTCGTGGTCGCAGTACTTGTAGAAGATGAGGGTGGCCCCGGCGGGCAGCAGCTCGAAGCGGTGAACCACCGCGGCCCGCCCGCCCGCCTGGAATGCCGCGCTCAGCTCCGAGTCCACCTGCAGCTTGGCCTGGTCGCTGTGCAGCCGGCCCTTGTCCCTGCCCTCGACGTGCACCGTGCTGCCGTGCAGCGCGGCCGAGTAGCAGTCGGCCAGGCGGGCGCTGAGGCAGCGCAGGGTGCGCTCGGCGCGGCGCGCGGCCGTGAGGATGATGATGGCCGGCTGCGTGGGCTGCGACGCGTTCAGGTGCTTGCGCAGGAACTTGCGCCCGCGGAGCCACAGCTCGGGGCGCTGGCCCGGGAAGCTGAGCTGCAGCTGGTCAAACTGGGACAGGAATGCCTCCACTGTGGGGTTCTTGCGGGGCTGCTGGGAGCTGGAGGTGGGGCTGCCGAAGCAGAATATGCAGAAGCCCAGCACTGTGAGGCCCAGGATGAAAAGCCCTGTTCAGCAGGGAGAGACACAACATGGGGAACAGGAGTCAGTCCCAAGTGACCCGCAGTGACACGCTGGAAAGTTACAATGGCTATTTCTCCCCTCTCAGAGCTTCCCCCCGCACTAGGAAAGTGGAGCAAGTTGGCCAGGAAACATGAAAGGGCTGCTGGGTCCCACGAGGGCAAGGATTGTGCAAACCTTCCTGAGGAAACTGAAGCTGCCCACAAGCTTTCTTCTTTTCCCCTTCCTCTGTTTTTTTTAGGTTTGTGGCTGTTCAGAGCACCACATATGGAGGTGTATGACCCAGGTAAAGTGCTGCTTTCGCTGCCCTCCTCCATGCTATGAGTGAACAAAGGCCACTGTGCTCCTGCTCAGAAAACAGAAGGTCCAGACACAATGCCTTGTGTCCCTCTCCACGGCAAAGCAGAGTCTCCTTCTAACAGGAGAAATGTGTTGATGCAGATCAGCATCATTGCTCCTGCTTAGAGCCCCGGGACAGAGCAGGGCTGGGGAGGGGGACCCTCAGCACAGCAGCCCCCCAGGGCATCCCAGGGCACTCACAGCATGATGACCACAATACGCCAGCTTTTGAGGCTGAAGAGCTGCAGGGGAAGCTGCCACTATAGTCTCGAACTGAGCCTGTATTTAAGGGGATGTTTACTCTTTCAAACCCTCAGAAGAGGCTGTGAAAGGTCCCGAGAGAGAAGAGTAATTAAATGTGCTTTATTACTTGCTCCTGGAGGATCAGTGCCTTCTGGTCGATGAGTAACATGCAAGGGAAGCTTCTTTTCCTCACCTTTCCACAGGAGGGACTTTTTGGCCTTCTCCTGCTCTGTGTTTTGGGTGGTGATGTTCTGCAGGGAAGACAGAGTCTCTGGTTTTGGGGCTGTGTCCCCTGCAACAGCAGAAAAGAAATGTGCCACTCAGTGCTGAGGGAACAGGTAAATGGAGCTGGAGTAAGCAAAGCAGGAGCTCCCAGCTGAGGAAACACTGCTTTGGGTTAATACTGCCCTGAGTCTTGGCTCGCTCCTCTTGGGCTGGGCAAGGAGAAAGAAAATGCAGAGTGCAGTGTGGCTTCATGCCTTTCACAGCACAACAGGCGCAAAGGCAAGAGAAAGAGAGAAGCCAAATAATTTCTTATACCTTATGACTCCAGGGAAGTGACAATGGCTATGAGAGATCTCACACCATTGTTCTAGTGCCTGTGGGAAATGTAGGAAGTGGAAGAGCAGCCATGTGCAGCCACCAGCTCACCTTTTGGTCTTTTCCTTAACGTGCCTTGGGACTCGCTCTCCTGTGTTTCTTGCCCTCTGGGTGCCTCTGGCTCCCAGTCTGGGAGAGTGGCACTGCTGCTCTTCTCTGCCAAGCGGCCCCTGGGGACATCTTCCACACCAGTCACATCCAAATGTGTCATTTCACTGCCAGAGCTCCGTGCCTTGCTTGTTGACGAGACATCTTCCTCTGCTTTGCAGAGACTTTCACACTGCTCAGTTGTCTCCTGGTGCTCCCGTGGTTCCTGGTGGACAGGGCTGTCTCCTTTGCTTTCCACATTCTCATGGCCCAGCCCAGCTGTGGGGAATAAAATTCACAGACCTACAGACCTACACTTCATCTCTTTTAGCCCAAGAACCAACAATCTCCTGCTCTGCCTCCTCTAAGCCAAGGCCCAAGTTATCAGGCCCAAGGGTGGGGAGAGACTCACCTTCATCCAAGTCCCGTTTTTCCAGGGGTCTTTCTGAGACACCTTCTCTTGTCTTGTCAGACTCTTCTGGCAATACTTCAATTTCCTGGGCAGGTTTCTCCTCTAGTGTGGGACCAGCTGAACCCAGGAGTGTTGTCTCTCGCCCACCAGCAGCTGATTCACACACTGAAGAGTTCTCCTCTGGTTTGCAGGATGTCTCAGGCCACCCGCTTGTCACTTGGTGCCCAGGTGTTTTCTGGGTGGGCTCTTGGTGCACAGGACACTCTGCTGTGCTCCCCACCTCAGCCTGGGCTGGTCCAGCTGTTGGGATCAGAGTTCACAAGCCCAGTGAGGCACACAGGAGTCAAGAATGCCCAGTGCTTTACCACCACCCACACAACTCCCAGGTCTGGCACTGCCGAAACATTTGCCCCCAGTGAGATGGGAGAGAACAGAGTGACCAGAGGTGAGAAAACTCTTGGGTTGAGATCCAGACAGCTGAGTGAAGGGAAGGAGGGAATCAGGATGTAAAGGCAATCACCCACCACCTCCTGCAAGTAGACGGATGCCAGGCCAATCTCCCAGCAATGGCCACCTTGGAAGCCACCCCCTTTCTCCCTTTCTGTCTTTGCCCCATCTTTTTGTTGCTGAGCATGGTGCTATAGTGTTCACCCACCCTTTTCCCACCTTGGGCCCCTGCCCAGCCTTCTCCCCACCCCGGGTATTTGCTGGGCAGGGGCAGAAAGCCTTGATGCTGTGTTCAGCAATAGCCAAAACACTGCTCTGTTTTCAACATTTTTTTCTCTAAACCCACAAATCCAAACCACAGACCTTACAGCTGCTTTGTTAAAGCTAACTCAATCCCAGCTTTTGTCCTAGGTGGGATGGACAGGCAATTCCTTCCTTCAATGGTAAAATATGTTACCACATCTTCCACAGATAGTGGATTTTCACACATAGTGATGGATTTGAAGAATTCCTAAGGCTGTTGATGAGTACAGTTATGCCAATGCACTTCAAGCATCTGTCTGAATGTAAATTATAGTTCTGCTCATGCTGTATCTCTGCTTTTCTGTGCTGGAGCTGCTCTCCCAAAGAGCTATAGCAACATTTAATTAGAAACAAACACTGGAGCATAATTCAATAGAGAGGTTCTGCAACTGAACAGCGTTTGTGACATATTCTGACTCTCACAGAGCCAAAGTGCAGCTCAAATTTCAGGCACTATTTGTGAAAAATTGCTTATGAATGATCAAACACTACATAAATGATTATGCTATAATTAGAATAAATACTGATTAAAAGGGCGAGGTACTCCCTTCTAATTTGAAAACAGAGAAAAAGCTGCATTTGTCACCTGTCAGAACATGATTTTTACATTCTTTCTTGCTGATTATTGCAGTGACACTTCTGACTATCTAGGACAGACCTGAGCTGGTGATGGCATCACTTTATCACTGACACACTCATAGGTACTAGTCATAACAAGGCTCCCACAGAATGTAAGTACATGGTAGAAACTGAAATATGACGAACTTGGAGATATCCTGCTGTTCAAGCTGGGCACAAACTACTCCCTGCCCTGCCTCTTCCAGAGTTTTTCCAACCAGAGGTGGTGGAAAACTGGCTTATTATTTAAGCATCTGCAGATGGGAAGCACGAGGATGTAGGGAAGAAAGCTCTTCCAGTCTGGATCTCTCTCTTCAGCATTCCTTGTACTGCCATCTTGGGACACAGAGTCTAAACCTGTTGCAGATCAGAATCTAAAACTGAAAGTAACTTGCTGATCTTTCACCCTTTAAAAAATGATAGCAACTTGCTTTCCTTGGCCTAGAAAAGATGGAATTCTTTTACTGGTTTATTTTTCTTCTGCACAGGTTTCTCATGTCACTGGCAGCAAAGGGATTTTCCTAGCAGATGGAGCAAGCAAAGGATTCGCTTACCTCCAAGCAGATCCACGCTTGGATTCTCTTCCATTTTCCTTTTCCCGCGGAGCTCTGCCTCCTGCTCTGTGTGGTTTCACTTTCTCCGACGTTCATAGGGAGCTGTGTGTCCCTGCTGTTCCGGAGGCTGACCGACCGCTGCCCTCCTCACAGCCACCATCCCGTCCTGCTCCGGCCAACTCCAACTACACGCCCACAAACCTGATAAGCAGAAACACGGGAGCCGTGAATCACGGCGGGGGAGGCTCCTCCTCCGCGATTCCCAAGGTGAAAATGGGAGGATATGAACCTTCAGCCCCTGGGCTGTCAGCTATTTTGCTTCCCGTCAGTGCAGGGGTTAATGCAAACCGCATTTATCGTGGGACACGCCAGGGGGGTGAGGCGCTGCTGTCTCATCCCCACGGAGGCCAGGCCGGAGTCTGAGCTCGGCAGCTGCCCCGGCAGCTTTAGGGCAGCTGGTAGCTCGCAGCCAGGCCGGCACGGAGCGATGTCCCTGCTCCTCCTGCCGCCCCCCTGCCCGCCTCCAGCGTGTGGGATCGGGAGGCGACCCGGCAGAACCACCCCGCGGCCCCGGAGCCGCAGCCTGAGCCCCGCACCTCTCCAGCCATGATTCCCCCGGCTAAAGCCCTTTGGGACAGGGCACAGACGGAGCCGGGCTCGCCGGTGTAACCCAGGCTTTCCCAAGCACAACTAAGCGGATGGAAAACTCCCAAGAAACTTTCCCCGCTGGAGAGCGGTCCGTGCGTTTTCCGCGCAGAAATCTCCAGCCCAGCCTCCGAAAGCAGCAGCTTTTCGGCGCCGGGGGACCCCTCGCCCCCAGCAGTGTCCCCACACACGGTCTGGGGCCGGGGGTGCAGTCGCTGCCCCGGCGCTCGTCCCTCCCCTCCCTGCTCCCGATGCCGACGCTCCGGCAGGAGAAGGAAATCAGCAGAACAAAGTGGAGCCGCTTACCCAAGCAGGTTCGGAGCCGGTCAGGGCGGCGATCAGGAGCAAAGAGGCGGCAGGAGGAGGCCAGCGCTGGCCTTTCCCCTTGCCCTCCGTCCCAGAGGCCCTTTGGCGGCAGGACACCAGCGCACACCCTGGATCCTCCGCTGGAAACGTGACGGTGAACCCTGCCCTTCCCTGGCTCCCGGCTGCCTGCTGGGAGCTGTAGTTTTCCTTCCCGCAGTCCTTCTCGGGAGCCTTCAGGAAACATTAATTTCCTTTTTTCGGCCGTGTTTCCGCGACTCTGTGGCTGCGCGCTTTTTTTTAGGCGCTCTGCATGACTGGCGGGTTCCTGCATTCAGTAACAGTGTTGCGGATTTGAAGCAAGGAAACTATAGTGTGAAAAATACGTGTGTTTATGATTGGCTTTTCGCAACTATTCAAATGAATATTATATGTGTTGTGTTAGAAAGTGATGCTGTATTAATTCTCTTAAGTAGTGTGTTAAATATAGTTTTAGGTTATAAAAAATGTTAACATAGAGACTATGCTATGTAGGATACTTTTTTTTAAAGAAAGGACTCGCAGCAAGATAGCAGCCACAGAACACCTGAATCTTTCAGAGAAAAAGAATTTATTGCTCCGTTATCAGAAGAAACGAACTTCTTCCTGCCTCGAAGGCGCTGTTAGGATTCAGAGGAAGAAGTTGACACTGCCCAGACAGAATCCTGTGTTTGAATGGAATTTATGCATCATGTATGAAGTGTATGGATATGCAACAGGCTGTTGCTTTTATGGGTTAACCGTTTGTTAACGTGGGTCCTTTTTCGGGCTTGTGCTGCCCAGAAAAAGGTACCCGGACGTCCGTAACTCTTTGTATTTGTTGTCTCATATTGTCCTAATTCAAATTGTCCAAATTATTATTACTTTAATTGTATTACTATTTTTATAACCATTTTATTACTATTATGCTTTTAAAATTTTAAAAACAAGTGATTGGCGTTTTTTCACATATAGTGAAAGGGGGAACTGGTTTGCGAGTTGATTTAGGAAAAGTACTACAAAAAAAGTCACCCAAACACGTAGGCAGCAAAGCCCAGCCTCTGGAAATGTCACATTGCTGGTGCAGGGAAGCTGGGGAGGATGTGACATGGAGGGTCTTCAGCATCAGCCTTGGGGAAAGGGATGCGGAGCCCACCCAGCATCCCCAGAAATGGGGAGAGGCTGCAAAGCAGGGAAAGGTCTGAGAGAGTGTGAGTCAGCCCTTGGCCTCATTTAGGCAATGCTTTTCCAAAAACAATCCTGTTCTAACTCGTGGTGCCTGCACAGTGGCATGTATAGGCATGGGTATGTTCCAACCCCTTCCCTATTGCCCCTGCCCAGGACACGTTTCATGGAAAGCAGCAGCATGGAGCACTCCAGGGGAAAGGCAGCAGCACAGGGAGCAGCAGAACAGAGACAGCAATGCCCCTGGAACTCAGCTTGCTGCCTTTTCACCAGCATCCCCAGAGAAGCCCAGCAGCAAATGGCTGAGGCAAAACAAAGGGAAAGGCAAATGAGGCAGTGCTGGAAAGGAGGGGGCACGGAGTGGCTGGGACTCCTCAGTCTGGGGAGCAGAGGGCTGACAGGGTGGATGGGACTAATGTGTTTGGTTTGTTTCAATTTGACTAAATCCTCCCCGTAACTAGTACTGGAGGCACTTGTAAAACAGGCAAGAGGTTGGGTTCAAATGGGAAGGAAAAATACTTCTTTAGGCCATATGGAGGAACACTTGCTGGCCCAGGGAGCACAGAGGCAGTGTCAGAGGGGTCAATAAAATGTGTGTGCCATGTTACCCGGGGTGTCAGCATGTGCACAGGCATCAACACTGGCACTGCTCGTGTCGGGAAGGCGGTGAGAAGGCGAGGTGTGCTGGCCACTACACCCCATTTCTGACAGTGGCTTCCTCCGTCACCCACAGAGCTGGGAGGGGACAGTGGCCGTGGCAGACTCAGCACATTCCCTTGTCACGACCAACCTCTCACCAGGTGCAGCAGAGGCTGTAAAACCAGGAGAATGGAAAAGCAGGAAGGAAAAAGTCAGCGTGGCTGATTCACAGTGGCCAAGGTCACCTTGAGGGCCCTGCTCCTGGCTGCCATCAGTCTCACACCACAATTTGATCTCCTTCAGTAAGGAACAGCCCAGGAACAGCAGAGAGGAGCTGCAGGTGGCTAGGGCTTCATGGAAATCCTGGCATTTTCTATCCCTCTGTCCCTAAAACCATCCAGTCCCTTCAACACAGTGTTTGGGGCTGAGGGGCCGCCCTTTCCATAGAAGCACAAGTGTCACAAAACTGGTGGTAAGTGTGTGACAAAATCAGGGGCTCATTTCAGCCTCTCCAGGTTGAGAACCTGGTTCCCAAAAAGTCGTTTGGCAGGAAAATTAACTGGCTGGCCTAGGGCATGAAGTCATCACAAAACAGTTACAAAAAAGGAAAAAGGATGTTGCCCTTGTTGTTTTGATTTTCTTTTCCTGATATGGTATTTGTTACATCCTCTTTAATTTTTGCTTTAGAAAACAATGCTCAATATGTGTGTTCTGCTTTTAGGACTGAAAAGAATGACAATGTTTACTGCTGGTACAGTAGGAGGTATCTCACAAAATAACGCACAAATATTCACTTGCTTTTGGGTGAAACTGCAATATTTATGGTGTGTTAGTAAAGAATTTAGGGTATTTTTTGTTTTTAAATCTTTGTACAGAGAAGACAGACACAGGAGTGGAGGCTGAATGAACTTCCCTCTCCAGCCTTTCTGTTGGATTGCACAAAGTGCCAGATTCTCCTCAAGGACAGGACAAGGAGCAGTGGCTGTAAACTCAAACACAGGAAGTCCCACCTCAACATGAGGAAGAATTTCTTTCCATTGAAGGTGGCAGAGCACTGGGAATGGCTGCCCAGGGCGGGTGTGGGGTCTCCCTCTCTGGAGACATTCCAAACCCGCCTGGATGTGTTCCTGTCACCTGCTCCAAGTGACCCTGTCTTGGCTGGGGGGCTGGACTGGATGATCTCCAGAGGTCCCTTCCAACTGGAACAATTCTGTGATTCTGTGGATTTGTAAAAGGGTCTCTATTTGCTTAGGAACTCATCTCCAAGCTGGTCTTGAGCTGCTAGGCAGGGAGTCTAGAGGAGACCTCGTAGTCCCATCAAATTGCATCTTGAAAACCTCCAGCCATAGGAACTCTACCACATGCCTGGGTAAAAAAGCTTTTATCAAGAACGCAATCAAACGCATTTTAAAAGCCCTGTTTACCAGTAATGCATCTGGACAAACAGGTAAGAAAAGTGAAATGCCTAGTGGGATATTCCAGATCTGATTCACCAAAACGATTCCCATACTAAGGAACAGAGTAGTGCAGCGTTATGAATGCCACAGGATCTCATGTCCCTCGAAGTACCTCCGAGTTTCTTCTCTCTGCTATTCAGCTATTTGTGCTTATTTTACAGGCTTTTCTGCCTCCGAGAAATGCAAACCCGGCCCTGTCGCGACCGGTTCGCACATAGAAAATACCGCGGGGGGGAGCGGAGGCGCCGGGCCCGGGTTGCCCTCAGGGGCCGCGCCCGTCCCGCATTTTTTTCACTGGGGGGCAGCAGCCGCGGGGTCGCCGGGCGGGCGTTGCAGGGGCCGCTCCCGCCGGGCCCGGGCCCGATCCCGATCCGGGCGCCGGTGCGGGCCCCGCGGGCGGTGCCGGGGCCATGGAGGACCGGCCGCACTACCACGTGACGCGGCGGCGGCCGCTCCGCGCGCGGGCGGAAGCGGCGGGCGCGGGTCCCGCCCCGCGGGAAGTGAGGCCCGCGGAGCCGCCCCCGCCGCCGCGGGAAGGCGGCAGCTCTAGGCCCGAGCAGGCTGCGGCGGGCGGACGGGGAAGAGGACGAGGCAGGGGCAGGGGCCGGGGCAGGCGGCGCGGAGCGGCGGCGGGCGGCATGGTGGGCAGCGGCGACGACGAGGCGGCCCCGGCGGATGGCCCCGGGTTGGCTCCGGCGGACGGCCCCGGGCTGAAGCGGCGGCGGAAGAGCCCCCGGCTGGCGGCGGCGGCGGCGGCGGCGCAACCGGAGGAACTCGGGGACGAGGTGGACAGCGCGGCCCAGCAGGGTGAGCGGCGCGGGCGGGCGCAGCAGCCCGAGGTGGATCATGTGGTTGAGGGCGCGGTGGGGTGGCGCGAAGCGGGGCGGGCGGGCGCCGTGTGGTTCCCCTCCGGGGGTGTTGGGACGGGACCGCTGGCTCCCGGTGGGCCTGGCGCTCCTGGAAGGCTCTCAGGCCGGTGGGCTTGAGCTCAGTGTCCGGCTGTGCTCCTCACCCGTGTCTCGTTTCAGGGGACGAGCATCACTTCGTGACCTCAGACTCCCTGACGCGGCCCCCTATAAAAGCCTACAGATCGCCAGGTAGGCTCCAGCTCCCGGAGGGGCTGGAATGGCCCACGCTCAGGGAAATGTGGATTATTGGGTTCTAGCTCCTCGGCAGGTGTTACCGTGGCACATAGGTGAGGAAATCCCGCTGTGGCTCTTACCCCACACACGAGGGATGGGAGTAGACGCGATCCTTTTCAGCCGGGCACGCTGAAACCCTCAGGTGGCTGTTTTTACCCAGTGCATCACTTGGAACGGTACTTTACCACAGCATCCAAATTTTACTAACACTGCTTGGTTTTGAAAGGCAGGATTTAAATAAGATATGCTGAGCTGCAGGAATCGATCCCTCAGTGGCTGTGCTCCTTACTGGGAGCAGCATTGTTTATGAGGAAATGCAAAACTGGGATTTTCTTTCCTTTGAAACAAAAGGATGCTCTGTGACCTACTCCTGGACGCTGGGCTGGACATGCTGCTGTGTTAGCTTCCGTGGCAGCCGCTTGTTGCTTTAGTTGATGAAACTTGTGTCTTTCTCCAAGCTATAGAAACATGTTAACTCAGTGTAACATAGTCATGTGACTTTAGCCCGTCATTCTACCAGGAAACTGAATAAATTGTATTTCCTTCCTCTTTTCTCTGTTTTGGAGCGTGGCAGTGCTCAGGGATGCGTTGGGCTAGCCTGAGACTGTTCTCCATCCCCATCTGTGTTTTTGTCATCAAGAACTGTCTGCCTGTATTCTGCCCCAGAAGCGGAATTTCCAGGAGGCACAGGAAAAAAAATCTTATCTTGAGGAAGGTTATGAATATTTCTTTAGGCAAGTACAGAGGTTTGTCGATGACAAAAGCTCTTGCTCCCACGTGGTGGCTAACAGGGTATATAATAGGCTCAGTGTTTTAAACGTGCCTGTGCTGCTTCAGGAGATGCAGCTGAGGATTGGGGATTTAATTAGATGGCTCTAAAAATGTGGCTCCTCTCCCTCCCACCCTCCCCAGCTCTTAGCAGCTGTAGTGGATTATAGGCACAACAGGTGTAAAAGTATGATAACAGACTCTAATTGTTTATATAGGAGCAGAGGATTAGTTTTACCCCTCATCTGTAGATGTGCAGTATTTTGCTTTTCCTGCAGAGTTTAGGGGATGGTCTGTGAGGCAGGGAAATAAGCAGGCTGGGTCGTTGGGGAAGCAAAATTGTCCTGCTTCCCTAAGAACAGAATGGAAGCAGAACCACACCTTGAGAAACTGGTTCCTGGCTTCTACTAAGGGGTTTTAAATACAGGTTGGGCAACTTGCCTGGGAGCTGGAAAGCTTTAAGAGCTTTAAGAAGAGCTTGCAGAGTTTTAAGAGCCTAAAACCCCCTGCCTAGAATCAGGGCAGCTTCTAGATCAGTGAGCTGAAGATACATGCTAGCAGTCTCCATGGAAGTTGTCTTACATTGATCTTTCTTTTCTACAACTTCTAAGGAAGTCTCTGTAACACAAAGAGTAGTGATTAATGCCAGGAAGGGGAGAGTAATTAAGAGCAGGGGCTGCCTGAGTAGCCCTCTTTAGATTGATAGATCTTTTTGGTCTTCTGGTCACAATTACTAGGGAGATTTTCCTTGTAAAACTTAGGTACATAGTGAAATATTATGGATATGTAGTTTGGCATTCCTGAAAATAATTTAGTGAGGAGCTTTGTGGGAAATCAGTCACTTAACAGCTTTTTAAGATGGGTTAAAAACATAGGGCCCCATTAAGTGTGTGCAAAACTTAGCTGTTGCACTTGTGACTTACCATAGTTTAAAACTTACAGGTTTTTCTCATTTTTTTGTGGTTTGGATGGGTCTAGTGGTTTTGTTTTTCCTCCTTAGTATGTTTGAGATATGCTGATGTGCTGAAAGTGCCAGAGCACTAGAAAAAGACTGTTCTCTTAGTTGAAGTAAAATTACCAAACACTAGGTGGCAAGCTGTGCATTGCCCTTGGCATGTGGTAAAAGAGCTGCAGAAACACACTGAGCCCCAGCAGGAACCTGGGCTGTTTAAAGAGTAAAAGGGCCCAGAGTGAATGTTAGAAAAATATTACACATTGTATTCTTCCCTTTGCTGTTTGCTCTGCTCATGCTTGATAGCTGTGCCACCGTCTCTGTTCCCCAGCTGTTCTATAGCTTTTTATTCTACACCTGAGCTTTTTCTTGTCAGCCCCTTGGTTCTGGGGTTGCACTTTATCCTTTCCTGCATTTGGTTTCCCAGCCCTGATCTTTGCTCTGTGACCTCTGATATCCTATAGGGTTTACTCTTTCTAGTTAGTGACATTAACTAACCCATTCAGCTGGGTTTCACAGCTGAATGACTCTGTAATTTGGCAAAGAGCTGAAAAATGTTGATTTATATTCTTCCCACCTACCTGAAGGGTGAAATTAGGTTGCTGTTGTGGATTAGGAGAGAATGAGACCTAACTAAAGGATGGCTTGGACTCCATTAAAAGGGAATTTTTTTTCTGTATTTGCTTCTGTCTCGTTTCCCCTCTGCCCAATGCTGCATAAGAAAGACAGCACAATTATTGTTTGTAAGTTGAGCTCCCAAAGCTGTGGGAAAAACTCTCTATACTCCCATGGTGTTTACACTGAATCCCCTTAGTGTAAGGAATTTCTTCGCTCCTAATGTTCATGTTTTTAAGCCAAGTACTCCTAAATTTTTTTAAAGTGTGTGGTGGTGTAGACAGTTGTATTTTCAGTGAACTCAAATTTACTTATTTATTACTTAAATTATAAGCATTTCAAGTCTTAGTTGCTTTTTGTTGCATTTTGAGAGAGTAACTTTTGGCAGTTCACAACTTGGAAAATTACTGATTTAGGTCATGGATGTTCCAAAACTACAACTTGGTCCTTCAGATTTATGATCTTGCCAATCCTCTTTTTATTCTTTTCTTGCTCCTGACAGGTGGTACTACAGTTTACTTTGAAGAGAATACAGTCAGGGAAAATGCAAAGGCTCATGATAGTAACAGAACTGAGAAACCAACCATTTCTGCACCATTAAAAGGTAACAGCTTTTATCAGTACTTCTTCCATGGTGTAACAAATGATTGCTTAAATGTATTAAAATGACAATCATTCAGTTCTTATAGAAAAGGAGGAGTTTTTGAGTCGAAATCTGAATGGCTGAAAAAGGGTTTCTTTAAAAAAAAAATCATTTCAGTGTGTGCTCCTGCCTGAGCCAAAGTAAAACTAGTTATAGTAGGATGATAATCTGCTTAAGTGAAAAACCCTAAAGTTCAAGAAAAGGCAGATTTCAACATTGGTAAATATCCAGCTGTGTGGTTTTTGAAAAGCAAAACAGAACTAAGTTTTTTTCCCGCTTCAAAAAACTTATGAGAGTGGATCTTTAATTGCCTCAGGCAAGGAAAACTAAAACTCTTCATATTCTAAAGAGGTGAATTATCTTTGACTTCAGCAGGGGGAGTGACTACACCAAGTAATTTCAAGGTGAGGGAGCACTTTGCTCATTGCTCAGAGATTTTTCTCCATGTGTATTACAGAAGCAATGGGGAAATACAGTGAGAAAAACTGGGATTCTTTTTAGCCACAGAAGGAAGTTACATGTCTTTTTAAAAGACATAAGAAGAATGATTTGTCATGTTGGCAAAAGCCTTGGGGTAAAGGGCCAAATTAAGCCCTTTTTAGTAGATAACAGTAACTTTCTCCAGCTCAGAGAGCCTCAAGAGGCTGTGCATAGGCTGCCAGGATAGGTTTGGCAGCACAGCATATCCTCCTGCCCTGGTTAGCCCTGAGGATTTCATAGAAAGAGCCAGAAGCATGTATGGCTGGTCTGTCCTATTCTGACCTCTGATGTGGTGACTGAGTTCTTCCATTTGTGCTTTGCTTTCAGAAATAAAGGCTGACTTCCTTGAGAAAAATCAAGAGTGCTATGCAACTTCTGCACCACAGAGTAAGTGAAACAAGAGAACCAGTCTTTCCCTGTCATCAGATGAAGAGGACAGAGTTATTTTCCTTTCCTCTGCTTCTGGTTTTTCTTGTGCCTTGGGACACTGTCTGGGAAGATGGGCATGCATTCAGAGGCAGATTCAAACAGAAACTGGAGAAGGCAGCATATTCCAGTCAGAGCCTTTGTACGAGGTTATTCAGCTTGCTGACCACAGAAAATGCTCCACTTTCTCTTTCATTTTTCTTTTTGGAGTCGACTCATGGGACAGTAAGTGCAGAGCATGGAGTAGAGGCTTTGTGGGGTAAGCTGAGGAGGGAAACAAAATCTTCACCTTTTGGTGGCAGTGAATGTTAGTTTGTGCACCGACCTTCCCTTTTATCCTTTCCCTGAGAAGTGATGGCTTGCTGTGCTGTGATTGAATTAGTTGTTCTATATTCCTGAAAAGGAGCAGCATTTTTCTTTGCTGGCAAAATCCAGTCTGCTCATCTAATGATTCCCAGTGTTTAAGACTTTTAGAGGTTTTTTTGGGTTTGCCTTTTTTTTTCCCCTTCCTGTTGGAAGAGTGCTTGAAAGAAAATGTTATGAATTCTTAGTAAAATCTTGGTCCTTGTTTCTATCCTCAACAGTTTTAAATACAGATAAACAAAGTTTTGTAAATCAGATTTCAGTCTGAAGAACCTGCAGGGTACTTGTTTCTTTTTGGTTTTGTTGTTTTGGTTGTTTTGTTGGTTTGTTTTTGTTTTTAAAACCCTGGTGCTATCAGGAAGAGAAGTTCGTCCTGTGGGTAGCTGCACATCTGTGAAATGCCTTTGAAAAATGAATTGATGCAGAGAGTTCTATCTTGTCTGGTACTTCTACTTTTTTGTGCCACTCCAGGTGGGTTAGTTGTGTGTAGGGTGAAGAACTTTGGAAGATCACTTAAAACTGAAATCTTTAAGGTGTCTGCAGAAGTTAGACTTTTTGAATTAAACAAGACAAAATTTACTGGGCCTTTGTGCAAATTGTGTTGTAAATAATGCAGAATTCTTAGCCAGATTAAGATCTGTTAATTGCATTATTTTTTCCTTTAGTGCATGAATTACAGCTGTCACCTAAATATGAAACCTGCTCTGTGCAAACAGAGCTGCATTGTGCTTTATTACAGAATCGAGGTGATTTTGAGCTGTTAACTCTTAGAAGATTGAGATAAGCTTAGCCAGGACAAGCTCCATGGCTGTGCCCTTTTCGGGTAGGGGGTTGAAATTACAGAATAGGGCAGTTCATTAAACCAGTTAAGCCCCAGCTTAAACCAGAGCTGCTTTTAGCACCTTCTGCAATTGCATTCATACAGAAACAAGGTTATGGAGTTTATTTCAGTGTCTTTAAATAACTACTGCAGGTTATGTTTGTTCAATTTATTCTCAATAGTGCCATTGACAGTGTCCTGATTTGGTTATATATTAAAAGAGCCTTCAGCTTTGAACCAGTTGCTGTTCAACAAGGAGCCATAAATTCTCCTGTCTTTTTAATTAACTGGCTAAATGTAGAAAACATGCTGACCAAAAATTGCACAGTACATATTCATACTGGTCTCTTGGGAAAGTTGTTCATAACACTTTATGGATAATGCCTCTTGTACTTTGCTGTCTGAGCCCATTTAAATAGACCAAAAGTATATTTTGAAGTTGAAAGCTTGCACTTTGCTTTAAAAGCATCATTCATCCCAAAAAACTGACTGATGATGAAGCAGGCCTCTAACCCAAGCTACATGGAGAGGGAAAAGAAGACTGTGCATTTAACATTTTGCTTTGTTTTTTCTATTTAGGTCTTGCATTATGTTGTTTATCTAGTGTGTCCATTAATTAAGTTTCCAGTTTTACGCCTCTCAAATTCTTGAGCAAAATCAGGAAACTTAATTGGTACATGGGATCCTTGTGCAGAAAATAACAGCTTGTTAAATCTCTTCCATTTTATCACCTTGTACTTGAAATGAAGTTTTATTTGCATAACTCTTCAAGAGTTGGAAATCTTTGGGGGTGATCTCTGGTAGGCTGGGGACTTGTGCTTTCTAGGCAAGGTTGTGAGGATGGCTTGGGAACTGGGATTTGGCAAAGAGCAGACATTGAGATTGGCTCTGACAGTTGAATGAGACTTCTCAGGCTGGTGGCAGTGGTGAAGGTGTCATTTTCCTTGTTCAAGATGACTCTGCTGAGCACAAGGGGGAGAACGATCTGGAAAGGAACTGAAAACCCTGAACTTGACCCTGCCCCACCTGGGGATGGGGATGAGGTGACAGCTTCACCTTTGCTCCAGCTTAGCAGAACTGGGTTTAGTTCAGCAGGGTGCTTTGTTACTCTTCCTGTAAGCTTTGTGGAATGTTGCATATAAAAGTTTTTGTTGAAAATAATGCAGTTTGGTGATTTCAACTCGCTGCTGGAAGATTGGTCACAATTGTTGTCTTAGTGTTCTCCTCATGTTCCTTTCTTAATCTCTTAACAGGCAGAAGTAAATCTCGGTATCAGTCCAGTACAGAGAAGCAGTCACAGCCTTTGGCCAAAAGTAAGACTTCTGCTTTCACTTCTGTTTCATGCTTGTGTAACATTTAACCATTTTTATGCCTTTCCAAGTATTTCAGTTCCTGGGAGTTGGTGTTAAGCTGAGGGTCCTTGCTAGAACAGATGATTTGCTTGCTGGGATGTGTCATCAGCATGAAGGAAGGAAGGGTGTTGTAGAATGGATAACATTTTCACCTGAATTTGAGGTCTTTTATCTGTAATGTTTACAAGATTAAAACTGAGGCAGGGCTAGTGGTGATGTTATTTAACTATTGTTGTGTTGCTGTCTGATAAATGTTGGGGTGTAAAAGGGTGACAAAAGGAATGCAGTTCTTCCTGTTTCCAGGAAGATTGGTGTCTTTTGTCACTCATTTTACTGGGAACAGAATCCTTTTGCTTGCAGTGCATGAAACAAGTGTTAATTCACCTGTTCAAATATGAAACCAAATCAAAATATCTGATATTTGATGTACATTGTTTGCTGTGTGTACTTTGTGAAGCTCACTGATCCAAAGGCCACAACGTCCTCTGATAGTGTTGACCACCAGTGTTTGAGATGCAAAAATTGCTGCAGGAACTATTTTTATCCTAAGAGAATAGGAAAGAAAAATAACACAGAAACCATTCTGGTGCAGCCAGGTTTTCTGTAGGATCTTTTCTGCAGGCCGTAAATGTAGGAGAAGCTTTGACCTTTTTCAGAACCATTTTAAGCTCTTAGTTTGGATTTTATTAAAGTGAATGGAATATTGATGAATTTTAGGAGCTTCTTTCTCAGAAGAAGGTCTAATTTAGTCTCAGTCAATGTGGGAATTTGTAAAAATGTTCTTTTTTTTAATGTTGTCACTTCACAAAGTGGCTTGAGTTCAAAACTCTGTTCTCTGTTTTGTGGTTTGGGTTTTTTTTAAGTAGATAATCTTTTCTATGCTCTTCAACTTCTGTACCAGTATTGAGCATGGGATCGTTTCACTGTTTCCTCTTATTTTCCTTTCACTTCTTGACTTTTGATACCTTTTAAAACATTGTTTTCTTCTTGTTTGCTCCATCTCTCTATAGATGACAGTGAATCGCAGAATGGATTTCACAAGATGTGGACTTTGTTAGTGGTTCTGTTAATTTGTGCCCCACTGCTTTACATCCTGTGGAGTGGAATTCAAGGTGGAACCTCCTCAAGGAGAGATGCTGAAATTCTGCAAGAGTTTCGGGCCAGGATGGAGAAACTAAAAACCACTTACCAAAGCCAGGACCCCAGACTGTGGAGAAAAGCCCGTGTGTCCCTTGAGAAACGTCTTAACTCTTCCCATGTGCATCTGGAGCCTGCTATCCTGCTGCTCACAGCTGGCCAGGAAGCTGAGAAGGCCCTGAGGTGCCTGAGCAACGAGATTGCCAATGCTTTTGCCTCGTCCCAGAATGCCACCACAATCAGCATCGACGGGGTGGACAAGGCTGTGCTGGACAGTGACATTGTCAAGCTGGAGGTGGACACAGAGCTCAGCTCTGGGTTCAGTGAAGGCAAGAAGGTGGCAGTGGTGCATCGATTTGAGTCACTGCCTGCAGGCTCCACCTTAATCTTTTACAAGTACTGTGACCATGAAAACGCAGCGTTTAAGGACGTGGCCCTCGTGCTGACAGTTCTCCTGGACGAGCAGTCGCTGAGGAAGAGCCTCACCTTTCAAGAAGTGGAGGAGAAAGTCCGGGATTTCCTCTGGGCAAAGTTCACCAGTTCAGATGTTCCTAGTTCTTACAATGGCATGGACACAGATAAGCTGAGTGGGCTGTGGAGCCGGATATCTCATCTTGTGTTGCCTGTATGGCCTGAAAAGGGCCTCCCTCTAGAGGGGTGCACATAAAAGTTGCTGGAGAGCGCTTGGGAAAGGAGGAAGACACAAAATGTGTGTTGCAAGGCAGAACAGGGAAGAACTTAGTGTGGCTGCTGAGCTCAGGCAGCAGCAAACCAGTCCTTTCTGTGCTGAGCCTTTCCACCAACTGGCAGAGTTGTTTCTGCCAAAGTAACTGGGACTTCTCTAAGTAAACTACAGAGTGTAAGCAAGGAACTTGTTGGTTGTTGGTAAATTGTGTTCAGTGATGCATTCAGCCTTGGTATCCTGGAGCTGAACATTGCTGTGCCTCAGTTCAGAGTCACTCATCTGCCTCTGAACCTGTGTTGAAGCACTGTTGGCTTTGCTGTGAGGATCCTCCTCTGGTGGTGCATAAAGCTGGTATCACATTTGACAAGGTAACAATGTAAAGCCATCACCTTCATCTCCCACAATTGCTTACTTTACTTATAACATAAGAAATAAACTGAAAACGATGATTAAGTGATGTGAGTCTAAGCACAAGCTTCTTCCTGATCCATTGGATCACAACATTGGTGTCAGCTATCTCTGGCCACTTGCAGAAGTAGCAAAGTTGCTTGAAAGATCTGTGCCCTGTAGAGAACCTTTCAGCAAGCATTTCTTCCTTAAATGAGCCTGCCCCAAACAGTTCTGGGGAAAGAGAAAAGATGAGGTACAAAGGTTGCTTAAATTCAGTAGTAATGTCAGTGAAATAATTCCTCAGTACCTCTTTGCCTGGCTGCTTGCAGGAGCTCTCTACTCTTTTTCAAAGTTTTGCAAGTCATAAAATTTGGATGGAAATGATAAAATGTCATCCCCGTGTACATACTATCTCCTTTCCAAACAGAACTTTAGGAAGACATAGTTTATTTCTCCTTTTACTAAGATCATTATTTTTGCATTGAGAGAATCTATTTATTTGTGGTACTTGATATCCTAAAAAAATAACTTCTTGTACCTGTGTATAGCCGTCTGCTTGTTGTATAAATTTCTAGCAAAGAACAGACTTGCAGAGCATGCTTTTAAAATGTTTTTTAGTCTCATGTCAAGAGTTTCTCACAAGTACCTGTTTCTATTATTAAATACTTTGGGTGAAAAAATAAAGAGAATAGCAGCACTTCCATTTCATTGCTGTTGCTTCATGCTATTGGTCCATGTCCATTTGGTTTTATTGAGTATGAAGGAATGTGTGAAGATGCTCTCAAATTAATAGGATGTTTTCTTGTAGCAGCTGAGAGATTTGGCCCATCCTTCATTCACAAGCCCTTTGAACTGTCCTGTTGCAAAAAAAAAAAAAAAAACACAAAACCAAAACCATTTTCAACCAGGAAAACCTGTTGAGGAGCTGGAGCTTCTGCCTTCTTTCTGCTAGGCAAGGTTGGGGGTGTTAAGAGAAATTGAGAGAAATTGACCAAAATCACCTGAAACAAATAAAAGAGCAGAGTTTGGAAGACACAGAGATGTGGTCACTTAAACCAGAGGTGGGTTTGTCCTAACTATTGAGAGCCAGCAATGGATAATTATTCCTATTTTAATGGGTAGAAATAAAAACAGTAAGAAGACATGGAAGTGCTGTTGTTCTGGATGTTTAATAACTCAGGAAGGAAAAGATGGCATTTACATTTTGAACATTTCACTGGACAAATGCTTTTTATTAAGAAAAAACAACAACTGTGACTTATTTTCAAATTTGTCCTCATAGCATATTTGTTTGTATATTATGTAAACTATTTTAGTAATAATTCAAAATAAACATACTTGTTTGTTTTATAAAGCTGTTTTAAGACTTGTCCACTGAATTTTAAGTGGTCAGACTTTTTTCCACCCCATGTTTAAATTGCTCATTCACCTTTGACTAATTACAGATGCCTAAAATACAACCTTTTGCAAAATTCAGAACTTTTAAGAAACCTGAGTGGAGTGGTAGATACTGGGATGCAGATGCATGTATTTCATAATATCAGGGCTTTTGTCTGACAGGGAACATGTCAGGAAATGGCTGTGAATTGTCTTTACTTGGTGTTCTTGTACGAATTCCCCAGTTCTGATTTCAGCTGGAACTAAAGATAAGATATGGTTCACTTGTTTCATTAGCCCAATATGAGAGTCAGTAGCTGACAAAAGGGATGACTTCATCCTTGTTCCACTCCTAGCTGCACGTTCTGTACTTTTGGTGTACAAACCAGTGCACTGTGAGCTGACTGGGGGGACTGTCTTACTGAAAAGTAACTTTAAAAAAATTATCAGAACTGGCCACCACGAAAAAGATAAAGTTGCAATACAAAGACAGGAGATTGTACACATGTACAATTAAAACATGTTTAATACAGGTCATTTTCTGTTTCTAAAACTTCTCTTCCTTGTAGGTATTAAAGAGCTGTATTCCTGGTTCAAGAGAAAATAGGAAGGTGTCTGGAAACTGAAGACTTAATGTTGTTCTAGCCAAAGGAAAATCTTGTTGTTGTTGTGAACTCTGGGGAAAGCCTACAAAGCTGTACTTCCAAAAATGTTGTTCTGCTTAGTCTGAAAAAAATTAAAACCAAAATTATATAGTCCTTTCATAGGAGGGGGAAAGGCTCAGGATTAGAAGACTCCCTGCTCTTGAAGCAGCAGGTCCTTTTGTAGCTGATTGTGGCTTTGTCCTTAAAAGGCTCTCATTAAATATCCACAGGTACTTAATGCAGATCTCATTAAGCAACTCCTACTCAGCCAGAGGTGAAGAGTAATGTCTGTCTGTGTTCCTCACAGGCAGCTGATTGCTATCCTTGTATAATTATTTCATTGCCTGGGGCAAACGGAGCCATTTGATGTTTTCCAAACTGCAAAATAGTTTGGCTCCTTCTAGAGAAATCTCACTTGTGAAGTTGAAGTGACCCTGACTGTCAGCAGATCAGGAAATTAGTTTGTGACAGAAAAAATGTGGTTTTACAGACCAAAGACACCAGATCTGGCCTTGAGACCAAGAAGGGGATTTTCCTTCTTCTGTGGCCTTTAGCAAAAATCTTTTGAGTAGAACGTGATCCTTTGGGGGAGGGCTGAACCAGCTACACACCAAGCTGCAGACAAGATTTCCAGCACTCTGCAAATTGGACTGGAAATGGTCAAAGTGCTCCTTGGGTTGTGAGCAGATGGAGCTGCAGTTGGTGAGAGCCCCTTGCAGGTGGAAGGGGGAGTGTGGCCCCTCTCCTGCTGTCACCTGTGGGCACCTGCGGGGTGGGAATACCTTACTGCCTTCAGCCGTGGCTGTTGTGGAAGGGACCCAGAACAAAGCACTGCCCAGCTGGTGTTACCTCGTCTCTCACACCCTGCTCTGAGTCATGCTGTGCTGAGTGTGGAGCATGCTAAGCAGGTTTGGAAAAAATAATTAATTCCCCCCCCTCCCCTTTTTTTTTCCCACATCAACAAAATCTATCTGCAAATTAAATTAAAAAATAAGTTGTGGCTTTCATATCCTTGTTTTTGAAAATGATACTTGTTTTGAACAAAAAGTCCAGCTCGAACCGAATGCGAAAGGTAAGGTGAGAGCTCCATGTTAAGGCAGGCATTAAATTATTTGCTGTAGAGGACACAGCTATATGCACCACCTGCAGTGCAATGGCCAGCATGCTGTATTTAGGAAAAAGAATCTGATTTCGGAGGGGTGTAATGAAACATGAACAACTTGCCAGATTCTGTGTTAGGACCCTGTGGTGCAGTTGGAAAACTGTGGGAAGAAATCTGAAGTGATGCCTTTATTTCATAAGAGAACAATTTTTCATGCATTGTTTCTGCTGTCAGATGGACTGCAAAGTTGTAGGAGTACAGAGCAGGGAGGGGGGGTGTCCTGTAGTCCTCACAGCTGTCCTGTGTCCTGTTTTATTGTCAGCTCCTGACAGTTGGATTTATAATTGTGTGCCTGGAAAATCTCATTCCATGTCCAACAGGTGGAAGCACCCTTCCCCAAATTCCTCCCTGGCTCTTGGGAGCCACGTCAGTCAGGGAAAGGGGGGAGGGAGTCTGGGGGCTCTGGGCTGCAGGAGCCAGCTGCCCCTTTCTAATTTTAGAAGGGGTGTGCAAGAACAGTGTGGAGTGGAAAACTTTCCAAACCTCTTTCTTAAAGCTGCAATAAGCGAGTGAGTGAAAGATGAGAATGTGGCTCTTTGCTTTTCCCTTTCTGAGTGTCTCCATCCAGCACCAGGGCAGCTCTCGCTGCTGTTCCCTGCCGTGCTCTGCCCTGTAGGGAGCTTGTCCCACTGCAGAAAGTTCCATTCCTGTCCTCTCACCTGGGGCTGTGTGCAGGTAAAAGCTTTTATTTATTTCTGAATTTCACAAGGTGACTGCGTTTTCCACGAGAATGCCTTTTTCTTTCTCTCCTCGTGTGGGGTGTTTGCCCATCAGAGCTTTCCACTTCCCTGCAAGCGAATCTTTGAAAGTGACAAAGATTCACTCTCAAACCAGTTAAGTTCCACTGGCAGCTACAGAGAGCAAACAGGAGCAAAACCAGAATACAAACACTGCCTTTTAATTCCATTTAAACCAAGTGATTTCCATGTTTGAGAAAATCCTAATGTGATGCCTAGTTTGCCTGGAGATGAGGAGGAGGAGCGTGAAACTAGACTAACTGCTTTCAAGCAGAAAAGAGAAACTATGTTTAAAAGCATAATTAAAGAGGCAGCACATTACGAAAGTGCTGAATAATTTAAATAGGCTGCCAGTCCAGCAATATTAAGCAGTAAATTTAAGCAAACACTATGTGATGATGGGGAATATAATAATTTCATTTGCTCTAGTCTGCAATCAGGGCTCCCATACATTGCAGTAATATTGTTTTCATTGACTGAAATTGCCATTATTATTATTATTACTTTCAGTCTCCTGCTTTTGAGAACAGTGAGTTTGCTCTTTGAGAACTCAGGAGGGAATTTGGCACTACTTGCCACTCTTTCCCACTGGATCTATGCTTGTCTTTCCATGTTCAGGCATTTTTCCCCTCAGCTGGCAAAATCAAAATAATTGTAAAATAAAAATAAATTTTAAAAGTGCCCAAGGAGCGCTTTGACCATTTCCAGTCCAATTTGCAGAGTGCTGGAAATAAAAATTATTTCCAAAGGTTTAACCACTGACATCTCGAGTTTACCTCTTCTTTCAAAGGAGGTATGCTTACGCAGGAAACTGTGCTCTGTAATTAGTTTGTATATGTAAAAGACCCAAATTAAGGCGAAATGAGAATCCTGTAATTGTAATGTGATTAAATTTTGCATTGCCTAAACTTCACAGCTGTAATCTCTCAGTATTTACTGTGTTTTCCTATGATGTTCCCATACTGGAATAACTTACATGCAAAATGATGACCATTTACTAGAGGAGCGGCTATGTACAAATAGATTAATCCTTTCTAGTGAAGTTAAAAAAAAAAAAAAAGTAGTTATCATGGTAGTTACCATGATCCTTTAGTGTTTGGGGTTGATAACTCTCCACCCCCGTGCTCCCCCAAGAAATTTGGCACCAAACAATCACACTAATGACTGAAAACCAGACTGGGGAAGTTGTAGACAGGCCCTAAAGGGAGCATTCCCAGAATAACTGTAGGAAGAAATTCTTTTTTCCTATTCTAATAACTTTCCTTCTTCAGTGGAAATAATTTGTTAGAGCTGGATAATATCTATTTTTGAAGCGTGGGTGGTTTTAATGCATCTTCGGGGTGGAATCTATTCATTAGAAGTCAGTATACTAACAAATTCTTAATTCGTGTTTATAATGAGTGACAAAAGTGAAATGAAGCCCGTGGAACTCAGTCATGTCTCTGAAGTTCTGCAAATGGTTATTTAAATTTAAATTTGGGAGAGTAATTGGTGACTCTTTCATTTACCAAAAAAAAAAAATTTTTTTTAAAGATGAAGGCTATGAACACAAATGACTAAAAAGCGGCGCCCTAGTTTCGGCTGGAGCCGCTTCAGGAATGCCCACATCAGCGCTGCGTTTAATTAGCATTGCCAAGTCCTGGCTTTGCACCAACACCCAGGGCTCTGCATAAGAAACGCGAGGGGACTGACCCGGCAGGTCAAGCCTGTAGAACTGTGAGGGGAAAAAGACAAGCTGCGAGGGAAATCCCGGAGAACGAGGCAGGGCAGGGCGGCCGCGCCGCACCCAAGATGGCGGCGGGCGCTGAGGGGGCCCGGCGGGCCGGCGCCATGCCGGGAAGGTCGGCGGCCGGCGGGCCGGTTCTCGCGAGAGTTGCCGATGCGCCGCCGCCGCCGCCGCTCCGTGTCAGTTGCGGGCCGGTAATGGCGGCGCTGAGCGGCCGCTGACGGGCCGCGCACCGGGCTCGGGCCGCCCTCCCTCCGCCCGCCCTCCGCGGGATGTGCCGCGACCTGCCGCCGGCGCAGCGGGCGTCCACCAGGTGAGGAGGCGGCGGGAGCGGCCCGCGCCGCCGCCCCAGGCCGCGCTCGGCCGGTGGTGCCGCCCCGCCGGGGCGTCGGGCGAGGTGGGGCCGGGGCGGGCCCGGCCTGAGGAGCTGCCGGCTGTCACTTGGCTCGGCCGCTCCGCCCGGCTCCGGCGTCTTCGCGGCATCCTTTTCACCCGTTAAGTCTCTTTCTTTTTCTAGTTTTAATTTGTTTTCCGCTGCTTGGCGTACCGGGCGGTGGCGGGTTAACGGAGAGGACTGGGGTGCTCTCCGTTTCGCTGTTGTCTTTTCGCGTCGTGGGGGAAACCGCCGATCCCGGGTGTTTCCGCGGACAAACAGAAACACAGCCCGGGGTGGCCCCGCTGCCTTCGGAGCCGGCCCGAGCACCAGGACGGCGCTTTTAAAGTTTAAATGTGCGCTTTGCTAAATGCGTGCCTGTGCCGTGCCAGGGCGTCCTGCCCCGGCATTGCGGCATCGCTCGGTGTCTGCCCGCTCAAAGTCCTCCTGACATCCGCGGCAGCATCTGCCCCGAGCGCTTTCTGACTTCATCGCTGCCGTTCTCTGTGCCTGTTGGAGGCATAAAGGCTTCTAGACGGGTATGACTGGGTTGGTTTGTTGGTTTTGGGGTTTTTTTTCCTTGTGGATGCAGTTTTGTGTGGTGTATTGCCTGCTGTCGGTGTAGGGTTTGTGGAATCGTTAGGGTGATCAGGCACTGGATTAGGTTGCCCAGGGAGGTGGTGGAGTTACCATCCTCGGAGCTGTTTAGGATGTTTGATGATCTTAAAGGTGTATTCCGACCTTGACGATGGTCTGATTCTCTGATTGTTTCTGTCTCTGGGTGTAAGCTGTAGCTCAGCGGCTGAGTATCTCCTGGCACATTGTGTAAATTTGCAGGTAGAGGTTCGTCTGTCAAATAGCTTCATTGTGTAGATGAACAATCCGCTGTCTTGAAATTGAAAATTTAACATTTGACTGGTCGGTTCTTGGGGGGGGTGTTTGTCATCTTAAGCTGCTTCAACTTTCTCCTGATTGAAGACTCAAAGTGCAGTGACCAAAAGTGTTTGTGGGACAAAAGTGTGGAGCTGTAAGTGATTCACTGCTCTGCATGCAAGTTCTCAGTGTTCGGTCGGGCTGTCTGCACCGACGGGCTAAGTTTTGCTGCCTCTTCCCTATAGTTCTGGTTGCTGCAACAGTTTCATTAGGTAATGCTTGAGATAATTAGATACAACTGAGGGTGTGGCCACGTGAACACTGTAAACTGTCGAAGGCTTCGGTTTCTGTGAGTGACGCTATTTAAACAGAAGGTATCCTGCTCCCACTCTGCAGAGCAACTGAATTTATGGAACATTTCTGCAAGGGGCCAGGGTACCGTGGAAATCACCTGCATCCAAAGGAGTGTGAGCACCTCTTGAGAGAGGTGATTGTGCCTCTCTGGTCCTCTCTCGTGAGATCTCACCTGGGGTGCTGTGTGCAGTTCAGTGTCCCCAGCGTAGAAAGGACATGGAGCTGCTGGAGAGGAGGCCACAAAGTTGGTAAGAGAACTGGAGCACCTCTCCTGTGAAGACAGGCTGAGAACGTTGGGGCTCTTCAGAGAAGATTGCATGGAGACCTCACAGCATGCTCAATGTCTGAAGGGACCTAGAAGGAAACCAGAGAGGGACTCTTTGTTGGGAACTATAGAGGTAGGACGAGAGGGAATGGCTTCAAACTGAGAGACTGAGTTTAGCTTAGGCACTGAGAAGAAATTCTTCCCTGTGAAGGTGGTGAGGCTGTCCCTTCCCTGGAAGTGTTCAAGACTGCATTGGATGGGGCTTGGAGCAGCCTGGGATAGTGGAAGGTGTCCATGGGCAGGAGTTGGAACTAAATGATCTTTAAAGTCCCTTCCAGCCCAAACCATTGCAGGATTCTGTGTTGCTGATTGGCATGGATCATCTTGCAGGCTGCCTAGGCTGGGTGTGGTGGTGACTGAGAGAAAGTGATTTTAGAATTATGAACATCTTGTTTGCGTGGGTTTGTTTTACTAAGCTTTGGTGCATAGCTCAGGTTTGAACACTGTCCTGATAAACCAGTCCCAACGTGGATCATGTCTTTTCTGTCTTGAAATAACTTTGTTGGCAATTTCTGTCACCACAGCATAAGCGTCCCTTAAATGGGTAAGAGTCTAATCTTGGAGTTGCTACATCTGTTCTGAAGGTTTTGTTCACTTGGATGTGATGAACTTTGTGTCTCCTTTCACTCCTCTGCCAGACATACAGCTGCTTTCTGCTGAAAAGGTTTCCTTGTATCAAGCAGACTTGTGGATAAAGTCATTAATGGGTTTAGTCTCGTTGACTGTAGAGCGCTCAGATGCGGCTGCAGTGCTATTAATGTGATTCCAGTTAGGTTTGAAATCAGGAGTGTCAGTGCACACAGCACTGGATCTGTTCTGTATTACATCTCTGGGAGGTGGGGGAAGCTGCACAACACAACGTGAATGGTGTCATGTGCTGCTACTGCTTCTTTCCTCCCACTTTGTCCTGGCAGCAACCTGATAAACTGAAAGAAAAGTCACCATAAAAGAACAATTATTATTATTTTACTGCCAGTTTAGTGAGTTGAACTGGCTTGTGATGCAGTCAGGTGAGCATTGCATCTATGACAGAGTGACATGATTGCTAGAGAAGGTAGCAAGGAATATTTGGATTCCTTCATCACTGTGGAGCTGCTAAATCTGCTCAACTCCACCCTGAAAACTTGTATCAGAGAGCCACCTTTTTATCATTACAGCAGAACCGTTTAACTCTGCCATTGATGTACTTAAACTAATTCATGCTATTCAAACCAATATGAGTGTTAATATAAGATCAGGTGTAGTGATACAGTAATGATAACAGAAGGACTTTGGTGCTTGAGTGCAGAAAGAAAACTTTCCCAGTGCAGTCAATATATTAGCCATGTGGCTGGATTTCACCAGAAGTGTAAAATTTATCCATAGATGTAAGTGCTTGGAAGACAGATGTGTATCATTGTGCTAATGATATAATAGGCTTTAATGGACTGCTCCATTGAGAATAAAATTACTTGTATGCCTAAGTCTGAAACCTTTGTCAATATGCTAGAGAAAGAATAGAGCAAATAAATGAACTAATCAATTATACCAGGTCAATTGAAACTTAGAGAATGCTAACAGAAATTCTGGCTGGTTTAGCTTCCTAAGAGCGCTTCTCACTGATGGCAGAATTTCTCACTAAGTCACATCCATGGCAATGCACCAGGTGGAGTTCTCAAACTGAAACAGAAAATTGGTCTTGTCAGCCCAAGATTGAAGACCAAACCCCTTCTTAGAGTTACCCCACCATCTTATCTCAGGAAGAAAGGATTCAAACCCTCATCTCCAACTCCCAAAGCTGGCATTTTTGACTAAACTACTTCCTGACCCTTCCACTAAACAGCCCAAATCGCCCCTCGAGACAACCCCCACACAAGCTCCAACACCCCAAAGTCAACAACAATCCTCACCCCCCAATCAAAAGCAACCCCATTCCCTCTGAGTGAGGTTTAAACTTTTAAAACTTTTCAAGGGATGGTGTTATTTAAAGATGAGAAAATATCTTATTGCTACATTTAGCTAGATCAAGAAAAAGTCTTATAGCAGAGTCCTGGTATCTGCCTTTGTATTGCCAGGTCAGAAACAGAACTGGTGGTCACTGTTCAGCTTGCTGTGAGGTTTTTGTGTTTGGGGTGTTTTGACACCTTGTGTTTAGATGAATTTAGATGCTCCTTCTGAATGCAACTCTGAGCAGAGGCATCAAAGGTGAGAAAGTGGCTTTTGGAACATTTTCCCTGAAGTTTTCATGCACTTTCATCTGCTTTGAAAGGAAATAGCAATCATCCTGCAGTTGACACAGCTGCAGGTGAAGTTGCTTCTGTGCTCATGGCTCTGTTGAGGCGTTGAAAGTTGCTGTCCTTCTCAAAATTGTCAGGTCTGGTTCTTGTACCTGGCTGAGGGCATTGCCTGTAAGTTCTAAGAAGGCTCCTTCACAGTGGAGTGTTCCTTGTGAGATGAGACAGAGCTTGAAGAATTTGAGCATATTCTGCTGAATGGATTTATTATGGGCTGCAAGAATTGAAATCTTCTAATGTGCAGCTTCTGGGAGATGGAGGTGGAACGAGTGCACAAAGTCTTGTTTTGAAGGCCGAGGAAAGAAAAGGCAGGAGTACTTTATTGGTTCTAGGGACTGGGGTATTTTCTTCTCTGTCACAAATGCTAAGATCTTTGAAGTCAAAGAAAATACAGAACTTGTGAATGGATAGACAAAGCCTTGTGTGCATCTCCTTAATAAATGGATGCATTCTCTGTGCCTTTGTACTCTGATTTCTACATGAGCAGTGAATCAAGTTACACTAGCTGTCACAACATTCATTTCAATAGATTTCCTCAGAGCACCTCCTGGCATGTGGTGCAGCAGAGGAAGACATTCAATTTCAGTAGAACCACTAGTCCCTTTTTAGGACCAGTTTTATTTTTTTATCACTTCTCCATCACTTGTGATGAAGCAGAGACACTTTTGCAAGTTGCCATGTCTTTTCATAGCAAAAGAATGTGGTAAATGTCCATTCTCATACAGTTGGAAAGAATCAGATCCAGAAATGTTTCATTTATAGAAAAATCTTCACTATAGTTTGGATGCAAATTTAGTAGCTGACTAGTGCCAATGATTTAATCATAGAACTCAGGAAACATTTGTATTTTCTACAGGGTTTTTTTGACATTTGATGGATGTGTGTTTATATCATTTATCTTCCTGGTTAAAAGCTAGAGGTAGTGACACATGCTTAGAAATTTTTAAGTGCTCTTCTCTCTGCAAGTGTGTGTGGTATGTCTTGATTGCTCTTTTTTTGTACTGCCTTAGTTTCCTTAAAGTTTTCTTGTTATCTAGCTTAAGACAGATCAAATTTTATTTAATTTATAGCTTTTGTTTTGTTTTAATTATTTTCCAAAGTAATGATATTTGGAATGTGAGTTCTTCTGGTATATATACTGCTTGTATTACAAGACAAAATATTGAATATTATCTAAAATTAGATCACTCAGAGCAGCTAACATTCATGAGCTCCTTGGGCATTGCTGGTGTTCACTTCCTTTACATTTCATTTGAAAGCTTATTGTATAAATGAGCATTGGAAGAAGGTGGGTGGAGGACCTGCCTCATTCTGCAGTGTCAGCTGTAGATTCTGGAGATGTGGAGCTTTTTGGACAAACATGTCATGCATTTGTTTGTTGTGCTGGAATTTGTCCTCAGTCCTGAGGAAGGTCAGTACATTGCCTGCATCTGATAGTGTTGAAAGGCAAAGTTTGCTCAAAATACGCTCTAGCCAAAGAAAGAATATGTCACTCTTGTATCAAAAAACATTTTAAAAGCCCATGTACATAACCAGAACAAGTCTTAGAACAATGTATTATGGATATTTTTAACTCTCATTTAAGTGAGATAATGCAATATGGTAAGGACTTGGGTTCCGGAAAAACGAGTAGGTTAACGTTATTTTTATTCCAGACTCAAGCATATCATAATAAATTGTATTTCGTGGTATTTGAGAAGACATAGAAAGTGTTTCTGGCATCTTTAAATATAATTTACATCACTTTCAGTGGACTGGCTCAGCAAAACAATTTGCTTAACTGGGTCTGCCTGTGCCTGTCCACCTTTGTCTGTTCCTGCCAGCAGTGCAGAGCTTTAGCTGCACAGACAGGAGCTCCAGAGGGTCTTTTAAGATTGAAAAGTCACCTTTGTATTTTTACATGGAAACTTAAAATGTTTTTGCAAACAGGAAAAAATAATTATTTGTGTCTATGTCCATTTCCTCCACAGACAAGTGTGCACTGTGTGAGGTGTGGGTGCACTGGGACACGCTGGCCAGGGCGCCCTTGAGCTCCAGTGCTGTCTCCACTGGGATTAAGAAAATGATTGGTTCTTGTTTTGCCCAGTCCCACTCTTCTCCTCAAGGCAAAGGCAAGAGCAGCTTCACACGTTTGCTCCTGGGGAGCAGCAGCCAGTACAGGACTGAGACTGATCCAACTGTTCACCAAGGTTTTCACAAACCCTTCTCGTTCTTGCATGGAGGGTGTTGTTTACAGTATGACACAGGTAAAACTAATAAAGCAAAAAAAACCAGGCAGAATTCTTTTAGCCTGTACCAGACTCTCAGTTCACTTTGCTTTACCACATAAGCCCATTGACTTTCTGCCTGAATCAGGCAAAGAGACACCCAGGCATAAAGAAAGGAAAAGATTGCTTCTTTTATTGGCACTGGTGCATTATTTTTGCTTAAACTGCATAAAATGTTGTCCTTGTGCACTGTGTACCCAGTTTGTAGCAAAATTTGTCACTATGTGGATAAACCATTTGAGCATATCCCAGAGAAGTCAGTAACTTGTTTCATTCCATACTCTTAGCAAACTTTCATATTTTCTTTTGTGGTATCCCTTTCATTTAGTATCCCTTGTGTTTTTATAAGAAACAAAGTCTTGAGGAACACTGTTCCCTCTGCATGTTCATTGTTTTTTCCCCCATAACCACAAAATGTTAGTGAAAACAGCAGTGGGTGATCTCTTGCTCACATTGTCTTCCTTCTCTGAATCTGCACAATTCAGTTTCCTCTCCTGTTTCCTTGATTCAGTGCCACGACTTCTGAGTTTCCTCTTTCCTTTTCTTACCAAGTTGGTGCTATAACGAAAAAAAACTTCACCAAGGATCTTTGAAAAACTCCACACTTGGACCAATACACAAGCTTCTTTTCTTCCTTTTTGCTGCTCTCTGTGCCTGTTCTTTAAAAGTCCATTTTCTCACCTTCCTAGCTTTCTCATTCTCTTCCATTTTATATTCTGTTTATCTCACAATTTTCTCTCTCTTTTTCCCAGTCTTGTTTTTAATCTCTTCACATTTTTATATATCTTTGGTAAGCATATTCTGCTATCATATCTCCCACTCTTTTTTAAATGCTGTGCTCTTAACTATGTTGACCCCTTGATTTGCAGTCTGTTGTACCTTTCAATGCCATCCTTGGTATGTTTAGTATTAAATGTGTGAGTTTCTCATGGTCCTTTTTTACATGGCAGCGGATTTCTCTTTGTTTTCATTTCCTCCTTTCTGGTGCTTCCTCGTGCATTTTCTGATCTGTCAGTTCTCTTCAGTGTCTTCCTGTAGGAACAGTGTTTGTAGAAGAGAGTGGTTGTCAGGTCCTGTATCCATCCCCCCATCCATATGAGGACCAGGAATTCTTCCAGGAGTTTGGAGCATATTGTTTCCTGTTGTGTTTCCTCTTAGGTCCTCATCTGTAGCAGTTCTGCTGTGCCTTCTCTTGTGTACTTTTATTTTTTTTTGGACATGTGAATAAAGAATGAGATGGGCACTTGATGTGGGATTGAAACATCAGAGCACAATGGTGTTTGTATCTTCATCACTCACCCAAGGAGGGGCTTGGCAAGGCAGCCTTGAATGGACCTGTGGGGGATGTCTGTGTCTCCCAGGGAGCAATCCAGTAACCATCAGATTAGTTCTGTTGATTCTGCAGTCTTCCACCTTTTTTCCAACAATCTTAAGGTTCTCAAAGCCTTATCCAGCTTGCAGATAGCCTTGTGCCATCAGTGCTGTCTTCTCAGAGGTTCTTTGGCATTTCATCTTTTGAGCTCACTCTCTTTGTTTAAGGTCAGTATGAAATAGAGATGCTGATTTAGTTTAGCAGAACATGATCTCTTTGAAGCAACCATTTCAGAATAATTGTAGTTTTTATGTATTTTATCTAAAAGTTATTCATGGGACTTCGAGACAACGTCTGTATTGATGGAAAACGTATTTTAAAAACAATTTATATTTCATTCATATAATTTTTTGCTTAGTATTATTCTCTGATCAATATTCATTTCAATGTGTTTTAGTGTTTAACTGGTCTATTACCCTGCATGTGAGTCCTATAAACAGACAGGGTAACTGTCTGGATTTATTTCTATTTTATTCCCCATTCCTTTTTGTTCTCTTAGTGACATTAAAGAATCTTCTCTGTCTGGTTGAACTTGATGCAGAGGCAGGGTATTGCACTGTACAAGTATTTGGTTTTTTTTTTTTTAATAGAGTGCTGCTTATTCATGTCAGCTGCAGCAATAGAGAGAAGTTATTTTAGTAATACATAGGAATTCAAAGTTTGTGGAAATCAACATTATTTATTTGTATGTAGGTTTTGTAAAACTTATAAATTTCTCCCACCCTTCCAGAGGCTTGGGAGAGGGACACCTAAACCCCAAACCCTCAGAGTTATGATTACATCAGGACTGAAAATTACGGCAGTGTTGCCTTCCTGAAACTGTAGACAGCTCCAGAGTGCTCGGTTCTGGCGTGGCTTTTGTGTCACTCAGCAGCAGCCTGAGTTAAGCAGAACTGCTCAGTGAATCTCAGGGGCTGCTCTGAAGCCGGTGAGGCTCAAACTTTACACTTGGAGCTGCTACTGCAGCTGTGCCTTAGCATGAGTACCACAAGATGCCTTCTGATCTCTTCCCAGCTTGGAGGAGAGCTTGAATGGCCTTTTCCTGAGGGGCATTAGAGACTTTGGGAGGAGTTGAGGTAGAATTATTGACCTCTGGTGATCCTCAGCACACACCTGTGGGAATACCTCAGTGTCTCTTACACTGTGTATAGTGTGCACTATATAAGGTGTTCTCTAATGTGTTTCACTGTCTGAATGAGTTCTGTTCAGCTCAGGTAAAGCACTGGCAGTTTAGAGTGTCAGCATGAAAGCCATTAACAAGCAAGTTCATATTGTTTAATCTGGTTCTGTTCATATAGATACATAGAGTGTGTTGCAGTTCTACATTTGCAGGGCTTCCTAAAATAAACTGTATATATTGGTACATGTAAAATAAAAAGAACAATTATAGTCCCTGATTAAGTTTTCTTATCTATACTAATAATTCTAATGATAAGAATAAATCCCAAGCAATTACATGAAGATGGATACTTAATCCTTTAATAGATGTTTGCTTGTCCAGAAGTTATCCAATTAAATTTACATATTGAGTAGGTTTTGTTACATGAGTGTTTGGGCAAGAAACTGATACTGGTATGATACAGTATTTTCAGCAGTTGTCTATGGAAAATTCCCTCATTTTTATTAATATTTATTTTCTACATTTCTAGCCCTACAGCTCTTTTCCCCAATGATGGAGAGGATCAGCTGGATGATTTCCAGGGCAGGGCAGTGCTGTGATTTACAGCATGAATGATGTGAGGCACAAAATGCTGTTCTGCATGAATGAGCTCTTCAGCACCTGTCCTAGAAGCAGAATTTTCTAACTGCACTTGGCTTAATGCCCCATAACTATTGGATACTTAAAAGCACACCCACCCTTCCTTTCTAGAATTTCTGAATTATTGTGGACTTGTGTTTCTGTACCTACATATATAAGCTTACATGTCTTTTCCTTACTCTTTCAAACATTCTTTCCTTACTCTTTCTACTTACTTGAACTCAAAGAAAGTCACAACTAAAGGTCTTTTGAAGACCTGTGTTCTTATTATTGATGGTTTTTATTGGGGCATAAGAGCTGGTTTTTGGGATAACTTACTGCTATAAATACAGGATATATGACTGAATGGGAAACTTTACTGCTGTCACTGTGAGTATCCTTAAAACCATATATGGTAAAAATCCTTGTCACAAAATATATGGGCAAAAACTGTTTCAGGAAGTAGTAGATAGTGTTAATTTTGGTCTGCTTTTACCAGAAGAATGATCTTTATATTTGATTGCCTTTTTTATGTGGCACAGAGTATAGGGAAGTAAGGGCAAAAGAAATTTTCAGTAATTAAAAAATAAGGAAAATTACACCTGGGAGTTCATGAAAGAAGAGAGAGGAAAATGTGCTTTTATGACTCCTTCAGTGGTCGAGAACTTCCTGTTGGAATTCTGTGGTCACCTGACTTTTTCTTTCCATAACAGAAGTGTTGTCATTGTGTTATGAAGACAGCTCAGTAAGCATGTGCTGGGTTCTTTTCTTGTTGTTTGGGGTTTGTTTTTTTCCTTTTCTCCTTTATAAAAACTGCTTTGGTGATAGTGGCTGGGAGTTCACACTAATTTTAGATTCACTGTGAGTCTTAACCTCAAAGTTCACAGGAAAACAATGGTGGCACCAGCCTTGTCTTTTTCCCTGGCTGTAGTGTCCTGCCATGCAGTTCTGCTGTGCCTTTTCCTTTTCCAGAGGTTAGTGACACATTCATTCTGTCACTGGTGGGGTTGGGTATTTTCCCCAAGCATTTGTAGGTTCAAGCCATGTGGTGCTGTCTCTGTTAGGCCTGTGTGTGCTGTATTCCAGGGTGGACTTCTTCAGCCTTGCTACAATACTTGTTACTCTGATCTAAATTGCATCCACCTCTGGGCCTCCTTTTATCAAGTTAATGTTTCTTGATGACAGAGAACAAAATCAAACCCTTCTTTATCCATGGAATTGCGTGGTTTCTGCAGGAAGCTGTGACCACATCTGTGATTTCATGCTGATTATCTGACCTTGTTCATGATGAAGGTTTGAAGTCATCAGCTGAGGTAGACATTCATCATAATGATCAAGGTTATGTTCTCTTTAGACTAAGATAGATATGCTTTTAATTTATACCTCTTTGATTCTTACAGGACTCTTTTTTTTTTTTTTTTTAGGTAAATTGACACAATGTGGAGCAGCAAGTCTAATGAGGCGCCTCTACAAAATCCGAGGCATAACCAAAGCAAGGATTCTACCAGAGGTGAGGGTTTTCTCTGTTCTGCTGCCTTGTTTTGGGAGATATTTTGTCATGAGTTGTTTGAAACTTTGGGGAATTGTTCCAGAAAGCATTCTCCTGCCTCAGTTTGGGAGTAAGAGCATGTGTTCTGTGGCTTCCTTTTTGCAGATAGCAGTTTTGTACTCTGATCTCTGGAGTATTTGCTGATCTGCATTAGCAGTTGCCAGCCTGGGATATGGTTGCCAAGATGGCACAGAGACAGATTTTTTTTACGTGCTGTAGAGGAGGAGCAGTGCAGGAGCAGAAATTGGGAACTGTTGGCTCTTGAAGGAAGTGAGGAAGAGCCTCTGCCCATTGCTCAGTTCCAGAGTGGTGAAGACATTTGAATAGCAACAGTGCATCTCTGCTAGGATGACTTTTACAGCACTTCTGTCTCCCTTAGTTGGAAAAATTGTTTAGCTTTTTACTGTTATGATTACTCTAATTTAGGAAAGGAGGGGGCAGAAAAATTTTAAAATGACAGTAGTTCCCTGAAAAAATCTTCCCAGAAAGGAAGAAAGGTCTCGTCTGTAGAGCAACTGAGTCGTGTGCTAAGGCTGTGGTTCGAGGTCCATCATATGATCTCCAGTGTGACAAAACTGGACTCCAGAAGCTGTTTTGAAAGCAGAGAAATATTATTATTTTATCTGTAAGAGAACATTATTGCTGATTATTCCCTGTGATATGTCCAGTTTCTTTTAAAATTGTCTACTTTTGAAGCTGTGGTGTTCTGTGGACAAGAAGCACCATCTCTAGAAGTCAAAGCAAAGTTGTTTCTGTGCTGCTTCCCTAACCCTTTTCCTTTGTGTTGTTGTATTTGCCTGAAATGAAATTGGCAGGTTTTTTACTACGAGGAAGAGATGATTTCTTTCAGCTGTTACTACTACTCTCCATGGTTCTGACTTAAGGATGTTGTGTTTTATAAACCATTAGATTGTAAGAGCCATTAGAAAACAAAAGAGGGGAACTGAGGAAGTAAATATTTATAGAGGAAAACACTACTACATCCTCCTGAGCTCAGTTGCTTATAGAGTAGGTGCTGTCTGTTTAGATTAAAAGGCGTGGGTTAGTACCCCCTGCTTGTTCACAAACATTATTTCTGTTTTGTTTGTAGGATGTACAGTTCAGAAAGATTACTGTTCATAATTCTGCTGTTCGGAGCTTGGGTTTTGAGTAGAGTCTTTCAGTGACCATGTATTCATGCTTAGTTTACTGAAGAAGAAAATGAAAGGGGGAAAAAGAAGGTAGTTAAACTGTAGTATAATAGAAAAATATATAGTATTTATGTTGGGGTAGATAACCAGCTTCATTTTATCTTCTAAACATCCTCTTTTATATGTGGTGGATTTGATTGCAGGGGTTGTCATGCATTCAACCTAACTTAGTAAACTCATAATATGTTACATTAAATGCTTTATAGCTTTGCTAAGATGAGCCTTGACTGATAACAGTCTTTCATGGAGGAGATTTACAGGTGGGAACTGTGTTGTGAAAATAACTTGATTAGCAAGAGAATGAAAATTGTTTTGAAGCAACATTTTATTTCATTGTTTTTCATGTACTAATGAGAAATTAATTTCTTTGTTTCTGCCCTGGAAGATCTAACTGCAGCATGGGCTTCTATTTCTCAGACTAAGGCTGCTGTAAGTACTTTTTTTTACTTTCTTTTTTGTTCCTCTGGGATTGTTTGTTTTGGTTTTTTTTACTCATTTTCAAATCAGTTAGTGGCTACAAAAGCTTTTACAAAAATATTTTACTTAGTGATTGTCTCTTCAACAAGTTGTGAATAGCACAAAGCCATTGGAGTATGTAAATGTTGAACATTGCTTTGTCTTGGAAAAAGTTTTCTGCACGCAAGGAGAAGCTTTTGCCACAGCAAGCTTAATGCCTTTTTATTTAACAAAGTGGTGATGTCACATTTTCCTGAAAACTTGGAAAAATACCTCTCCTCTGCTTACTCAAACCAGTCAGAAACTGGGGCAACACCAGTGTATTTAATAATTTTCTATTCTGAGCATTGTAGTTGCTGTATTTCTGTGGGAATTAACTTAGGTGCATAAGATGATGTAGTAGTGTCTAAAACCTGGCTTCAGTGAGGCCAAGCAGTTTGGGTTTGCACGGAATTTGGCTCTTTCCCATAGCCATGTCCCTCTTTTTTCTCAGTAGCTGAGCATCAGTTTGGGGTTTTACATGTGGAATTTTTATCATGCTTCATTTATAAAGGAGCATTACAGAATTTTTTCCAAGTGGAATTAATATTTTATTCAGGCCAAGCATTAAGTCTCTGAATGGCATGTTATTAATTTTTTCAAAACAGCCTATTTAAGGGAACAAAACTATGCAACAAAACCTAATTTAGATAATCTTATTAAACAAAACTTAATAGTAGTTTCTGGCCATAAGACCATACAGCTTTGCAATGTCAGCCTCGTGAAGTTGCTCTTGCCTGCAATTTGATTCCTTGTGAACAAGGAAAAACTTGTCATGTTTGGGGGGAAAGAAAAATATAGCTTAAAACCAGAAAACAATGTTCTAATTTGCGTTATCTTCCAATTCTAGCTACGTCATATAGAGAACAAATTGGAAATAGCTCCCACCAGCACGGCTGTGTTTGATTCAGTCATGGATGCCAAGAAGCCCTCTGCTAGTGCCAGCAGGAAGAGCAGCAGGAAGGGTATGTATTATTGAGGAGAGAACGTGTAAGGCAGCATAAAGCCACTGCATTCTGGGAAAGCTTGGGTTCTCCCTGCCCCCAGCTTGTCTCCTGCCTGTGGTCTTTATTCCTGAAACTCTAATTGCCCAGAAGAAACTGATGTTTCCTTCCCTGAGCTTAGGAAGGAGAGTGTTCTATCCCAGTCTCTTGGTTAGAAGGGTTGGTGACAGGGCTTGTCCCACGCAGTGCTTATCCCATTCTGACAGAAAATTTGCTAAATTTGATGCTTCTGTTATCTGACTGAAGGAGAGCATTTGCTTATAGGAAATAAGCCCTCATTTTATATACTAAGAGCACTCTGGTAGTGTGCTCCTGGAGAACAAACAGATCGACCTCTAGTGGCAACACAGCCAACTTCACAGATTTAATTACTTCTAATTAATTTTTAAGCATTATTATCTCTCTTTAAGTATGGTCATTGTTTTAAGCACTTACTGCCTTGCTCCTAGTTGTGGAATCAGCTTGTTGAAAGAGAGAGCTGCTCAAACCCAAGAAAGACAATGTCAGTGATTCAGCCCCAGGAGCTTTCTGTTTCTGGAGAGGTAGATACATAGAGCATTCTTTGCTTTCTGCTTCAGGTTCCCGGTCCTCCAGCCAAAATAAATCAGGCAAGGAGAAGTCCTCACGCAGCCCTCTTCGAGCAACCACTCTGGAAAGCAATGTGAAAAAATGCAGTCGTGTGGAATTTCGTGAGCCATTGGCTGCGTACAGGTTAGTGCTGGGACAGCTGACTACTGAAGAAAAACATGCTAAATTAGATTTAAGCTAACAGTGGTATTTTTGACGCCTCCTCAAAAATTAGTTTGCTTCCTCCCATCACCTACCCACGTGACAGCATGGGTTGTTGGACTTTTTAACAAATATTACAAATTTAGTTTTTATGTAGTGAATGTGAGTTTAAAGTCAACTGTTTTGAAATGGGGCTGGATCATCAAGTGGTATGATGTGGCATTAGTGACCTGATGGGTTTGATAGGTATTTAGTTGGAGTAATAAGAACCAAAAAGACTGTTTCCTTATGCTTTTCCAGCTTTGTTTCATTAGTTCTTCAGCATATGTTCCCAAATGTGTTACCAAGACAGTGTGGAGTAAGAGTAGTATTAGTAGTACTAGAGCTAGTACTAACACATTTTTGTGATTGTGAGAAACTCCTATAAGAACAGCTTCTCATGGAACAAAAGAGGTACAGAACACAGAAGGGGCCATAGAACATGATTATTATCCTGACACCTAAGTTTTGTTCTCTTTTTCCATTACTTAAGTCAGCTGTGAGGTGGTCCTCCTTGTTGCATGTGACAGGGGTCAGTTGACCCCTGATTTGGGCCAATTTTGTTAATTGAATAGCTCATGTACTAATTATGCTTCTCTTAAGTTCTGCACTTATTTAAGGCTTTTATATTTTAAATTAAAAGATGACATTACTGCTTGCTGATTTTCTAGTCTTCAATGTTATGTATCGTTCTTTTCAGACAGAGAGTGCAACAAATGAAATTTTGAACAGAAGTCTCTTTCTGTTTGATCAGACTTGCACTATTAAATAGGAGGTGGTCAGACTTTAAAAGAACTTGCCTTTTAAAGTGGAGCCAGGGGTAAAGGAAGTCATTCATTTAGTTGATGATTTATTTATGTGCTGATTGCTGAGTTTGAGGGTCTTATATTTGTGTTTCTGATGGCGAATTTTTCCCTCTTCTGCTACATCAGGGATTTATATAGTTCTCTGTCTTATCACAGTTCTAGCCAGCTTGAGGCCAAGCAGCTGCTGTCTAGTTTGGAGCTGAGTGAAGCAGAAGGGAAGAGTGAACTCCCAGCCTGTCTGGCGCACGAGCGGGATCGGCACAGCAGAGCCTTTGACAGCCCCTTCCCTTCCGCTGCAGACGAGACCATCGTGAGGTACCTGAATGACCGACCCACAATCAATGCCTTGCAGAGTAACGAGCCGTTTCCTAGGCTTGCAGCACTTTCAAGACTGGAAGAAGAAACAACCAGTGGCTCCAGGGGAGATGAAAGTAGCACTAGAGCTTCTCAGAGTGTCACTTCCCAGGACAGTGAACTGAAAGTGTCTTCCCCTTCTGCCGCGAGTATTTGCAGTGCTCACAGGCTGGAAATCCTGAAGCAGCGGCAGCACGATGCCAAGTTGGAGAAGCTGAAGAAGAGGATCCGAAAGCAGTGGGAGCATTCTGAGGAGCTCAGTGGCAGAGGGCAGCACTTGGGGTATGCTGAGCAACCTGTTGTGGTCACTAACGTGGAGAACACGGTGACTCCCAAGGTCAGGAAGGTGACAGCTGTGCCTGCTGCTCCATCTTACAGAGGTATGGAGGTGCAGATCCCCTGCCTGCTGGGTGTACAGGGTGAGGGAGCAGAGCTCAATCCACTGAGCAGCATTTCAAAGCATGGACCTGGCTCAAAGCTCTCTTTAGGCAACATGGGGGTGCGTGGTTTGATCACAGATCACAAGTAAAAAGAAATTCTTGCTAAATTACAGAAGTGTGAATTCCTTTGAAATTTTCCTGTCTCTTATTAGAATTACAATAAAAAGAAGCTTGCTGTATTGGTGTTTGGGATGATTGCAATAATTTTTTTGTAGTCTCAGAGCTTATTGAAAAAGCCTTTCGCATTATTAATACTATTTTCCTCACCCATTCTGCTGTTTTTCAACTGCGAGCAAGTGGTAGACTGGTATATTGCTTTCTTCTAATTTAGCATTAGATATTCACACAGTTACTTTTTTACTTGGCAGTTTCCCATCCCTTCCACTCTAAGAAAGCTGTATTTACATTTTATGGAGTTATTTCCAACTCTTGAATCTTTTACTTTCAGGTTTCAATCCTGCTGAAACAAGGATTCGCACTTCAGATGGAAAGATCTGGCATGCAGAGGAGTTTCGTATTGGTCGGGAGCTTTACAGAGATATTGCACTCCAGTTAAAAGGTGAGCCACAAGTAGAATTGATTAAGCCACAAAACTTTCTCTAAGAGGCAGAAAAATATATTTTGTATAAGTCTACAAAGCCATGGGAACAAAAAATTGAAGGAATGGGTGTTGAATATATTGTAATTCTCTCCACGGGAGGAATAATTTACTGAACACTAAAACAACAAAATTAGTCCTTCTCCCAGTTCTCTCATTCAAATACTTCTAATAAAAAAACAGTACCAAAACGAATGCCAAGTAATGGCATTTCTTTGAAACAGGAAAAAATAAAACTCTCCATTAGAATAATTGTTGTTTAATTTTGTGGCTTTTTTATACATGTTTGCACGAATGAGTACAATTTCCTGGTTAAAAGGACAAAACCCACTTTTGGTTCCTGTTTTCAAGTGTACTGCTCCAAGACACAATCTTTATTCATCTTCCACTCTGAAAAACTGCAGTACCATTGGCAGCTCTTTTCTCTGGGTGGGCTGGAGTAGGATGCCCAATGTGCTTTTTTAATTTGCTAGGCTGGTTACAGTGAAGTGATGTAAGCTTGAGTTGCCTCTTGACTAACTGAGTTGGGAGAGGGGGAAGAGATCAGGTGAGCAAAATGGAAGGGAATGGAAAATAAAAACCCCAGAGAACCTCTAGTTTTGCAGTAAGAGCTTACTTATTAAGAAGAACTTTTCTCTTTGCTCAAAACATTTAAGATTGAAGGAAAATGCATTGAGATTTAAATCTGTCGGTATCTGTGTAGTAATAAACCAATTTGTCTTTTTTCCTTGTACAACTTTATAAGTTACTGAGGACTTTTTATGGAATCACTCATAAAAAATAGTTCAGAAAGAAGAGATGCTCCTTTCCAGTAAAATTATTTTGAAAATAGTTTTGGACTGTTCAGATCAGTCTGTGAAATGAATGCCAAATTTCCACAGACTTTTAATCTACACTAGCTTTTTTTTTTTTTTAATTTTGGCAAGCATAACAAGCTGTTTATAGAAATTCAAGGTTTTTTTTTAAAAGCTTTGTTGAAGAGATCCAATTAAAAGGCATTTGGATCATGTGTCCAGTGCCTACAAAAGGAAGGAGCTGTGTGTGTGTTGATCCACACTTCTGTCCTGATGCCATGTGTAGAGCAGCTGTTGTGGAACGTGTCGCCTTTCTGAGCTGAAAAGATTATACTGAATATCTGATTGCTAGTAAACAAATGCTGGTGCTACACATAATATGTACTGTAAATGTATTTTTAGGTTGTCAGATTATCTATCCATGTGTTACTTCTGTATTAAATTTACGCCATGTGGTGTTTTGGGTGTGTAGAGTCAGTTGTATCAGAACTGTTCTTTACTCTCTAGTGCTGAAATAATCTATCTCTAATATCTACAGCAGCAAAAAGATTTCCAACAAAAAGATTTTTATGTATAAGCATAGACCATACAGGATGTCTTCATCTTTGTATAGCAGTTGGGCTAAAGGATATTGTATGGACCCCAAGTTTCCAGTAATTTTGTCTCAAAGATGTTCAGGATTTGCCATAGTAGAACAAAATTGCTGTAATAGGAGCAGGATGGGAAGCAGCCTGTACTTTCCTGAGTCAGGAAAGGGCTGTTTGTTGCTAGAAGAGGTGAGTAGGATGTTAACTTTCTGCAAATGCAATCACTGAGGCTTCTGGTACTCAGTGCATTGATTGTCTTACCTGCTCTTGTTGTCAGCCTGAAAGGCAGCTAGAAAATTTGTAAGGAAAAGGGTGCTAAGGGTGAGAAAGACTCCAAAAATGCCATTCCTACATCTCTGAAATATGACCTCCTGTTCTGCCTCTGATGTTTGCTATGGACATCCATCAGAGAGTGGAGTCACATGAAATTGGGGGCTGTAAATGTTTGCATTGGCATCTAAATAAAGCTTCAGATCTGTCTATAGAGGGGGTTGCATCTTGGTTTTTTTAGGTTATCTGATCCCATTTTTAATGAGGAAGAACCAAAAAACAGTGGGAACGGTGGCCACAGAGTTCCTGATGTGCTGAGTGTGCTGTCATGCATTAATGTGGAAGCAGCAGCCCTTGAGTTCAGGAACTACATGTCCTTGTGGAATATTAGAGCAGTAAAATGTACTATCTGTAGCAGAAGAGAACCAACAATTGTTTATATTAAACCGACAACATTTCTTTTAGTATGGAAAACTAACTTTGTAAATATCTCTATGGCCTTGCTGTGGCTTCAGCGCCTTCCAGTGCATAGGTAAACAGACCTTGATTCAAAATTCTGTGAGGATTTTGAACTGCTGGACTGGACGTCATCGATCTGGGTGTATAATCTGGGAAAGGCAGTGAATTCTATTGTGTTTCTCTGAGTTCTGGTTTTTCAGATGCTGAAGCAAGCTTGTTATTCTATGTTCTCCCCTGTGGGATATCACTTAACAGCTTTTGTTTGTTTTTAGAGGATTCAACAGTGAAAGGAAAATCTAGTGAGAGAAACAAAGAGAAGAAATCTACAAGACCAGTGCGGAAAGTGCAAAAACTGACACGATTGTCAAGTCCAGAGTCCAAACAAGGTGACTGTTTCTGCTGTGGAGGGAGGATTGTTACATGTCCTTCAGAGATAAGTTTTGTCTCAAGAAAGAAAAACAAAAGAGTATTCCTTTAAAAGCCTTCTTAGATGTGCAACAGTGCTGTTGTTGTGTGTTTGTACACTATGCTGCCTTGGGGGTTGTGTGTGGTTTTGTTGTTGGCACTTTTTTTGTGGTTTATTCTAATTTTTTGCCTTTCCACTTGCTGTGTGCACCTTGAGGAAACTGCTGCAGAGTGTGAGTTTCTTGTGGGGAGAGGTATCCTTAGGTATCTGTCAGGGTTATGTAGACAAAAAGAAGCAGTAGCTCTGCTCTGGATCCTGTCTCTGTTTGGGCTGTGATGAAGCTGGTAAAAGCCTGACCCGTGGCTCAATCAGCAGTGCTGAGGCATGATCTTAAAATCAGTGCCAGTGGGACTTGCTGAGTTGCTTTCCCGTCAGGTGAGGAGGGGCTGCTGTCAGAGCTGTTCTCTGGGATGATTTCTCAGTGGGGAAGCAAAGAACAGGATGCTCCTGGTTTTTCTCTGGTTGTTGTTCTTCCATGTTTCAAGTTATTGCTGTTCTGCACCTTCAGTTCTGGCTTAACCCACTCCTGGCTTTTTCAGTTGGTAAAAGAATGTAAACACACATTCCCTGAGTAATCTTCCAATCTTGGTATTTTTGAATAAATGTTTATTTCTTTTACCAACTGATAACTTTTTTCCCCACTGTTGTCTGACAGTTCTACTGATTATTAAATACAATTTAATTATTTAGAGAAGAATGATGCAAGCAGGTTTCTGTAGAGCAGTGCCTTATAGAAGAAAATAAAATTAAACACATGTGGAATTCTGACAGTGCTTCTTAGTTTTCCAGTAGTGTGAATCTTTGATATTGGCAGCAAAAGAACTAGGAAGGCTTACAGATATGCTTCATATTTGGCTTTAGTTTTCATACAAGGTGAGAAGCTATGGCTGTACTCACACACAGAGCAATTTCTTTTCTTTAAATATATGCAAGTTTAGGTGCCTTTTGAACCCCTCTTAAGGTACTCTATTTTTCCTTATGTATGGTGACCCATAATCTGTAAACATTCTGTAGAAATAAAAAGCAGCTTTAAAAATTACTACAAAGGATTTTTAGAGAGTGAATATGTGCTTCTGCATGCTGTAAATCCTGCTTGTGAATATTTTTTGGTAAGGAATACTAATACTTCAAGTGATAAGCATGGATTTACTCCCTCCTAAGCTGATCAATCCCCTACTTAAGGAATCACACTCAGCTGTCTTATATATTTATGACAGTTCCAAGTGAGAGAGGAGCACGGAAGAGCCCCAACAATCCCACCCTGTGCCTTGAGCTCCATCAGTCTTGGGACTATGGCCAGTTCCCTGGGGAGCCTGTTCAGTGCCCAAACACCCTTTGAATGAAGAATCCTTTCCTAATAGCCAACCTAACCCTCCCCTGACACCCCTGACACAACTTCAGGCCATTCCCTCATTTTGGTTACCCATGGAGAGGAGATCGGTGCCCACTCCTCTGCTTTCCCTTGTGAGGAAATCCTCTCTGCCTTCAAGGGAGTCAGCAGCTGTAAGCTCCAGCCCCTCCGTTATGTACAAAGCCACCCCCTGTTGTAATGGATTAAATCCATGGAAAATGATGGCCTGAAGACATCACTGGAAGACAAGAACCAGCTCTAAGTGTCATGTCCATGCTAGTCCATCCTCCTCCAGTCACTGCAGTAGGAAACTGCTTACCATGGCCAAGGCTATGAATAGCCATGGCTCATGTTCTGCCCCATTGGCGTGTTTGAGTTAAACAGCTGACTGGAGATGGAAGATGACACTTTACACTGGCTCTTTAAACACACACAGAACTAATGGGAGAACAGTGAATTCTGCAGGAGAACCCCTTTGGCTGATGCCTCTGTTTCAGAGAGGCTTGTAGTGACATGTTTCAAGTGACAGCTCTTTTATAAAATACTTGGATAATTTACAATGCAGGCAAGGAGTTCTGCTAGCAAAGGGTTGAGTAGTGGGCTGCAGACTTCTAGGTTAAAATAACAACTAGAAAAGGGATTGGGAACTGAGGACTGGGATTGCCAAAACAATTATTGTGCTGTGCTGGATTTCACTTGACATTGTTGGTATCCTGTCTTCAAAGTGCTCTTGGGCCCAGTACAGTGCCTTTTTTGTTTGGCTGTGGTGATCTCATGCTGCAGTGGCTGGGTTTCTTTAGGCAAAGCACTTGGAGGTAGAGCCTGAAATGGAATTGTTAAAAATCAACTGCAAATTATATATTCATGTTAGGTGCTTTTCTGGCAATTAAATACCCCTGAAAGGTCTGATTAATTTACAGATCATTAATTATCTGAACTACCTAATTAAATTTTCTTTTTTATACTGTGTTTTTCTCCAAAGCACTTTTAAGGTCATTATTTAAAAAAAATATTAGTATTGGAAGTTAGTGTGTTGAAAGGTGAGTTGAATAAACCTATCATTTAATCTACCCAATATGAGGTAAAGATGTCACCATAACCAGTTGTTATCATTTAATTATATGTAGGATGATAAAGTAATCCTTGAACATTTTGATAGGGTTTCTGTCACCTGCAAGGTATTTTGTCCTTGAATTAAGTATCAACTAATGGGGTTTATTCTTAACTGTTTTCAGTGCTGGAACAGAAGTCCCAGCTAAGGGACGGTGAGTTAGCATTGGTGTAAAACATCTGGTGCTTGATATTTTTCAGCCTCCTCACAAGACATGTGTCTCACCAATTAATTACCTGTAAAAGCTTTTAAAGTAGTTTTGAGTTTTTTTCCCTAGAGTTTTAGCTAATATTATTTTGATAGAAAGCTTAAGAGGTTTTTATAACTTACCTTTATTTTTGTTCCTCTCATTACAACAATTTAGTAGTTCTTATGTTTTTATTTCTTATTTTCCATATTTGAGTGGTGGTGAACAGCTCTAGAAATATTACCACAGTCCCTGTATAAGGCTTGTTTGTATATTTTATACCTGCATAATGCATTCTTCTTTTTTCAATCAGTTTTTGTAGGGCTTTAATGGGCTGCAGTGTGTTTTGGGTGTTACACTGGGGCATCAGTGTTCTGGCAGTTTGTGTAACTGCAGCTGTACCACTAATGCAGAATTAAATGGTACAGAAATGATGAATGACTGCAGTGATACTTCTTTCTGATACCATGGCAAATCCTCTAGAGCTTGGCTTTTATTTATTCTTTATTTTGAAGGTGGAAACTATGTGATAAGTGCATCCTCCTGGCGGGAGGGACAAAAGCTGGTAAAAAAGATCCTGGGTCCAGCTCCCAGAATAGAACAGGACAGAAGAGCTGTATCCAGTGACAGAACAGGCCGAGAGAGAGCTGCCAAGTCTGGTAAGTTGTTCTTTTATCACTGGACTTACTTCATTTTACTTTGTTATATAACACTGCATGTCTGCAGACTAGAGCAGACTTCTGAGATAGAATGTTCTGAGATAGGAGTTTCTTATCAAAATTGCTCCTATTTTTAACCTGGAATTTGAGGGAGGTGGGGGAAAATTTAGCTTGCAACCATGGCTGGGGTGCATAACCTCTGTTCCTGGGTGCATTATGGACTTTTTTTGGTGTCATGTTCTCTGCACGTGGGACTTGAGGGTGGTATGTGCTGCAAGGGTGCTTGGGGTATCTGGAAAAGATGAGATACAAGCTGCAACCAAAAAATGGACCAGCTGCAATCTGTCTTTGGTTCTTGAAATCAGTTGGGAAAGGAATGGCTAGATGGCCAGATGAATTTTGAAAGTGTGCTGCACACAATCCATAAACTGTGATTGAGCATCCCAGTTTAACAGGAATTACGGTTCTTCCAGATGCAGTATAATGTCATCCATGTGCATCACAAATATTCATTGATTCCTCCACCAGCCTTTTTCAGAATTTATCCAGAATCTCAGACAGGACAAACAAGGCATGCTCTGAACTCCTGTGCTTCTTATGCCTGTGAGGTGGTGGGGCTGGTGAGAGTAGAAAGGGTGTGGGCTCAGTCTGAGCAGGGGCTGCCACATTCAGACTGTCACACCAGATGAAGCAAAGACATGTTTAGAGCGAGATCTGCACTCCTCCCTCATCCTTCTTTTTGCAGCTGTTTCCCAAATTTGATTGTTACCTGACATATTTGGCATCTCATTCCTTAGCAGGCTGCATTGGAAGGACAGGTTCTGATTCTAGATTGGATGTTACCCGTAAAAGCTCTTCAAGAAGTTCTGAAAGATCAAGAAGTAAAGTTCGGTCTGAGACCAATCTGAGAAAACTGGAAGCTGCTCTTCCAGGTGATAACCAAGAAGATCATGCTTCTGTAAACAAGGATTTCCTGCCCGTGGAGATACGTGGAATTCTTGATGACCTGCAGTTGGATTCCATGAGTACAAAGCAAGAGACAGATGTGGAAAAGCAGAATCAAAAATCTGTTTTGCCAGCTCAAACTCTGCGGAGCCACAGTCCAACCAAAAGGAAACCAGACAAGGTAGCGGCCAGTGAGGAGCCTCAGGTGATCTCTAAGAAACGCCACTATGACAGCGATGAGGTTCGGCAGTACATCATCAGGCAGCAGGAGGAGAGGAAGAAGAAGCAGAATGAAGAGAAGAAAGCGCAGAAGGAGGCAACAGAACAGAAGAACAAAAGGCTCCAAGAGCTCTACAGAAAGCAGAAGGAGGCTGTTACTAAAGTGAAGAATGTGCCTCCTCCTGAGCCTTCAGCAGCCAAACGGTTACAGGAAACCTATTCCAAACTCTTGCTGGAACAAACTCTTTTAGAAGAGCCACCTCAGCAGCCTACGGTGCAGGAAACACAGGTACAGCTGATTCACTAACTTAAGGTCTTGCCGTTGTTAGCAGGAATAGGAGCTCGGATGTTTAGGGAGGTTGGGACTTGTGCTGTTCTGGTGGTTATCAGTTAAGAAAAAAGAACAAATCAAAATGTGTAGCTTTGCTTAAACAGTGATTTCAATGTATAGTCTCTTTGCTAGTAGCTGCTTTTTGGCCCAGCAAGACCTACTAGAAAGTTGACTGAAAATCATCTTTCTATTTTAAAGAGAAGCTGAATTCTGGATATTAGCCTTTTCAATTGTAATGAGGCAAGAACTCCTAAACTCTGACACACTTTTGAAAATGCATTTTTCTGGTTGCCTTCATCTCTAGCCCAGACCTGGTTATCAACCATCTGGGGAATCTGACAAAGAAAACAAGGCTCAAGAGCGTCCTCCGAGTGCATCTTCCAGCAGTGACATGTCCCTCTCAGAACCACAGCTGCCGCTACTGAGGTGAGCAGATGGGGCCTTGGGGGAGAGAGGAAAGGGCTCCTGCTTTCATGTCTGAGAGGAGAAAATAGCCTTGGCTCTCGAGTTCCTGTTCCAGTGAGAGTAATTGTCTTTATGTCAATTACAGCATTTTCCTGGCAGTAAAGAGGAAGCTGATGCAGGAAAACATATGAAAATTTTGGCTATGGCTGATTTGCCAGTGTGTAAATAGATAAAGTGAATAGTGGTTGCTGATAATGTTTTGTTGACATTAGTGGGATGTGTATTTCGTATTGGGACACTCTTATTTCCTCTGCCATTGCCATTGTGCAAGATCATATGAATGTATTTGTTGGTTTTTCTTACTTGATTTGCTCAGTGTTGCTGTTTGGTCTATTGTCTTGGATTCCTCCCTTACTTACTCTCTATGAAGTACCAAACACCTCTGCTTCTGCTTGAAACTAGCCTTTCCCTCTTTCCTTTCATGCAGCTTTCCCAATTTGGAATTGTTCAGTGTATTATCAAAGTTTTCTTACTGCAAGTCAAGGTGCCTGACCAAACACTTAGATGTAAGGAACTAAAAATCCTGAAGTTTCTTGGATATCCTTAATATCCCTGTTGTGCAAGTGTCTTCATTTTTAACTACATAATGAACATTTGCTTCTGAAATTATACTTGCTTCAGTATGGGTGGGTACTCTGACTTAGTAAGTGCAATGAGACCTGTTTCCCTTCTGGAAAAGTTCAAGGAATGCCATGTACTACCATGTGTAGAATAAAATAAACAATATGGTAAATACTGTTAGTTTAACACCATAAAGAAAAGATATAATTACTAGTAGTAGAGGAGAGATGAGACCCACAGAACTGCATAAGGTATTCAGAGACCCTCATAATCATCAGAGAAGAAGTTTTTTGGGGGGACTTAGGAGGTGTTCTGGACATAGGCAGGTGATAAGGGAAAAAAAATTCTCCCTTTTGGAGCTAGGAAGTTTTTGGAAAAGACTGCTGACAGTGACAAACCTCAGCTTGTTAAAACCCTGAAACAAAAAGTACACCATCAATGGCACTTCAGATTTGGGACGTGCTGTGTTGTTTGGTTTGTTGGTTTTTTACTAAATAACATTGTGTTTACTGTCCTATTCCCCACCCCTCTGATTCTACCAAAAAGTATTTTGTCCTGAAATTAAATCCGTGGCAACAATGCTTTAATCTAAGACATCAATACTCATGTAAATCATCAACTAAATGTTGGGTTTTCGTTTTAGGAGCGATCTGATGGAGCCTCCATGGATACAGCCAGACAGGTTGAGCCCAAGAGTCCAGCTCCCCCACCCACAAGCTCTCCTGGGCTCAAGTGGAGGCCCTGGTTCCCAGCACTGGAGTCTGGAGCAGATGGACCTTCTGTCAAAGGAGTGTGATGCGATGTTGGCAGGCAGGAGGAGCCATTCTGCCCCTGTGGGGTCCCTGATGCCTCAGTTGTACATGAATTCATCTGCTGCACAGGAAAACCTCTTGGTAAAACCTTCTGCCAGCCAGTATAAGAGCAAATTAGATCGCCTTGAAGCTCTGAAAGCTACAGCTGCTTCCCTTTCTAGCAGGATCGAAACTGAAGCCAAAAAGTTGGCTGGTGCTGGTATCAACTATGGTACCACGTGGAACTCAGAATTTATGCAAGAAAACCAGGATGAGGGACGGTGGGCTAAGGCTGTGAGTCCTCCTGTGAGGGAGGAAAATGAAAATACTTTTTCAGCCAGAATTCAAAGGATGTTGGGCGCGTGCGTATCTCATACAGCCTTTGATGACAGCCTTCCTGGGGTAGGCAACCTTAGTGAGTTCAAAAAGCTGCCTGAGACCATCAGACCTCTTACTGATGTAATCAGCCTTGGATTGAGGTCTCCTGCTGCTAACAGGCATGAAGGCATCCTGGGACATTTATCCAAGAGGCAGATGGACTCCCCAGGGCATGAGAACCAGGCATATCCTCTGAGCAAAGCTGTTACTCCTCACGAGTCCAGCATTGAATCCATCAGTGAAGGGCCTCTCCTGAGTGATGAAAACCTCTCAGAAGAGGAAGGAGGCCAGCACAAGCAGCTGCCACTGAAGATGTTGGAGACATTAAAAGAGAAGGATTTTTGCATTCGGGAGAGAAATGCTTTTGAGCCCATAAAAGAGTTTCAGAAAGCAGCTGAGAGGTACTCCCCACTTTTCACTCAGACAAGTGACACACACAACAAGGGGCCCTGGGAGGAACTGGCAAAGGGAAGTCCCCACAGTGTCATCAACATCTTTGCGAAGAATTACCAACTTCATGGAAAAGGTAAAAATGGAAGCATTTCGCAAAGCTCTTGTGAATTTTCCCAGTCCTACTGCTCCATGCACTTCATACTTCACAGTTAAGGAATGTGCTTTCAGAGGTCTCAAATATGAATCTGTGTGAGACATGATTTACAACTGTCTCATGCAGCATGCTCTTTTATTTTCATTTTTTTTTTTTTTTTTTTATGAGTACTTTGTCTCTACCGTGGAACTCCTCATTCTGAGGAGGAGTGTTTTCTGAGGAGTTGATTTTTATCTTGTGGTTTTTCTCAATTCTTTTTTACCTTTATATTATTTTCTTTAAAGATGATTGCATGAAATTTTCTGCAGATGGCTCTACTCTAAAGCACGGTGCTCTTCAAGAATGTTTTGGTTGGAGTAGGTTAATGAAGTAAAGAATTCAATAATTTACAAAAAGAGGAAGACTGTGCTTGTTACGTTGTGTTAAAACTGCCATTGTGTTAAAACAGCTGTACTGCTGTTCTCCTGATGATTTTGTGTTGGAAAGGAAGTCATCGTAACTCACAGTTGAGAGCATTTAAATTCCTATTACTTAATTGATGTATGTTTGTGTTTGTTCTAATCTCTGTCCTCTCCCCTCTCTATCTGTCCACACCTCAGTGTTTGAAGAAAGGCTGAACGGAGGCCCTGCCCTTCTGCGCCCTCTGCTCCCTGCCATGAGCCCTCCAGAGAGCGTGGCTTCTTATGAGGATGACTTTGCCTCCTCACAGGGAAGCAGCACTTTAACGGATAAAAAGATTTCACGTGACCTCAGGTAACTGTGTTAGACTTCCTAGGAAAACAAAAATGCAGAATTCAAGAGAAAATAGTTAATACAAGATTTGGTTCATAATATGCTGGGTATCTTTTCTGCTGTGCTGTACTGTGCTAGTCAAAGTGATGAAGTACTTTCTTAGGACCTTGCAGTTAATAGAGCAACCAACATAGTTCAGGTGGAGTCAAGTATTCCTCTTCTAGAGTCCAGTATTCCTGTTCCCTGTCTAATTTTTGCTGTTCTTTAGCCTGGACAGGTAGCTTTAGACAAGATTCTTATCCTTTGTAGTCTGGTGAAAATTAGTTCTCTGACTTGTGTGGCTGCAATAATGTTCAGTTGGGTAGTCTTGTAATTCAGAAAAAAAAGAAAATCTATTTCAGGTCTGAAAATGCCTTCAGTACTTCAAAACTTTGTGATAAATCTGTAATTGCTTTCAGTAAGCCTTTGTCAGAGCTTACTTAGTAATGGATACATAAACTGTCTGTAAGAATTTTGAAAAGCTTTTGTTCAGATTAAAATTTGAAGACTGTAGATCCTAGACTCTCCATGTCTACTGCATGGCTTCCTGAATTTTCCAAGACCCTCTGTTTTGTAATGAGCTATATTTATATCTTTTGGGCACCTTGGAGGAGGCCACAAGTGCATTTGTGCCAGTGATCACTTTGGAAGGAAAGAAGTTAAAAGGCACTTTGCACACTGAAAATTATTCTTTCTGATTAACACTTCTTTCTTCTGCTGGTATTATTTAGTGTATGATGCATTGGCATCTCTTTTTTGCAAGTCTTTTGTAATCATTTATTGAAAATTCCTCTTATTTCTGGCAGCTGATATGTGTATGCCCAGAGATTATCTGAAATGCAGTCACATTTTGAGTCATTCTTATGTTGTTCAGGTTTGGAGTCAAATAGTTCTTAAGAGTTCAAATTGGAGAGGACAGTTGTTACCCATCCTTTAGTGTTCCTTATTATTGGAAGCATGTTTCAGTATGTTCAATATCCTACCAGACTTCCCAATGCCTTAGCTGTCATAGCTTTTAATCTCAAAACCAGTGCTTTTCTAGATGGGCTGAGTAGTGCAGTTTAGTCACGTGTCTCTTATTCAAAGTGTGATAGTTTCCTCGTGCACAGTGTAACAAGGGAGCTGGAAATCCTTAATCACCAACAATGTGCTCCTTTCTAGTGTTGGTGGCAGCAGTAATTCAAGCATTCAGGAAGAAATTCCCAGTAGGAAGTCTCCCCTTGAGCCTCCCCTTGGCTCTCAGCACTCATCAGGACCCCGGTCTGCAGCGTCTTCCCGCTCCTCTGCTTCCTCCAAAAAGAGGGGGAAAAAGGAAAGTAAGTGCAACACTTGGCTGTGGAGGATCCTTTTTTATTAAGGCTTTTCTTGTTAGGAAAATTGCAGTACTACGTATCTGGAAACTGTAATTAATACTGATAGAATGATTTATTCATTCCTCCAGTCATTCCTTCTTAGATTCTTTTTTACTCTGGTTATTCTCTGACCTTAAAATACAGTAATTTAAAGTTGAATAAGCAAGAGGTTGTTAACAGCATTGAAAAGTTTCCTTTCCTAAACCAGTCTTCTAATAAATAAGTTAATTTTAATATTGTGTGGGAACTATCCTTAGATTCTGTGCTGAGAAAATGCAAATAGGCTTCTGAGTTATGGCCGTGTTTGTGAAGGTGACAGCAAATTTGCCTGAATGCCTTAGTTTTCACCAGTGCACAAATTAATAAATACATTGGTTTCTGTGGTAACCTGTACATTACAAAAACATGAAGAAACTTGAGGCTTGGAGCACCCATAGTATATAAGCAATAGATAAAAAAAACTAGGTTTTAAGCCAATAGAAACATGACAAAAAATAGGATTAGGCATTTTAAATTATCTCTCTTCCTATTTTTTCAAAATTCTTTACCTTTCCCCCCAAAAGCTAGGCTGTATTCTGATTATTAGTAGTAAAAAATCAAATACGTAGTTTCCTTATTTAAACTGATAGTGTGCTGAAGTGAAAGCTGAGTGACAGTTTTGGTAGTGAACACAACATACAGAAGAGAATTCATTGCCAATTCTACATTTCTTGCTTGTTGGATCTATAGACTTCTAACTCAAAGGCTGCTTTTATCAGGGAAAAACGTCTCAATTCATTGATTTGGGGCTTGTGATGGTAAGGTATTCACATATAGAGCCAAACAAACTTTTGACACTGTTGTTGCTTCTTAGGGTTGGATGCTTTCAATGGAAGTTCTCACCACTTTTCTGTGGAAGAAGATAAAATACTGTCTGAATTAGAGAGGGGATCCCAACAGGCTAAGAAATCCTTATTGAGTAGCAGAATTTCTAATAATAAAGAGCATGAGCAGAACCCAGATACAGACAGCACACTGGAAAACTTGTCTGGACACTCCCTGATGAGGTAACAGGATTGTTATGAAACTTTATGCAAATATAATGATGCTTGGTAATGTTACTGGCTGTGTCTTTGGATATGCAAAAGGGAAGTAACAGAAATGGTCAAATGTTAGTAGGATGTGCATGCAGAAGACATTTCTTCCCTGTATTTTAAATATGAAATCTGGTGTCCTGTCATGTTCAGTACCTTAAGCATTGAAATACAGTTTTTGTTTCCCTCTTCTAGAAAAGGCCAGTTAGAAATGTGTCAAGGTTTATTTAACCTGTGCAGTCACCTTTCTTTTTTCAGTAGATACACAGACAGTTTTGGCTGTACTTGTGTTCAGCTAATACTCACAAAGCCTATCCAGCTCTGTGAGTCGATGCCTTTTCAGAGATTAACCCCTCCTTGGAAAAGAGTGTATTAAAAAAAGAAGGAAATGTGTTTTCTGTTGCAACTTCTTTTTGTCTAGCTGAAAATGCAGTTTTTCTGCTAATTGTCCAGTGAAGATGGTTATGAAACACTCCATTTTCACTGCACTTTTTTCTAAAAAACATCAGACAATTTGCATGATCTCTCTTTTTGTGTTGGTTTAGAGCAGTTCTGAGGTATTGGCTTCTATTGGTGACTGTTGCTGGCATCCAGAATTGGGTTGGAAAGGTCCTTTGACCTCCTAAGATGTGCCAAGTAAAGCAGAATGTCTTCCCAAAGGATTTAAACAGCCACTGTTAATCCTCTTCAAGCTATTAAAATTGAAATAGTAAATTTAAGAAGCATCTGTATAATTTTCTGTGTTTCAAAAAGAAATGTCTTTTCTCAAAAAGTGTTACCATAGTATCTTAAGACTTGTTCAAGTTAAGTTTTGGTCTCTGTTGCATTTTAGGAGAGAGATTAAGACTCAGAGCAGTGGCTTGTCACAATCAGTTGCATCCATGTGCTGATAGTAAATTGTTCACTTTTTAAAATGCACATGCAGATGATTGCATCCTGACTTTCTCATGCCGGCCTCCTAACAGAAGGCACTGAAACTCTTGTCTGGTCATGTACAACATGAAGATACTGTGCTAATTTTTTAAAATTTTATGTGTGTGTTTGTGTATGTGCTAACTAGGCTTAATAATTGGGGAAAAATAGGGTGCTCTAGAAACTTAACTCTGAACTGAGATTTAGGGACAAAACCCATCTCATGAGGCCATTTCCGGAAGATAGACTGGGCCTATGCAAACTGAACGGACTGTGCCCTTTGCATGGATCTGTTTGTGTGTAGGAATGAAGGAACAAGGTTATTCCTTTATTTTATCAAGTGGCTGAACTAGGAGAATTATTAACTCCTTTTGGTTTTTGTTTCACTGTCAGTTTCTCAGACAAGGGAAGACTCCAGAAGACACCGACTTCTTCCCCATCTTCTGGCTCCCAGAAAATGTTGCAGTTGGATTCTGTTGGCAATACAGCTGAAAGAGTCAAGTCACCTGCTGGCTTTTCTGGAGGTTCAGCCCCAGGGCTGAAGCCAAACGTGGCCTTCCCTGACGGGGGCCTGGGAACCAGCAGGTCTGCAGCAGGAGCAGCCTCAGCGAGCGGTGAGTATTTGTAAAAACAATGCTGGTGCCAGAGCAGCTGGAGCATTTTTCTTTGAATTTTTGGTGTGGGGAGCCTGAGGTGTGTGAGGGTGAGCAGTGTTTGTTGCCCTGCAGGGTGCATGCGCTTCTCCCCCGCGGGGCTGCAGCACCGGCTGTCAGCAGAGCTGAACTACCTGAGCGCTATTGAGGAGTCCGTGCGGCAGCTCTCGGACCTGGAGCGGGTACGGGGCATCTCCCTCGCCCAGCAGGAGAGTGTTTCTTTGGCTCAGATTCTCAAGGTAATGGGGGAATACTTCTTTGTCTTAACCTTTCTCTTTTTTTCTTTTATTGTTTGTTTGCATGAAAATTAATCAAGTTAGGGCAAGTTAAGCTTTTGTTAGCAGTGCAGAGAAATTGTAATGGGCATGATGGGGCATCTCTGCTAGTGGTCATTTTTTAGGATGAACATCTGTTATCTTTCTTATTTTAAGTTGACAGCAAGGAAGTAGCTACTCTGGAATACGTGTCATTATTATACTTTTTGCTGGAATTCACTGTTTTGGTTGTGCTTCTTGTTTTGAATGTGTTCCTCAAATAAAAGCATGATTGTCTGCTGGGATTGATGTTGAGTTCCAGTGCCATGCAGTGTAGTTGTTTGGGCTGGATGATTTGTTTTATTCCACAAAAGCAGTATTTTTTGGCTGAAGTTTCCTTATGTTGACAAGATTGTTTATTCTAGTTTGTTGAATTAATTGATCTCGTAAACTCCTTTCTGTACTGTGGTGGAAGAGTATGGGGAATGTGCATTGCCTCAAAAAGGAAGAGGGTCAGTGGGTTAAAAATTCTGTTTCCAGAAGAGACACCCCCCAGAAGAGTAGACTCAGATCTTTAAGAAGGTAGTTGCAGCCAGTGGCTGAAGCAAGTCACATCTTTGTGTTTAACTTGCATGGTTAAAACTTGTTTTCCTGATCTGTAGGCACAACAGCAGCGCCATGAACGGGACTTGGCTCTTTGGAAGATCAAGGCTGAGCAAGAAGCTCTAGAAAGTCAGAGACAAATGGAAGAGGCAAGGCAGAAGGCAGCCCAGGTAGGACTGCCCTATAAAATATGGAGTGTGTAAGAGGAAAAATGTTGTTAGTAAATCCATGCCTACAGGTATTCTTAATTTGAAGCTGTGAACATATGAAAGTGCCAAAAGGGTTTAATACACTAAAAGAAACTCTCAGGGGCCTGCTTCAAACTTTTTTCTGCCAGATTTTGGGGAATAAATCTGTAGTTACTATGGCCAGACCATTTTGAAGAGCTGAACTGTCTCTGTGTTCTGCCTAGGTCCATGCAGAGTCACTGCAGCAGCTGGTGCAGTCACGGCAGGAGGCTGGGCAGGAGTCCCCGTGCAAGGCTGCAGCCAAACAGGCAGAACCTGCACTGCTCTCTACAGATGCAACTCACCAGCTCCGTGAGGTGAGGCCCCAGGGAGAGAGAAAAGCTATTTTATTACTTTTTCGCTTTTTAAGTTATTTTCTGTTTGGTGTCGTTCTTGGTACAACTTCTTCACTTTCATAACATGACAAATGATAGGACTTCAAAGGAGCTGCTCTGGCATCATTACTTAGAAGTCAATCAGCAGCTTTAAATCCCTGTTCCATGTTCTTATGATCTTCCAGTTAATGAACTGTTAAGAAGTTTGTTCTTCAGGACAGATTGATGACAGTGAACACAGCATCTTCAGTTTGTAAGAGTTGCTCTCCATCAAGAATTGATCCTATATCTGTTTCTTGTGCAAATTAAATTAGAAAAGCAGAGAATTGCAATTTTGCTTACTGCTGAAGGTAAAACAACAATAAATAAAATTAAAAAAAAAAAAGGAGAAGGGAGAATCTTCAGCAAAACTCTTGACTTGGTACAGAGTTTGAAGTTTCCTCATTTTGAATCTCTTTGTTTGTCTTGTGCTATACAAAATATTTATTAGTTTTCAGGTTTTTGTATGAGTTTATCAGTTTTTATACTTCTTGTTAAGGAACACAGTAATCAAGAAATGCTCTTAGTCCATCACAGTTTAGAAATCACTATGACTGTGGGTCAGTATTATGGGATGGAGTGCAAAAGGCTGATGAGTGTGAACAGAACTGTTTCTTCACAGCTCGTGCACAGTGCTCGCCAAGTCTGGTTTTATGATGAGTAATGGAAATGTAGAATAATACTGATGTACTTGTTCTGGGCTCTGCCAAAAATGTGAAATTTCAATAATTTTTGAGTAGACAAGAATGGGTTAAAGGAGCAGAAAAGCTCAGACACCTCAAATAGATGCAGTGTATTGGTCACTGAGAGTAGGTAGTGAAGACAAGATAAAGACAAGGAAGCATTTGTAGTTTTTAGAGCTGTAATGGGTAGAAACCAGTTAAGAAGCAATGGAGAAGAAACAGGGAAGACAGCTTTTATTTAGTGTAGGGTTTTAGTCTCTTCAAGTTTTGATTGGAGTTTGAAGTCTGAGAATGAGAGGTGCTGGTGGAGATGCTGATGGGGATGACCTGGTCACTGATGCTGGGTCAGCAGAGTAGCTTTACCATCTCTGTTCACAAGTGACTCCAGGTACTCAGTTGAACAGGCATTTGTTTTAACTGGAATGCAGCAGTGGAAATATCTTTAACCAATGTGCTGGGAATATTTTTGAATGTACAATGTAATTTATTGTGTGTAAAGAAATGGAGTATGGAGGAATATGCATTCACAGAGCAGCATGCACCTTTACCACCAGAATTGACATGTGTTGTTACAAACCATTGTAACCTCACGGCTTACACAGTTGTTATAAATCACTGAATTGCCTGCCAGAATGATTATTCTCTCTTCCAGAAGCGTTTTGATGCTGATAAGCTGACTGTATTGCTGTTTTTGCTGTGCTCAGGTGACAGAGTCAGCGCGGGACACTGTCAGTGCCCCAGCTGCTCCAGGCTCCGCCTTGTTTGACCACCAGCGGCAGCACCACTCAGAGTTCATGAAGCAGCTGAGGGCCCGAGCTGATACAAACAGGTTTGGCTTAATGTTTCACATCTTGGGAGTGGGGAAGTGGGATTTGTTAGGTTTTGCTTCACCTATTCTTGCAGAAAATGTTAAGATGTCATAATGAGTGGGCATTTAAGATGAGCTTGGATTCCATCTTTATGCCGCGTACACACACCAAAGGTGACATTAACTGGTTCTGTGAAACTGTACATAAAAAGAGTAGAAAATGGTGATCTAAATGTTTTGTGGAATTATTTAACCTAGTTTAAGCTTTAGGGAATCTTTTTGCAGAAATTTTAGCTGTTACTACTTCTAGTAAACTCATGAAAACTGTGTTACTCCTATGTTTAAGACAATGCAGATTGACCCCAAATGCTTCTCATTTCCAGGAAATGTGAGTCTGCTGCCATAGCACAAGGTAAAGAGGAGACTGGTGACTCAAAACAGACATACTCGCCAATGTTTGATAGTTATTCTGAGTCCTCAAGATCAAAGGTTCATGATCAGAGGTAAGAAGCTTTTTGTGTCCTGTTCACTTACCTGATATAGTTAGGTCCTGTGAAGTTTCTCACAGCCCTTCTCTGATCTTGAACTGGAAAAATGTTGTCCTCTCTAGTTCTCCTAACTTGTAAAACAGAATTTCCAACTTACCATTCTTCTAAAATCTGGAAGAAGATTTGTTTGCATTTTTTTATCATTACTACTCACTGCCAGGTAAAGGATGTGCATACCTTCCGACCACATGAATTTTAAGCTAGAATAAAGCCAACAATCAGTAGTTTGATGAAACTTGGAATTTTAAAATAGCCAAACTACGTTTTAAAACAAAAACCAAACCCTCTGCATGTTGTTTATTGTTGTGATGTTAATCATGGTGTGTACAGCAGTAATGTAATATAAGTATTTTGAAATGTGCAAAGTATTTTTAAAAACATAATCTCTGCATAACCCAGTAGTACCAGCAGCCGTCAGGAGAGCCCTTCAGTTCCATCTTCTAAGGAGAATGAGAAAAAGCTTTCCCGTCGTGAGAAGACAGCCAGCAGTATTGAAGAGCAGGCTCACACTGCTGCAGATGATTCCTTGCCCAGTGACAGCGTTTTGTCCCTGCCAGATGAAAAAGGTTGGCTCTGCTGCTGGTGTGTGATGGGTCTGAAGGTGGGGAGGGAGGAGGGAGGGAGGGTGGTGCTGTTTCAGAATGAATTTCTGAAATGAATGAGGGGAAGTGTGTGAAGAAAGCTGAGCCCCACGTGAATTGTAGTCTCTTAAGAGGTAACAAAATGGCACAGGGAGATGGGAACCTTTGAGATTCTGCTGTGTTAGCCACATGCTCACGTGCTGAACCTGAAGGCACAACACCAAATGTTTCAGCAACTCCAGATGTGTTTATATCCGTGCACACAAATCTGTTAGGTCTCTCAAAGCTGGATAATAGATGGCTTCTAACTCAAAATCACTCTTTCCTAAACAACCATTTTTCTACAATAGTTATCTCCTATCTGTCTTTCTGACCCCCCTAACATTAGTGAGATGAGACAGACTAAAATTGCATTTGTGGTGCAAAAGTGAGTGGAAAGCAGCTTCCCTGATTTCTCCCTCAGATTCCGCTTCTGTTGCAACAGAGTATTCCCTGAAATTTGATGAGTCCATGACAGAGGATGAGATTGAAGAAAAATCTTTTCGGTCTTTGCTGCCCTCTGAGAGTCATCGCAGAAATAATCTGGAGAAGAAGCGAGGCAGTCGTGATGATTCTGATGAGGAAGTGTCCCCAGACAAAACAGCTCTGTCATCTATCAAGGTACATATTTTAAGTTGAATTAAATTAACTGAGCTACACATGGTTAAGCTGATAAGCTTCAAGTGAGCTGTTCTTAGCTGTGTTTGCACGGTTGAGGGTTCTTTTCCTCCCTGTGGTTCTCTCAGAACACAGAGATGTGTGAATCATGCTGTATGTCACTGTTGTACAAGTGTGATGACTTATGAAATAATCCATCAAGGCCTCTTGCCTTGTGGCTTAGGAGGAGTGACTTTTTTAGGTAGGTTTTAAAAGTGGATTAAGTCCTCCAACTATGCTAACACACAGCTAGGAAATACAAGAGGATACTTCATCTCTCTGGCCAAAGTGGGGACCTCCCAAAACTGTCACATAGGGCAAAAATAGCTGGTCTGCACAAAGCTCAGATTAAAAACAGCTTCCCTTCCTACCTCTGTTTTTGTGTATCATGTTTATGCACACACAGACGTGCACTTTGTAAGTTGAAAAAAAGCCATGGCATTTCTGTGGTTTTGTGCCAACTTTATCTTTCCTTCTAGGAGCTAAGCATGCCGTTCTCGGGGGGGCAAGACAGTTTCTCTAAGTTTACCATGGAGATGGTAAGACAGTACATGAAAGAGGAGGAAATGAGAGCAGCTCATCAGTCCTCACTCCTCCGGCTCCGGGAGAAGGCTCTCAAAGAGAAGACCAAGGCTGAGCTGGCATGGCTGGAACACCAGAAAAAGTAAGGCAGCTCTGAATATACATAACTGCTGACTGATCATTTCCTTTCTACTTTTCAAGGTTTTGTTTCCACCCTACTGCTCCTTATTAAGTGTTAATGGTTGAACTAATCTTCTGACATCAGTGTTCTGTGCAGCTCTTACTGGGACTTGAGAAGAACAGGACCCAGTTTATAAATGTCCTTTGATATTTACATTGAATGGGGTTTGATTAAGAATTTCACTGAAAAGTAGAAGAGCAGATGTTTGTTGTCAGTTGGAGGAGCTAGTTGCCAACCATGCCAACCATTCCTCTACACATCTTAATTCAGGAAGATACAAAACTGTCAAACAGTTTGACCTTTCTTTGCTTGAGGTGTATCTGAAGTCATTTTAGTTGACTCAGGCACATTTTGTGAATCTGGATATATGTTGTACTTAGTGCTTTGTTTCCAATCTAAGATATGCTTTGTCCTGAAGTTCACTTGAAGTACCCACTGATACTAGTAAACAGCAGTAGCCAGATTTAATCACTAGTTTTCTCTGCATGACAGTACCATTGTTCAGCAGACATTTTCTTACCATTTCTTGTTATTGTGGATTTGACAAAGGAGTATTAGATAGTGAGCCTATCCTTTCGTGTTTCTCAAATGGTGAGTGTGCTACCTCTGCAGAGCTTCTGCCCATTCTTTTGTGATCTCCTGTTACCTGCACTGGCCTTTTTACTGTGCCTGTCTGACCAAATGATGCAAAATATTCCACCATAGAGCATGCCAAGGATTAAGGTATATACTCTTCTGCAGAATAGGAAAAGTAATTTTTTTTTTGTTTTAAAGAGTAAAAGGCTTGTTGTGCACTTTTAAAATATTGCTTTGTTATTATTTGTTATTATAAAGCAATCTTACTGCTTTATTTATACTTCTTTGTTTCAATCTATTTGCAGGCATTTGAGAGACAAGGGAGAGGATGATAAGATGCCTCCTATTCGAAAGAGGCAGCGTGGTCTGCTGCTGAGATTACAGCAGGAAAAGGTAAGGGATGCCCTTTAGGAAAGTCCTGTTGAAAGCCATGTGTACCCTTTAAAGGTTTCAGACACTGTACATGTAGGAATGGAGAAACAGCAGTATTTCTTACCTGTAAGTTTTAATTTGCATTTCAGTCATATTCAGCACATTGTTCTCAAGGGTCCTTCTCTATCTGTAATCTCATGAGTGAGACTCTGATTAATTGATCTCCCATTCTTTGCTGCTGAAGTTCAGCCTCATTCCTTCCTCATGTAACTGCAGTCATGTCAAACCCATAGCAAGGGCACTGGGGCATCTTTGAGTGTGTTCTTGAGAGAGGTCTGTCAGTGTTCTCATGCTCAATCTTTTACACCTAACAGGCAGAAATTAAACGTCTCCAGGAGGCAAACAAGGCTGCTCGCAAGGAGAGGCAGCTCATCCTTAAACAGCAGGCGGAAATCGAGCGAATCCGTCAGACTACGATGAAGCTGCAGGAAAAACTGAAGTCTGCGGGAGAAAACAAGCTGGTGAGTGTTCAGCACAGAAACTGGAGTCTTCCCTCTTCACCATGCAGCTTCAGTGTTTATAGGAATGGAAGGATACTAGATTGGACCTGTCACTTGGAAGTTTTGTCTGCCTGAAGTGATCTGACCCCTTTATTTCAGCAATTTATCCTTAATTTCTTTAGAACATCAATTAAGGAAATGCCTTTGCAGAAGTTATAAAATCCTTTAAACGTGCAGTAGATGGTGTTTGTTCATTCTCAAGCTGAACTAATGACTTTGGGAATGTGAGTTTTTTGATGCTTAGATCTCTCAGGCTTTGATTTTTGTTTGATTATTTGTCAGGCCCAGAGTACTAAATATAAGCACTAACCCCAAAATTTCCTGCTGTGTGTGTTAGGGTAGTTATGCTAAGTTTCTTGCTTCTACTTGCCTCCTTACAAAATTTTGAGAGTTTAATAGTAGCACTGTAGAAAAGGTTGATTTCCTGTTTGGGTAGCTGAATTCTGGTTTGTTGCTTTGGGGGGCTTTTTGTTTTGCTGTTTTTTTTTTTTTCATTTTGGCATTTGGTTTGTTTTTGTGTGTTTTTTGTTTGTTTTTTGTTGCTGTTGTTCTGGATACAGTTAGGGGAAAACTTAAATTATGGAGAGAGGGTGTGCTAAAAGCTTAGTGTCAAATAAAAATGAGGTTATGAAGTTAAATCTGCAAGTGGACAGAAGCAGTATTTCATGTAATCTAGAGATTGCAAGTTAAATTAACACTAACACTATTAAGGATTTTGGAATAGTCTTGTAATACTTCTTTTTTATTTTAACCCTTTAATTGCAGGAGCTTCCCAGTGAGGATGACATCAAGCAGAGCAATGGTTCCAGCCCACTTCCAACTGATGCAGAAACACGCAGCCCTTCCCCAATCTCCATCTCCAGCAGTGAGACCAGCAGCATTATGCAGAAACTTAAAAAAATGCGCAGCAGAATGGATGAAAAGTAACTATATCTTTTTTTTCTTTAAAAAAATACTGCTATTTTAATGGAACAAGTTGGTTTGGCCCAAATCTGCACTAAAAATGGCCATCAGAAATATTGGTGGTGTTAATATCGCACCTTGATCTGAATTGCCTGAAAAACAGCTGATTGGAAGCATGAATAAAACTATATTAATCTTTGGACATAATAATTTAAAGTTCTTGCATGATTCAAACATTATGGCAGACCATGTGGTCAAGATTTTATTGAAGAACATTTGGTTTAATATTCTTTGTATTTGATAGAGTTGGTAAAAGCACATCAGGTTAAGAGATGTCGATGTTTGTAGGTACAAGGAATATGGGCAGGTTGTGGCTTCACAGCACATCCTGTCAGAGTTTCTCTTGCAATGAGAGACTTGAAGTCAAATGGTCACAATGGTGCCTGTAATTTTTATCTTCCCTTTAATCTTAAAGAGTGAAAAAACACAGGGAGTGAGACTCTGGAATTACAGTGCAAATTTTTGACTTGAAATGTAATTTATAACAGCAATTATCTTATGCAAAAACTAGTAACTGAGTGTCAGTTCTGGCTTACAGAAGGACACTGAGGTTGTCAGGTATGTGATTTCTATCTAATTATCCAGCTGCTGAATTTTAATTCTGATTGCATTAAAATCAGCTAGGATGAACTCTTTAAATATTTTCTTTATTCGTGGAGATGATATGTATGTGACTGAGAATATATTTGGTTTACAGGTTGGAAGAATGTTGAAAATGTTTGTTAGGCTCCAGGGGAAATAACAAAATCTGTGTGCAGTTCCTGTGTCTGAAAACCTAAAATGAATCTCCTGATTTTACCTATGAAGTTGTTTTAGATAATTGTTTCTGCATCCTTTTGGTGTAGGAATTACTTTGTGTGCATGAAGCATCCCAAACACTTTACCTGCTTGTGCTCATTAGTTTGAAGTCCTAAATTCTTATTTGAGACTAATTCATTGAAAGTCTGGTTTCTGCCAGTTGCCACAAGAAACAGTCTTTGCTTAAACAATTCTTTGGAGCTTAGAACCAAGACAGTCACTGCACTTCAGTCCGTGTGGGTGATCTTTGGAATGTGTTTTCTCTTGAGACTCCAAACACAGCTGGATAAAACATCCCAAAGCAAGCAGTGCCATGTAAAGGCCAGCTGTCCTTGTCACATTTAGCAGCCTGTTTGCTTGCAGTCATTTGAGAAGCACATTTCCCACCCATGCATATATTTGAGTATGATGAAAATAAAACCCAACAGCAGTAAGGGAGGCTTTGGTGTGAGCAGGGAAAACTCAAAAAATGTTGTAGTTTCATGGCCTTTGTGTCTAGCCTGAGCTGACTGCTGTAAATTTTATTCTGACTCCTCTGGTGGCGTCTGATAAACTGAACAGCCAAAATCAATGATGATTAAAAGTTTCTGAAGTGTCATATTTCTAAAACTAAACTCATGGCATTCCAAACTGTATGAAAACCACCCCATCATCATAGTAGCAAATTCTCAAAGTATCTTTTGAGACTGGTAAATGACTTAAGATAGAGACTTGAAAAGTTTGTGTGTTGCAGGCCATGCTGAATTTTAGGGTTTCAAGCAAGAAATGTTTTTCTTCTGATCTTACTTTTTTGTTAAAAGAGGGTCTTTATCTTATTTTTTCCCCACAAACAAATTCAACAAATTTCAAATGGTGATAAAAAACAATCTGCAGCTTAGGAATTTTGAGATACAGTATTAATACTCAAAGAGATGACAAATATACTTGTCTGTCCAGGACTTCCTTTGCTATTTTTTATCAGCTAGTGGCTTTGTCAATATTGTTCTTGAAATCTTATTTTTTCAAAGTACATTCATTCCTAAGCCATGCTTAAAATTGCATAAAGACTTATATATTACAAGGGATAGCAGCAGATACCAAGTATGTTCTACCTTTAAAAATATTTTAGTCATGATTTGATTATTATTTTATGTAGTTGGAAATATTTCTCACCTGGAGAATACTTTTCAAAAGCTGGACACCAAGATTTGAGATGGAACAATTACTTCTAGGCAGAACAAGTGGAACTTGTGTGTGATCTATATGGTCATGTGTTTTTGGTTTTATGGTTTTAAGACTTGGATTGTTGTATATTTTCAAAGGGGGAAGTATTTTGTGTAAGCATAAATGATTCTCTAAAACTTGATTTCCCTCTTGTACAGTTTTTGCACACCTTTGGCAGGTGTTTTGGTAGTGATAGCAGTGCTTATTGATTGAAAAACTGCTGACTTGGCATCTTTTTTTAATGTCTTGATTTGTAAAGCACATAAAAATAGCATTAAGATGTTTGGTTTGGGGTTTAATGGTAGCAAGCTGCCATTTGAGGGGAATCAGGGTGGGAAATAGGGCTCAAGGGAAGAAGCTGGATGATAAATATAAAGGAACTAGAGGAAGGAACTGGGAAAGCCTGCTATGCTGGATCTGCTGTACTCCACAGCAAGGTGGAAATCCTTTGGCTTCCTTACTTAGGAGGCAGCTTTAATACTTGTCTTATGCTAAAAGGGGAATGAATGGATAGTTTTGTTTTCATTTTAACTGACCGGTCTGTGTAGCCTGCATGTGAACAGGAGCATGCTCTGTCAAAGAGAATTAACCACTTTCCCCTGGCTTTCCTTGCATATGCAGCATTAATGATAATTTTTGCAATAACAAATCAAATGCTTATTTTCATTTGCTTTTCCTTAGTGTGCTTTTTAGCTTGCATTGTAGTTGATAGAGCTAAATGGAGCATGGTATTTTTCTATAAATTTGATAATTCATTAGGAATTAGCTTAAAATGGGAATACTTTTAAGAAATACCATTTTAAGCAGAGCTTAAATTATGTAGACTTTTTAAAAAACAATAGGTATTGTCTTTCTGCAGTTAATACTTCAAATGAAATACATGAGTATTCTGAGATCAAGTCTGTACTTTGTTGCAAAAAATCCCAATTGGCAGCTATAATGTGAATGGCAGGTATATCTGGAACGGTCTGTGTTTTAAAAGTAAACTATTTAATCTCTTTTTTCTTTGCTCTTTCACTGGTGCTTACCTTCCTGTAGAAACTGAGGTTTCGCCAGGTGAAGAAAATGTGTTTAAAGTTTCAGACCAGGAAATTGTTGACATTGCAAAAACCAGCATGCTCTTTAATACTAATAACACACTTTTGAGAGAATAGTGTGAGAAAGGTCAGGCTGAGATAAGTTAAGTGGTGCTTGTGGAAATCTGCATCAAAGTAATAAAACTCTCCAAAATTTAAAGAAAAATACAGCAGTGTGAAAATAGCTTGTCTTTCATTAACAGAAAACCAAGTGTTTCAAGTGTATGTTCTATAACCTTCTGCATAACAGTGTATAGTTTTTGTACTGCAGATGTTGGGTATTAACTATACAATGTTAAATGCAATTAATTTTAAAGTTCTTTGCCAGATGCTATCCTTTTCTCATTCTTTCTGCCTTAATTGCTATCTTAGTTTTAAACTCTTCCTCCTTATTTTGTAGACACTGCTCTCCTGTTCACTACTTCTTCTCTGTCTTTACGTCTCACCACTGGGCCTCTCTCAGTGTCTGTTTTCCCAACCTCCACCCCAAATTCCAGCTGTATATCTACAACCAATTGGTCAGGTAACTGTATATTTCTCCAGTGATAGACTCTTTGATAGAGCATGCTCTGTTCAGTCCTAGGAAGTCCAGAGGTTCTTCAGCAGTGGACGTGGTTGACACTTGCCTCACTGTTTGCAGATCTTTATCAATGACATAGGCAGGGGGATCACTCCACCCTGAGCACCAGGCTGAGCAGTGCAGGGATTTGCTGGAGGGAAGGACTGCCATCCAGAGGGACCTGGACAAGCTTGAGGAGTGGGCCAGTGTGATCCTCATGAAGGTCCACAAGGTGCAAGGCCCTGCACCTGGGTCAGGACAATTCCCACTGTCAGTTCAGCCTGGGGAGGGAATGGATTGAGAGCAGTTCTTCAGAGAAGGACTTGGAGATGCTGATGGACCAAAAAAATGGGGTATGACTCTGCAGTGTGCACTTGCAGCCCAGAAAAACAACTCTATTTTGGAAAAACAGCATCTCAAGGGAGGTGATTCTAGCCCTGTACTCCACTCTGGTGAGACCCCACTGGCAGTGCAGTGTCCAGCTCTGGGGTCCCCAGTGTGAGAAGGACATGAACCTGTAGGAGCAGGTCCAGAAGAAGCCACAAAAAATGAAGGAGAGGGAACATCTTTCCTGTGCAGAAAGGCTGAGAAATTTGGGCTTGTTCAGTCCGGAGGAGAGAAGGCTCCAGGGAGAACTTCTTGTGCCTTTTCAGCATATACAGTGAGACTATAAGAAAAATGGAGAGAGACTTGCCAGGGCCTGTAGTGATAGGGCAAGGGGTAATGGTTTTAGGCTGAGAGAAGGTAGATCTAGATTAAATATGAGGAAGAAGTTCTTTGCTGTGAGGTTGGTGAAGCACTGGCACAACAACCTGTCCCATCCCTAGAAGTGTTCAGGTCAGCTGGAGCGTTGAGCAGCCTGGTCTAGCAAAAGGAGTCCCTGCCTATGGTAGAGGAGTGAAACTAGATGATCTTTAATGTCCCTTCCAACCCAAACCATTCCAGGATTCTAATCTCTTATTCCTATTATGTTCTGAGTGGCAAACAGATAGTTCACTCTGCTCCCACTGTCTGGTTACTACTTCAGAATAGCTGCTGAAACCTCATAGTTTGGGCTTGCAGTCAATATACCTTAAAATGTGCAAATACAGTTTAGAGCAGCAGGTTAATACTAATATTTGAAATGCATGGATAAAATGTGTGATGCTAGCATCAGAGAAACAGACTTTGAAGTCATGCTGCTGTAATCTGAGTGCTGCTGCTTCCTCATTGCTCCCCCACATTTCCAGCTGCATAGATGCCAGATGTGCTTGTGCAATTTTTTTTCTGCTTTTGAGGATAAATGTGTACGCTTGGTGTTGCAACTGGAACCCTCTAGACTGCAGTAAATATTAAGGCAATGCATCTGCTATTTTGTGGCTCTGGCCTTTAAAACCCAGGGTTATGAAAGGGTCTGCATCTTTGGCCATGCTGCTTTAATCCTCCTCTTCTTGTGGGTTTTTTGTTGGAATCTTCTTTCTCTCCCATCACTTCTGTTGACTTACCTTTCTTATTAAGTAGTTCTTCTGTGGTAATTATTTTTATGGCAATTTCATTAATTCTCCTCCTGTTTGTGGTCTTTTGGGTTAATTCATTTGACATCTGCTTTTAAGGAGTCCTGCTCTCTTGAATTCATTTATTTCAGCCTTTCTCTGCATTTTATTTCAACTTGAAGTGCCTCTCTCAGGACCCGGTAAACTGCAAAAGTTTCTGATGAAATCAAACAGTAGGTGAAGAAAGAAGAAAAAGTTGGTTTTTGCATTGAGGTCATTGTAATAATGACCTCTAAAACAAGTTCCACATGCATGATCTGCTGGACTAATTGGAACTGATGTGTGTGTGAGAGTAAGAGTGGATAGATCTGATAGTGCTGGTGAAAGACACAACATTATCATGACTGTCCCTGTCACGTTTGTAATGCAATTGCTGTTGGTAGTTTGCTCTGTTAATGATACCAGCCTGTCAGTTTTGCATAAGTGTAGGTGATGTTTGATGTTTGTCTATAGAAAGTGATAAAATTATGCACAAAATCATGGAATCTGTCACCTTGAAGGTGGCAGATGTTCCAGAGATTCTGAGGTGCTTCTGTTTTTCACCTCCTCTTGTTTTGACCATCAGAAAGAAGATTGTGAGCGTCTTTAACTGGCTTCTGAAACTCTTCTCTTCGTGTCATAACTTGCTCCCTTTGTCTGAATCTGTCCTAGAGAAGGACTTATCTGAATCTCAACCTTTCTGATCAACTGCCAGCTCACTTTTCCAGGGAACAGAACAAACACTGAGTGAGCAAACGAGAAATGTCCCTTAGCAGGCAAGACCTGCACATTAGTCACTTGGCCGTTCCAGACTCTCTAAATAAAAGGGTTTTTTGAAACACAAGAGATTAAAAAGAACAGATGAGATTATTATCTGCTTTGCAGTTTAAGAACTTTGATGCTAAGTGCTTGGGATGGCTTGAAAATTATAAAGACATTTGCAAAAACAAAGTGTCACAAGTCTTTGAAGTCTGCCTTCTATAGCACCACAACTTCTGTACCAATGGCAAACTCTCTCTAGCTGGCAAACTATGGACTTTCTACAGAGTGATTCTGTGACATCTTAAAGCCTTCAGTGTAGGAGATTAATAGGTTGATAGACACTTTTCTCTAGACTTGGCATGCCAGAGGAAGCGTGTGCAATTGATGTTGAACTTGCTTCCAATTTACTGTCTGAAAGGTTAAGTGCTATGGTTACTTCAGTGCTCAGAAATGAGACAGGAGCTGGCAAAGAGAACAATTGTGTGCACACAAACCTATTCATACCTACCAAATCCTGTGAGAGTTTTATCAATTCTAAGGTTTCATGGATCATTTAAGAGCTCTTTGTCAGAAAGAAAATATCTATGAGTTTTCAGCATGAGCTTAAATTTTTGTTTCTTCTTAGTACTTCCAGCTAGATATGTTAGAAGCTGGGAAGAAACAGTCTGGCATGGTTATTCTCTTGATGCTGTCAGCTCACAATTAACCTTCCAAGTGTACCAGTCCATAGAGATTATGCTTAAAGGAAGAAGGATTAAAGCTCCAGGAGCACTATTAATATAGAATCATCTTCTCTTATAATAACATATTTGGAAAAAACCATGGGGCAATCGAGGTTACAATTTTTCTGTCACTGGGATTAGCCAAAAAGAAAAGTTCATTTTTCAAACGGTCACGGCTTTCTAGAAGGTTCCAGTTTAATACCACGAGTACATTTCATGTCCTGAAATAGGGAACTTTTTTTCTGTTTAGTTTAGTGCAGATTATTTTAATGATTTTGAAGATTTTTTAAAATATAAACAGCCTCTTTACAGTATGATGTAGAGATTACTTCCTGCAGGGAAAAGAACCCTTGTCTCCTTGTGGGGTTTTTGCAGCAGCATGTCAGAAGTCTGGGAGATGTGTTATTGTGGATATGATCCTAGAAAACAAACTGAGCAACTGCAATTCTGGGAATGGTGGCAGTGGAGCCATCTGGGTGTTGGGAGCTCAGAGTGTGGCTGGCTGGTTTGGCATTGTCCTGTGCTCTGCCTGGCAGGTTCCTGACCAAGCGGGAGCAGAAGCTGATGCAGCGCCGGCAGCACGCGGAGGAGCTGCTGGAGTGGAAACGGCGCCTGGATGCCGAGGAGGCAGAAATCCGCAGGATGGAAAAGCAGGCTCTGGCTGCCTGGGACAAAGAGCTGCTCAAAACCAAGATAGCCAAGAAAGAGCTGGGGGATCAGAGAGCTGAGCCCAAAGGTAATGGGGAGTGGGAGGAAGTGATGCATATGATAAGAGTGAAGGATTGCTTAGGTTTGCAGTTCTGTTATTTTGGTTGCTTTCTGGACACTCTTGGAATCTCAATTTCTGCACTCTGTTGCCTGTTTCACACCATAGTTAATGTGTATTTCTCCTTTGCTCTGTATCCTCCCAAGTGAACAGGGCAGCATAAGCCCATCAGTCACTTCTATATACAATTTTTAAACTGTATTTCTGTCTTTCAAAGCAGAAATATTGGAGTATGGCATGTATCTGAACAACTTAGACTACGAGGTGCACCAGCCATTTTGCTTGTTACTGCTCTTACCAGGATTTTCTCAAGGCCCTCTGGAATTCATCAAGGTTACTAAAGACATAAACTGTGCTAAAATAAGAAAGAAGAAGCTGAGAAACCAAATTCCAAAACCACGAGAACTCGATAATGGGGGGCAGCAAAGTGCCTGGACTGTAACCAATCACATATTTTGAGAAGTGCATGCAAAACACGCGAACAAGCAAAGGCACCAATCAGAAATACATTATCAGCCTGTGCAGTAGAGTAAGAATGTATAAATAATGTATAGTGCATAATGTAAACAATAAACAGCTTCTACTTAATCATATTAGTTAGTTGTCCGGGAATCCTGAATTTCCCACACATGATCTTTTGCTGGTAATCTCCTGAACTTACTCTGTTAAAACCATTTTCCCGAGTGGTGAGCAAAGTGTCTCTGCTTGTTAGCTTTAGTACTGTTGGTGAGGATGGCTCCTGGCTGCTTTACCATTGTCGGAGTTTTCAAAAAACTGAAAGAATTTTTTTCTCCCTTCCATTGTTAATGCCACCTGTTTGAAATGTGTAGCTGTGGTAAAGTATGCTAGGATGTAATTAGTATAAATGATGCTGTTGTGAGGAAAAATGGAATTCCCAGATGTTGGAAGCTGTAGCTTTACAGTTCTGTCTAAAGTGGATCACGCTGAAGCACAGGGAACAGAATTGCAGTGAGAGAAAGTGATCTCAGGGATTGTTCTAAAAACATATATATTTTTCTTTTTTTCCCCACTTTACTGAAAGTAGGCAGCACATCCTTTGAGTGTACAAAGGGAATTCAGAGTAATGCCCTATTACACTTGTTACTGAAAGCAGTCATGTGGATTTTAGGCATTGTAAGACATTTTTAAAATGGTATGTGTATGTGTGTATGGGTCAGTAAGTTCCAATGAACAAAAATTCAGCACAAATGCTGATTTCTTAGCAATGAGTGAGAGTTGTTTGTATCTACCAGTAAACATTGGAGCACAGCCCTGCTTCAGAAAGAAAAGTCCTTCTCCCCAGCCTTTATTCAAACACTGAAGAGTTCTCCATGGCTGCCTCAGTAATGCCATGACTCCTGCAGAATTTAGTAAACAGGAATATTGAAAACCCAAATTATTATTTTGTTTGTTGCCATTTGAGAGACTCATGATGAAATCATAACATTAAAATGTTTTCTGCAACTGCTGTAAAGGAAGCAATCAATTCTAAATTCAAGATCTGGCCTGTAGATTATATGCTCCTCCATGACTTCTTCAGACTAATAGTGACTCTTGCTTCTGTATGGTCAACTGGAAAGACAGGTTTCCCTAATAATCTTTTCAGAGTGTGTTGTCTGGAAAATGATACAATATCCTGAAAACCTCTTTATTTTAGATATTCAGCAATCACTAAGAATGTTTAAGAGATCATAAAGTCCAACCTCTTACTGATACCATCTTGTCAACTAGACCACGGCATTAAGTGCCACATCCAGTTGTTTCTTGAACACAAATCATGCTTTAAATCATACTTCTCTGGTAAACAGGCTTGTTCTTGCTAAGTATTTCACCACCAGTTGTCTAGGTGAGTGAAATAGTGCTTGTTTGGCATGTACTGCTGGCAGTTACTACTTTATCTGCAGACAGCACAGAAAGTTTTCCTTCAACCTTTTGCCTTCAGCCTTATATGCCTTTAGCTTCTGCATATAAGATGGTTCTGATGTGCTTTGTTTTTTCTCTCATTGAATCTCAGAAACAGCTAGTGAGGAAGAGTCTCCAGTGCCTTCTTGCTCTCATCTGAATAGTGAAAGCTCTATCCCAGAAGATCTTGGCAGTCTGGCTGCTGAGTCAGTCCCATCAGAGCCCATGGGCCATGGACAGCCAGAAAGCCCAGATCAGAGTACAATTAATGAAGAAATTGTTTATTCTGAAGATTTCAAGTCCTCTGCATCACCTGGCAAACTGGTGAGTGTGTTGTTCTGCCTTATGTACTCTACACACTATCAGAGAAGTGGCAAGTACAGCCATCCCAGTTGCCAAAGTAGAGATTACACTATTAACTAAATCTGTTTTCTGGGTTTATGATACCATTTCACATTACTGTGAGTAATCATTGTGATCAGACCTGTGCTTTGAAGTCTTGAGGAAATATTGTTTCCGCACAGAGTTTAGATATTTTTAAAATTGTGGGTAGTCTTGCAAAACATTTTGCATATGTCACGTAGGTATGCAGTGCTAAGTGGTGGAATACTGACCCAGTTTAGCAGTGTGAATTAGCTGTAGGCTAGCTTGTTGCCATTGTATAAATTCTTTGGGGCCATGGAAGCTATGCTCTGTTTTTCCACTTTGCCTTATTTGCAAGTAATGTATCCCAAAGTGTAGCTATAGGAGGAAGAAGCAGACCTGTAACCTCACGCACGGTCCTTTGGGTTTCAGATTGTGTCTGCTTGCTGCTTGATTCTGCCCTATTGTTCTACTCCAATTGTTATTTCTAGTTGGATGATCATTTTAATGAGTTTCATCCTGATAACATTGCCCTGTGGTCAATAAGACAGAAAATTCAGTGTCTGTGGGGTAAAAGAACTGCTTATCTAGACTTATTACAAATACTTTTTGGCAAATTTGCTGAGGAGGCAAGAATAAAATGTTTAATGTGTGCCAGAGGTTATGTTCAAGGTATTTTAAAGGTTTGTAGGATAATGTTGAAGCGTTAAGCAGCATTTTAGAAAAACATTTGCTCTTTGAGTTTTTGCCTGGCCTCAGAAAAATAGTGCTCTGTTGTTTCAGTGATTCAGAATGTTGTCTTGCACCCTTTCCATGAAGTGGTTAATTTTATTAGTTTATTTACTGGGAGTTCCTATTGCTGCAGATGACACAAATGTATTGAACACATGTGAGTCAGAGCCATGTCAGTTCACTTAGGTGGTAGCAGAGTAGTCTAAGCAGGTTTACTGAAATCTAGGCTTAAAATAAGCAGTCAGCTGTTGCTGCTCTTGGTATTACTGTTTTATTTTCTAGCAAAGATTGAATTCTTAAGATTGTTGTATAGGTACCACTGTTTGAGATGTCTTCTTGTCCTGCTGTTCTTTCAAGTGGCTCCTGATGACAGTGATTTTTTACTTTCAAACTGCAATTACTTATTTATCCTTTTCTTCTCTCAGTCTCCTCCCAAAAGCAGCATATCTGTATCAAAGCAAGACTCCAGCAAAGGCAGCCACAGAACTGGGGGACAGCTACATTCGCCTGTGAAGTCACACCAGACATCTCACAACTGGTCTGATGAATCTTTATCTATGACACAGTCAGGTAAGTGTAATACTCACTTGGGTTTATATTGCTTTTTCAAAGCTTCTGGTTTTAACAAACTTGAATTGCAGACATAGGTGTGGAGTAGCAAACAAATTCCTGGAAATTGCCAAAGCTTGGGGTTGGTGGGTGTGTTTTCCCATTGTGTCATTTGATCTCTTCAGCTGAATAAGATCTTAATGTAAAAAGGTTTATACTTTATATCCTCTTGTAGAAAGCAGTACAGGTTCTGCAAACACGTGTGGAAAAGATAAGAGTCAATAGTTAAGGTGGTCCTAGGATTTAAAAATCCCTCCTTCTGCACCCAGCTCCACCTAGAAGGAGAACAGCTCTGTTACATGGCAATATGGGAGAGACCTTTGGGGCTGCTCTGCCATGTGCAGAATCAATGGATGCTTCAGGACAGAGGGGTTTGTTCGTGGAGGAGGGTTTGGTCTGTGTGCAGTAAATTAGGGCCTAAGGAGGCATTTTGAGCTATAAAGTTTCCTGCATGGACTCATTATACCCTTTATCCAGTACCCAAGCTGCCTGCCAGTAAATGCTGAGGGGAGGAATACTGGAAGTGAAGTGGTTCAGAGCAGCCCTTTCCCTGCTGTGCTCTCAGTCATGTGGAGTGCAGGGGATGCTGAGCTCCCTCCAGTGGGTCACCATCATCCACTCTGTTCACCTGGGAAGTCTGTTTTGACTCTTTCCACAATTTTAGTCTCTAGAACATCTTGTTTTCCACAATGCAATTGATAGAGCACCACAAAATACTTCTTAGCAAATGAGATAGTATTTTCCTTCTTGGAATTTTTAATGGTAAGTCTTCAGTGGAAAAAGAATTAGCAGGTTCTCTTGTGTGTACCGTCTGTTGTTTGTGATGGTTGGTAACTTACTGTGGGAAACACCTACGTATTTGCACTGAGTAATCTGTGTTGGGATTCTGTTTGGAGAGCAGTTTCCAACACAGTGAAGTTTCAGCACCTTGATAAAAGTTATTTCAAAGCTCTGACTCAGCAGTCATATAAGGAAGCCATTATGAAATGTAGAGCAGTCAACAGTGATCACAAAAATAAGCTTGTACAAAACAAAATATTGACAGTCTTTGACTTCAAATTCTAAAGAAAGGTATAAGAGGTGGGAAGCTGATCAGGATGGTGCTGGTGTCACAATAAATCATTCCATTGTAAAGAGACAAATGTTCTGGCCTGCTGACTAACAATGAAGTCAGGGCCCTGTCAGTCTGATGCACGCGTAGACAAGGTTGTCAAAGATGAAAGCATGTGCAGATCTTTCCCTTATGAGTTGATCAAGAAATGCTGTAATTACATAGTGGTCACTTACTGTTAGGGAGGAGCTGTTAATTACAGAGGCATCACAAAGTGCTCCCAATTAGCAAGTGAGATTCCATTCTTTTTGTTTGGGTTTTTTCAAATTCTTTAAATTGTTGTTAATGCAAAAAGAATACAGTACTTTGACTGCATTTACTGGCTGTTGTTAAGAATGGAATCCTTCATTATGGTAGTTTGTTATGTTCAGAAAGGAGATGGATTAGGGAAATGTCAGCTGTTCCTGCTAGCTGACCAAAGCATATTGGTAACTGACTTTCTAAACTACCAAGTAATTGGCATTTATAAGCATCCAGAAAACAGGACAGGTGATACTGAGCATTAGACAAACAAACCAGCCAAAATCCTCCTTTTGGGAGCTGCAGCTATAAAAGAGGAAGGGGCACATCAGCTCAGGGAGGAGCTCCAGTAAGGCTACATCAGGTAATACTTTGAAGAGTTTTTGATAGTTAATTGTGGTAGCAGCAATCTGGGATGAGGATCTTATTTTGCACTATGTTGGTATACATTTAAAGCAAGAAACAAGTGTACATGGTCAGGTGGGTGGAAAAAACAACTAATGAGAGGCTGAGGCAGTCTGTCTGGAGAGTCTGAGAGACTAAGAGGAAATAAGGAAAGCTGTTACAGCAGAAATTAGAAAAGCAGCAGAGTTATTGGTAGAATTGAGTTACCATGCAGAGACTAGATCTCAGTATCTGGGGACAGTGACAATCTCTGCACTGTTCAAATTGACTTCCCTTCCAGCTGTTGGCCAGTCAGCTCTGTATTCATAGGTGTACTTAGTCTAGGTGATAGAAAATCTGCATGGCCCAGAAACTTATACTTGGTTTGAAGTACACTGTCCTAAGTGACATTCTCATCAATGAAGTGTACTCTTCAACCTCAAACTCTGTATAATTGTAATATATAATTGTATAATTATAAGCCTGTAAGCCTGTAAACCTGTGTTTCAGATATTTGGTGTTTTCAGATTTTAGGTGTGCAGCTCGGAGTTGTACTTTTAAATATGTGAGAAAATGAATTTCTGCAATACTCAACATGACAAGCAGCTGATGTTGAAGAGCATAAATGTGTGCTTGGTGTGAATAAACTTGGTAACAAGTTATTGTATCACACCCTGCCTATCTATGTCTTTTAAATTAAGCAAGATGCAACACCTTTTTATCTTTCACACATAGTAGTGTTTAGAACCTGAAATCCCACCTTAAGAGTCTTGCTATGTTAAATAATATGTTGACATTACATTCTTTGACATTTTTCATGGACTGTATTTTGAAATTACTGAATGACTGTTTATTGCTTTGCTCAGAATTGTTTTGTGAGGTGCAAGTTTGTAAAGACTAAAAATAACTTTTTCAGAAACCACCTCTGATCAAAGTGACATCGAAGGACGCATCAGGGCCCTGAAGGATGAGCTACGGAAAAGGAAATCTGTGGTTTACCAGCTGAAAAAGGAGCAGAAAAAGAGACAAAAGGAGAGACTGAAGGCCCAGGAAGCCAGTTTGATCAAACAACTGGAGGTCAGGAATAGAAGAAAGAAGGGCAAAGTAACAGATTGCCAGCCTTAGATAAATCTTCATAGTATGGATGTTGGTGGCAAAATATTGTATCAACAACTGTGGAAGACACATTGTTGTGATAGAAGGGTGACTATTACACAGAATCACAGAACAGTTTGGGTTGGAAAGGACCTGAAAATCCTTTCATTCCAGTCCCCCTGCCATGAGCAGGGACACATTCCACTAGACCAGGCTGCTCAAAGCCCCATCCAACCTGGCTATTTAACCATTTCCAATCATGAACCAGAGCCTTGAGGCAAAAATGCCGTTTCCTTTTAAAATGTGTATCTGTAATGGGTTGCTAGCAGCATGCTAGGAGTTATGTGTGTTTATACACGTTACTGTCCTAGCTGGGATTAAAGATTAGTGCTCATGTAATTTGGTTTTGGAAGTAAAGTATTGAAATTTCTAGGATTGCAGCTGTAGGTATTGGGAAAGTTAAATAGACTGGTTTATAGAGAAACTGAGTGTATTCTCTATTCACTTACTAGGTTTTGATTGTTGAATTGTAGTTGTGGTGTAGTGTATTAACAGCTGGAATTGTTTTCCATGTGCAGTCATACGATGAGTTTATCAAAAAGACTGAAGCAGAGCTGAGCCAAGATTTAGAGGCATCACCAACAGCCAAACCTCAGATCAAAACTCCATCCTCAGCTGCTGCTGAAAAACCTAAGATCAAGGCACCACCACTCCATAGGTAGGTGGGATTTCTCCTTTTTTTGAGATTATTTTGGAACTGATTGCTGTTTTAGCCAAAACCATGGATGCAAGAAAAGCTGCTAACTTTTGTGCCTTAAAGCACTGGACATTGGCAGTATCCAATTGACCTATTTGCTGCTATCACCAGACCCAAAACAGATAAGATTTACCATGTCTGTAATCTTATGCACCTCACTGTTCTCCTGCCCAGCCTTTCAGGCTCTATTTTTAATTTTTTTTTTAATAATAATTTTCTGTTGTGCAAGAATTCTGCCAAATACTGTGCGTGAATTATTTGCCTGAATGCTTTATTTTTTCCATTTTGGCCACTCATTATGTCCACTGCAGTGTGTGAGGCAAACTGTTCATCTTTGCAACTTAAATCTGGTTTAGATCTTAGGTTTTAAAGGGTAGAGAATTCAATTGATCTTCTGCACTTCCTACTGTATTTTTAAGCATTCATTTTCTCCAGCAGATGGTGCAGTTTTAGTGCATTCAAATGAAAAAAAAACCAGAAACAACCCAACTTTTTTCTCTTTTTTTTTTTTTTTTCTGAAAAGAGATAAAGTTTGATCAGTCTTTTTAAAAAATTAGTTTCCAGGACTGTCCAGCTTTTCCTCTGTCCCCATTCCCATTTTCTAAGGTCATAGTATGTTGACAAAGCAAACTACTTATGTTATAATTATAATGCCACTTTGGTGTGGTGTTACAATTATACATGCCTGTATTTCTATTTTTATCTATTAAAAAAACCAACCAAATGTCGCCCACTGGTGTAACTGTAATTCATGCAATTTGATTTTTCCAATTTAGGCCTGAGACAGCTAAAAACTGGAAATCACTGACTGAGTCAGAGAGATCCAGAGCATCTTTGGAATCCGTTTCAGAACATGCAGGTAGGTAACTGGAAGAATCCATACTACAGATTAAGATCTTGAAGACTGACTGTTTTAAAATTCTTTAACCTTTTCCTTCTTGATTCACAAAGAGGTTTTAAGAGAGGATGGAGACTTCTTAAACAACAGTGATGGAGCTGTATTTTTTGCAGTTTTACTTAGCAGGATTCTGCTTTTGCAGAATACCCTGTGTATTCAGTATTTAGTTTACTCTTTCTGAGGTGTATATGAAACCATAATTAAGTGACAACCTTTTTACTTTGTTTCTTGTTCCTTTACCACTCGAGTTCAGACACTTCTCACTATTTTTCAGTTGATGATTATCTCATTATCTCCTGTTCTAATCTTCATTGTATTTGTGGCTTGCAAACAAATAACTGAGTCCTTACCTTGGGATGCTGGTTAAAGGAACAGAAGTAGAAGCAAGCTTTATAACCCTGGAAGTGAATGGAAGTTGGTCATGTTCATAGAACAGCCAGAAGTATATGTTTCCAAGGCACCAGTTTGTATCTTCTTTTAACACAGAAACCTTGATATTAATTTAGTTCCCTGTGATTGCAGCTTGCAGTAAAACAATGTGGGTTATACAATCTGCTGAAATTCTGAAATTCACTTTTTATTTTCCTTCAAGATGCTGTGTCATCAAGGACAGAGAGATCTGTGTCTGTGCACACCAAGAAGGTGGCTGTGACAGCTATCCATGCAGGAGAACCTTCTGAAACAGCTTCCTTGGCTTCAGTGTTACCAAAGAGTTCCAGAGCACGATCTGGTGATTCCTCAGATAGCTCTTCAGCTCGTCTCAAAGATATGAAAGACATTAGCAGGAGTCTTGAGTCACTAAACAAAGTGGTAAATGCATCCAGTGTTGGTCCTACCATTAGCCAGAAATCTGAGATTACAGAAGATCTGGAATACATAAAGTCAGAGGAATATGAGAGTGGAGGTTCTGATGTTAAGCCTGTGGACAGTTCTGATGTCTTGCTGACGTTAGATGAAGGACGGGAGAGTTCACTGGATCACTGCTCTGAAAACAAACTCTCTCAGAAGGAACTGTTAGATATAGCTGTGGAAGGTCTTCATGATACAGAAGAAATCTTAGAACAGAGACAGTCAAATAAAGATGCTGTAAGTGGCCCTAGCATAGAGGAGACTTCTCACAAACTCAACAAATCTGCAGAGGAAAAAGGTGATCTGCTTTCTGAGCAGGTCTTGAGTCAAAAAGAGCCATCGTACCCTGATGACTTTGAAGGATCCTCTTCCAGAAAACAAGGTTCAGCTGAAGAAACACTGCCTGGGGAACGCTACAGAGATGACTTTGAGGGATCCCTGCTCTCTGCTAATGGGAAGTCCCTGAGGGAGCAGTCCCAGCACACCCAGGCCAGCCGGAGCAGGTCCACCAGCCTGGGCAGCGATGGCGAAATCAGCGAGTGCCTCAGTGACAGGTCTCTCTCTGGCAGCATGCACTCAGAGAGGCTGCTGGAACTTAGGTCCCCAACAGAACTTATGAAAAATGCTGAACGTAGAGATGTGGAGCAAGAACAGGCTCCTGCTTGTTCACCACTGTGGGCCTCGGCTTCAATCACAGAAGAAGCAGATAGTTTGTCCAATTTCAACATTGGAGACAGAGTACTTGTGAGTAAAGTCCAGCCTGGAACACTGCGGTTCAAAGGGCTCACTAAATTTGCCAAAGGGTTTTGGGCTGGTGTGGAGTTGGATAAACCTGAAGGGAACAACAATGGAACTTACGATGATATTAAATATTTTGATTGCAGAGAAAAGCATGGTATTTTTGCTCCTCCTCAGAAAATCTCTCACATTACAGAAAGTATTGATAGCCACTTAGACACAAATAAGGATGATGAAGATTCATTCTTTGATGATAGACTGGAGAAACAACACAAAGCTGAGCAGAAAGATAGAGAAAATTCTAAACCTGGCAAAGAAGCTGAAAGCCAGAGCAGAAATGCAACGGAGAACTATTCCCAGGATAAAGCTCCTGTGGACACAGCTGTTTCAGAAGCCTCAGCTGAGGAAAAGGTTGAAGAGGAGTTGTCATCTAAAGCAAACAGCATAAAAGAGATTTCTGTAGCTACTGGTTCATTTGCCCAAGAACAGTCAGTGGTGAATTACCTGAAGGATGCTGTAAAAGAGGAGGCTGGCCACACTCCTCTCACTTCTAGTGTTGTGGATGAGATTTCCACTGTTCAGGTGGATGATGTATCGGATTTCCTTTCTGAAAAACTGGAGAGGCAGAAGACACTGGGAGAAGAATGTGCTGAAAAGTTAGATGATCTCTCTCCTGGTGTTGTGGAGAAGCCTGTGACCCCACTGCTGGATTTGCTGACAAAAGAAAAGAATCAGTTAGAAGCACAGCTCAGCTTGCCTCTTAAAGAAGAAGAAAAGTCAAAAGACCAACTAGAAAAGGTCAGTTTGCTGACAGACAGTCTGCTAAGAGATTTTGTGAAAGACACAGTCAATCAGTTACAGCAAATAAAGAAGATCAAAAAATGAGAAAATCCAGCTCAGCAATCAGGAGCTCTGTGATGTGAAGGAGGAAGCCACTACTCCACCCCAGCAGGTGGAAAAGCAGATTCCAGACGGACTGAATAACTTCTTCCTAAGTTCTGATTTGGAAGATGACAGAGAAGAGCTTTCCTCTCCAGACATGTGCCCCAGACCGGTGAGTAGCAGACATCTTGCACTGATTTTAAGAGTTGATTGTGCCTTTGACTGGGGATGTTGAATCAGGAATGTGGTGTGGCACCAGTTATTCTCCCAGGTTCTGTTGGATGATGTGGAGATTACCTGTATGTTCTGTATGTGTCTCATACATTTTGTGTATCCCAGTGCATGGCTTGTTTTGGTAGCCATTTCTTGACAACTACATCACTAAAGCATTTAAATACGTAAGCTGAGGGACTGGAACACTGCGGTTCAAAGGGCTCACTAAATTTGCCAAAGGGTTTTGGGCTGGTGTGGAGTTGGATAAACCTGAAGGGAACAACAATGGAACTTACGATGATATTAAATATTTTGATTGCAGAGAAAAGCATGGTATTTTTGCTCCTCCTCAGAAAATCTCTCACATTACAGAAAGTATTGATAGCCACTTAGACACAAATAAGGATGATGAAGATTCATTCTTTGATGATAGACTGGAGAAACAACACAAAGCTGAGCAGAAAGATAGAGAAAATTCTAAACCTGGCAAAGAAGCTGAAAGCCAGAGCAGAAATGCAACGGAGAACTATTCCCAGGATAAAGCTCCTGTGGACACAGCTGTTTCAGAAGCCTCAGCTGAGGAAAAGGTTGAAGAGGAGTTGTCATCTAAAGCAAACAGCATAAAAGAGATTTCTGTAGCTACTGGTTCATTTGCCCAAGAACAGTCAGTGGTGAATTACCTGAAGGATGCTGTAAAAGAGGAGGCTGGCCACACTCCTCTCACTTCTAGTGTTGTGGATGAGATTTCCACTGTTCAGGTGGATGATGTATCGGATTTCCTTTCTGAAAAACTGGAGAGGCAGAAGACACTGGGAGAAGAATGTGCTGAAAAGTTAGATGATCTCTCTCCTGGTGTTGTGGAGAAGCCTGTGACCCCACTGCTGGATTTGCTGACAAAAGAAAAGAATCAGTTAGAAGCACAGCTCAGCTTGCCTCTTAAAGAAGAAGAAAAGTCAAAAGACCAACTAGAAAAGGTCAGTTTGCTGACAGACAGTCTGCTAAGAGATTTTGTGAAAGACACAGTCAATCAGTTACAGCAAATAAAGAAGATCAAAAATGAGAAAATCCAGCTCAGCAATCAGGAGCTCTGTGATGTGAAGGAGGAAGCCACTACTCCACCCCAGCAGGTGGAAAAGCAGATTCCAGACGGACTGAATAACTTCTTCCTAAGTTCTGATTTGGAAGATGACAGAGAAGAGCTTTCCTCTCCAGACATGTGCCCCAGACCGGTGAGTAGCAGACATCTTGCACTGATTTTAAGAGTTGATTGTGCCTTTGACTGGGGATGATTGAATCAGGAATGTGGTGTGGCACCAGTTATTCTCCCAGGTTCTGTTGGATGATGTGGAGATTACCTGTATGTTCTGTATGTGTCTCATACATTTTTGTGTATCCCAGTGCATGGCTTGTTTTGGTAGCCATTTCTTGACAACTACATCACTAAAGCATTTAAATACGTAAGCTGAGGGACACAGCAGTGTGACACCACTTTGATATTTACTCTGTGGCTCTTGATTCACAGGAGAGTCCCGTGTTTGGTGCCAGTGGCCAGGAGGAGCTTGCCAAGAGACTGGCAGAGCTGGAGCTCAACAGGGAGTTCCTGAGTGTGCTGGGAGATGATCAGGACTGGTTTGATGAGGACTATGGTCTGAGTTCCCGTAAGCTGCAGCAGAAGCAAGCTGAGGAGCCAGCAGTGCTGCCCCAGGCAGAGCCGCAGAAAGTGCCGACCAAGCCGAGCGAGGAGCCCCTGGCGGTCCCTCACACTGCAGTGGAGGTGGAAGGGATGGTGCATGCAGCAGCTGAGGAACTCTGGAAACTGAAAGAGCTGGGTCATGATCTTCAAAGCTGCAGCCTTAAAACAGATCTTAGTGGTACCCTCCAAGAGCAGGACACAGACACCATAAACAAGCAGGTTTATAGAAAGGTATTGTCTTCAGGCATTTGATCTTGCCCTCCAAAATTTTATCATGGACAAAAAAAGCCATAACCTTTACTTTTTCCTTTGTTCAGGTGGTATTTGATTTAACAAGAGAGATCTTTGGGGAAATCTTCGCTGAGGATCCTAATCTGAATCAGCCCATTTGGATGAAACCGTGTAGGATCGCATCTGCTTATTTTCGCCGAGTCAAAGATCCAAATGATCTGGATGAAATCAAGGTAGGACAAAGTCTTTGTTGAGCAGGGAAAGTAAGATGAAAAACACTGAACTGACATTTACCTGAGTGTTAGAAGATCATAAGAGGTGTATCCAGCAAGAGATGAGTTGAGAAAAGGAAGAAAATTTGTCAGAATGGTCCTTTTTTGCTCAACAGATTGGCCTCCCTGTCCTTATGACTGCTGCTGGTTGTTTTTAAACCTCAGTCCTCTGTGCAGAACTGCCAGGATGACCTTGATCTTATAAAATTGGTACACTGACAGCCTGCTGCTGTAGCAGATTTCTGTATGGCTAAATTGGAATGGATCCAACGGTAGGGTTGGGCCAAATGGGATGAGCTAGATTTTTCACTCAGACACACACACCTATACCAGCCTCTCTGAGGACAGCAGGAGTTGCTCAGAGGAACCCAAAATTTGACTAGTGAGGGCATTGTCGCATTTGACAAGCCAGAGGAGGCCTCTGTGTGTTCGTGGTAGTGCTCGAGGAACGACAAAAATCACAGAGCCTGGGGTACAAACGAGAGCCTGACTGGACCTAGGTTAAACTTGCAGGGCTGGACATTGGGGAAAAAAAACCTGTCTTCCTTAAAGCCTTCCACAAAGAACCTTCTATATGGCTCATCAGGACATAAATGAAAACTTCCACCTGCACTGTTTCTTCTGAAATTGAGGCAGTTGACTACATTTTGATTAACCTGCTGAAGATACAGCATGTTAACTGTCTAGGAAAGCAAAGCAAAGAAAGAAATAGTATCTAAATCACTCTGTTAGTTGAGAAGACTTTCAAAAGCATGTGCCTGGGGACAGCAGGGGCACAGGACAAGGACACCAAATTCCTACCCAGTTTTTCTTTAATATTTTCCCATAAAATAGATTGTCAGAATCCTCTGTTTGTGTACTGTTGAAAGTGTCTGTTCTCAAGGTTGAAGCAGAAGTGGGTGTCTTGTTTCCCCCCCCACTTCTGGGTTTAATAATTGTCCTGCCAAGCTGATGTGTAATTCTGTAGTGTGACTTTTTTATGGGAGCTGCTTTGTGCGTACCTTTAATTTCTTAGCTCAAGTGTGATAAATCTCACCTTTACTGTTCTGTAGAACTTCATTGCAGCTGAAGTACTGAAGTTGTTCAGCCTGAGGAAAGAGCCTAACCACAAAACAGACTGGCAGAAGATGATGAAATTTGGGCGGAAGAAACGAGACCGGGTGGATCACATACTGGTAAGTGGATGAAAACAAACAATCTTGTCAGGTACTGTCCTCCAGACTGAAGTGTGGCATATGAATGTATTTTCAGTATTCAGTCATGCTGTTTAAAAAATACAAAGTGCACATGAGGTGTCAGAAGTCCAGTGCCAGTGAGGGAAGGTGACTTGAGTTAATTCTGCCTACTCGTTTGACTGCAGTATAAATTAGCTCACTCCCAAAAAGTTTAAAGCATGAATTTCCAGAAGGAAACAATGAAATATTTGACTGAGAATAAACTTTTTCTTTGAGATGGGAATATGTTTTTCCTCTTAGTCTAATATAAAATGTTTTTATTTTGAAGTAATATTATTTAATTTGAGACAGTAATAGAGAGAATGTAATTAAACTAGTGAATGCAACTGCCACTGGGGCAGAGGCAGTTCAGTGTTAAAACTGCCTGAGATGGAGCATGTCTGCTGTGTGTACAGTTTTGGAAAGTTATTTTGTTGTCTTGTATTGCCTGGTTAACATCTTTATTGGCTATAATGATAGTGAAGGTTCTGCTTGGGAATATGAGTCGTCATTAACACTGCTTCACTTAATTACACCTGGAATTGATTCCACACAACAAGCACATATGAGTAATTTGGAGTTGTGGGTCATGTGGTCTTTTAATTGCCCATCACTGGAGGGTTTCCAACACAGGGGTTTAATTGTATGTAAACAGAATATATATTTTTAGGTCCCAATACATCCTGATACTCTTGATTCTGGGATATAGAGGTTGTTAAAGCATGCTCAAAAAAGTTCTATGTTTAGATCCCCAAGGGAACTAATATTACAGCTATTATGCATGTGCACCAACTTCCTAATGTTTTTGCAACATAGCTAGAAAGAAAGATTCCTTCTAGTTGAAGGCATCCAGAGTGCTTCAGGTGATGTTTAAAGTTCAGAAAATCCAGTCTTTGATTTACATGCAGAGCCAGGCATCAAAGATTAATGGAGCTTTGACAAGTTTGGCCTAATAAATAATGTGTTTAATTTTATTTTGTTCTCACAAGAATATGGTAATAAAACTTCAGCTGAAGACTGGGAATAACTCTGTGAAGGTTGCAGCATGCCATGCTTTAGGAATAAGGCAGTTGCAGGGGCATTTCTTACAAATTTATACTGTGATGTGAGCCACTATCAGAGGAGCTTTTAACTGAAAACCTAAGGGGATAAGGCAAGAGAAACTAAACTCTATTTTATTAAAATCTCTGTGAAATATGAAGTATTGGACAGCTTTCTCTGTCTCCAAGTCAACCCCAGCTTAAGGTCATGAGTTCTGTGGTGACACAGATCCAAGGCCAGAAGAGGATTTGCAGGTGCAAGACCTGCTGCCCATCCCCAGCAGCTCAGGGGGTAGCCCTAAACTGAGAGGCCAGGTTTAGGATTCTTCACATTTTGTTGAAATTGTGTTCAAGTAGTACAAGAGAGAAATTTCCTGAAAGAGAAAGTGCAATTGTTTTTGTAGGTTTAGGTGCTGTAGAGTCATCTTTGAAAATCACAATTCAAAATACTTAGTTCACTTTTTGTGAGGGTGTTGCCAGTATACACCACTGGAGTGTGTAGGGGATGTCATGTGAATACACACATGAACTCATTGATTCTCCACATTCTTTTCATGCTTGTAAAGACAATGACTGTTAAAATAAAACATGATCTCTTTAAAACAGAGGTTAATATTCTTAGGCTTCTGTTACTTGCATTTAAACTTAAAGCACAGTTTCTTCCCAGTTTCTTTCTTTCCATTTTAAGTCAAATTAACCTTAAAATGAAAACATCCCTTCACAGTTTTCTGTTGAGACAACTGTGTATTTTAGTGATACTGAGAAGACTGACCACACCTGACTGTCCAGTTCTGTCTGACCCAGGAGCTGGGTGTGATTTTTACTTCTTCTGCAGACACAGAAACAAATGCCAGGCTGTTTGACTGAACTCATTCTCTCCTGATTATGCCTGGATACTCTGTTCTGGGTTTATCATATTAAACTTTATTCCCAGTGGAAGGTTCATCCCTGTGGGAAGGGGCACAGCAGGAGAAGCAGCACTGGTGATCTCTGTGACACTGGGACCTCTAGGTTGGCCATCACACGTCCTGGGAACAAAAGGGAGAACAGGATGGTTTCATCCTTTTCCTCCTTCCTCTGCCTTGAGCTTTGCAGCTTCCTCCAATGGCTGCACTTTTAGTTGCATTTTCACTTTGGTCTGTGCTTTCCCAGCATTGACGCCGATGTGGTGAGTCATGTTTTAGTGCCAGTGACAAAAGAACATCTTCCCCTTCTCCTTTTTGAAGCATTCCTTTTGTCTTCAATCAGGCATCTCTGTCGTCAGAAAAGAATTTATATTGGGATTCTTCAGGGATCCCTCTGATATGCTGGATATTTGCTCCAGTTACTAACATTTACAGCAGATCTTGGCTTTCAGTAAACAAGTACAGGAGTTCACATTTATGAAAAGCTACTTTGTTTAAAATCAAGTTAAAGCAATGTCTAAGTATTTGCTTTCTTCCCTTTTTGTCCCTTCATGTTGTTCCTTTATCACATGTGTGCTGTCTGTGCTTTGTGGAGAATGTCAAATGTACATTTCGGTACATCAGGGCTGCCAGCATCTTTCAAAACCTGTTTTTAAACTACAGCAAGAGCCCTCATATCTCCTTATTTAAGCTCAGGTGCTGACAATAGGTTGTTTCCACTCCTTTTTTTTCCACTTGGGTCTTCAGCCAAAACTCCCTGTGCTGATCTGTTTGCATGGGGCTAGAACAAACTCTGCCATTGCTTTCCCTGCCAGCCCCTTTCTCTTTTATGTGGAGCTTGAGAAAGCAGAGCTCACATGATACTGCCAAACCTATGTGTTTGGTTTTCACACCTGAGGAGCCTGCCAGCAGAGTGCTGCAAAGTGCTTGATCTTCTGACCTGTTGATTTAACAGCCAAAATGTTTCTCTCTGTGCAGAAGCTCTGCAACAAAGCAGGACTGTTCCTACCAAGCTGGCTTAATTGGAAAGCTGGAGGTGCCACCGCTGCAGCACCCCAGATCTAAACCCAAGGGGAGTGCACAGTAAGAAGAGAGTGAAAGGCTGCTTGAATGCTGTGTCTGAAGGTTTCCAGGCACTCTGAGAGCAAAGGGCTGTGAGAATGCACCTGCCTGCCTTCCTCCTGCTGGCCTTCATCCAGGACACTACTTTATATCTGGATGCTTATTCTTTTCAGTCTCCCGAATAGTCTACTTACTCTATAAATGTAGTTTATTTTAGAGATATTCTTGGTTTTGAACAGGAATTTTGAGAAATCAAAACACGCTAAGTCACTCTCTAAATTTCCTTCTGATTATATTACTTTACATGGGGTTTTTTAGGTGCTGTGACATTTAGTAGAGGGCCAGCAGGATCATGTGACCATGTTATCTCCTAGTTTTTCTTTTGTGTACATGCCCCCCTTCTTTAAATGTTTTATTTTAAATAAAAAGTGTGCATACAAAAAAAAAAAGGACACAGAGAAAAAAATACCACACAGCCTTCTGCATTTCATCGCTCCTTATGTTTTCATGTAGATGAAATTCATTAAAACTGTAGTTTTCCTGACTTCACCCAAAAGCAGTTTCTTTCTGGTATAGAGATCTTGCTGCCTGGTATCAAATATGTGAAGTTTCACTTCTGTCATGAGAAAGTGCAAAGTACTGAAGAAAAGGCAAAGTCCATTTCCATGCAAGCCATGGTAATTGTCAAATATGAAAGAAACTGTCTCAATTACTTAGGAGCAGTTTGTGGTAACACAACAAATGGATCAAACCTTTCCCAGACAAAGGAGTCACAACTGCCTTGGCTCAGATGTTGCAGCCAGGGCTGCAAAGCAGCACAGCAGTTTCCACACGTGTTCTGAATGCGCTATAAACAGGACTTGCCTGCAGCTGCAGATTGCAAGTTCTCTCAGTTTTCCAAAAGTATGCTCAAGGAAGTCCTCCTAATGCCAAAGGAAATTGTGCACTCTGCCTCTGAGAGAGGCAGGAATGATACAGGCCAGAGAAAATTAATCATTGATGCTGATTTTCTTTCTGGTGCTGTTAAACATCCAGCCTTTCTCTGCCTGGATCACGTACCTTCTCCTTTCTTGTTTACTTTTACTTCTTTAGCCCATGTATCTCTTTTCACTGCTTGAGCACAGTAAAGAAATTGTCTCATCACACAGTTGTCAGGGAGACAGAATAAACAGCACCGTAGCGTGGATCTGGACACTGGGGTTTGTTCAAGGCCAGTGAGATCAGAGCTTTTAACCTGCTTGATTATTTTTCTCACTAGCTTCCCCCACCCTCAGTGTTACCTTCACTAAGTCTTGACTTCACTTTTCAGCAGTGGAGTGGCTGCTGGCCTTGGAAGGCTGGGCAGAAAATCCCTATGGTGCAGCTGCTCCAGGTTACCAGCCTTGGATGTCATCGGTCAAGGTCCCTGGGCATCCCCTGGCATTTGTCTCCACCCACCTCCTTCATCTTCAGGATCTTCCCATTTCCAGGATCCTTCCTGCAGCAGTCATCTTCACCCTCTCCCTTTGAGCCCCCTGTTGTTTTTTCCCAAATCACTTCTGCTTTTAGGGAATCTATTTTCATCACCTCTTCTTTTCATGACCCCTGTCTGTTCCTTATCTAAATAGTCTGTGAAGCAGACACACAACACATGATCAGTCTGCAAATTGCTGCTTCTGTCTTATGCCTCTTTATTGATGGCAGGACTTGGGACATGCTGCTGTTTACTTCATCAGAATTTTCAACCAGCACATACAGGTTGCAGGCAGCACATTTCTGTGTGTTCAGGAGTCTCAGACATTCACCCCCACACAAACCCACACCCAATTATCCACCACTTGTTAGCCTTTCATTTAAATTATCTTTCACCTACAGCACTCCTTCCAAGTTTGATTGCAAATAGTGTTGCTTCTTCCTTATTAGTAACAAGCCTAATGAAGCCATTAATGCCTCTTCCTTGACAGCTGTGTGGGAAAGAGGCACTTGCTGTGGTAGCACAGATTTGTAAGCAGGCAGTGTGATTCTTCCAAAGCTGTTTGCAGGATGAAATCCCTGCCCCTTTCCCCAGGCTCTCTTCAGAGAGGGAGAATGGAGCTGTCAGCCTGAAGCCCCGTGTCTAACCAGGACCTTATGAATGGCTGCAAACCCTGCAGCAGTGCCAGTTCCCTGGGATTCCCATAGCAGGCTTTTCTTGGGCTTCACACTCTGCTGGGGTTATTGAATCAGCATTGTGCCACAGCAGCTGTCAGCTTCAAAACAGACCAGTTTCTGGGAGGTTTAGCTTCAGGCAAAAGGAAGAGAGTGTCTTGGGGCTATAGTTCATGTTCTGTCTCAGAAAACAACACTATTACACACTGATCCTGGGTTAGTGGGTTTTTCAGTATGTTTAACCTTAGTTTGGCAATGTGTAGGTGTTTGCCCCACTTGTACACTGTAAATGTATTTTGAGTTCAGAGTGTAAGATTTGTGGGCAAAGGTGGTTTCTGCTGAAGCTGAGCAGAGACAGAGCTTTTAACAGGTTTTTGTTGTTGTTATAAATACAAGTGATGTTTGCATTCATTCCTTCTTTTCTAAAATGATTGAGTGTGTTTAGGTTTGTCTGTAATACTGAAATGGTCAGTAAGACAAAGTTTTAATAAGTTTAATTGAAGATGTTCAGTTTGGAGAGACTCTCCATAAGACTTGATTTGCTGATTGAAATTATATATTTCATTCTGATACTAAACCACCTATTTGTCAGTGAGTAGTAAAAGGGGATTTTCTTTGTCAACAGTTTAGTAATAAAAGGAAACAAGTACTCTTTGAATGTACTGGTGCAAAATTCCATTTGTAGTAATGCTGTCAAATCCAATGAAGCATGGCATATTCTGTGCAAATGAGTTGTAATGCTGCCTTATAACACATGTAAGCATTCTTCCTATGCAGAAGCAACTTTAGTTGTTTCCCTAGAGTTTTCTTATTACTTTGTAAACTGAACTGCAGTGAAATCTCTTCTTTTCCCCCTTGCCCTGTTCAAGGCCTTTCCATTACTTCTTACCAGTTTAAGCTACAAGGAATCAGCTTCTTGCAAAAACATAATTGGGGACTAATTAATTAATAGAGCTTCTGCTGTTGGCTAAGACTTTCCCATTAGCTGAGTCCTTTCAAGTGAAAAACTTGTGCAGGAATATGAAAGCCTTTAAAATGGATGCTAGAGTGAAAAGTAGAAAACATTCATACAGTGAAATAGCCTGGTTCAAACAGATCTGTGTTCGTTTTGCTATTCCAAGCGTTTCCTGTAATCTCTTACAAAGACAGATATGTTGTTGACAGACAGACTCTGCTTTGGACTCTTTCTGGAACTTTGCAGGCAATATTATTTTAAAGCAACAGAATTGTAATGTTTCTATTGCCTTTCTCCCCTCCAAGGTGCAGGAACTCCACGAGGAAGAAGCTCAGTGGGTGAACTACGACGAGGATGAGCTGTGTGTCAAGATGCAGTTGGCAGATGGGATCTTCGAGGCCTTAATCAGAGACACTGTTGATGTACTGAACCAGATAAACGAGAAACAGAGGAGGCTGCTGCTTGTCTGACAGTGCTGAAGTGAGCTCAGAGCTGCCAACCATGGAGTCCCAGGCCTCTCTGACTCCTGACCTGCTCTCCTCCCTGCATGTGCTGCAGCTGGACTTCCACGCGTGGGGTTCCCAGGCAGTTCAGATGGGATTAAAAGAACCTGAACTGGCTGCCAAGACCTCGCACCAGATTTATTGTTTGGAACAGGCTGATCCCTCACTTGAGGCTGCTTTGAAGGAGTGCTCAAGACTGTTCATGTGCCAATGCAGTTATGTCACATAACTGTCAGCAGCTGCCCGGGGCCCCGGCGTAGGGCTTTGATATGTTGGCTTCTTCCCTGAAAGGGTTGGGTTAAGTTGGGATATTGGCTGTTTTGCTGGAATGGTGGTCAGCCATCAGTACTCAACTTTTCTTTAGAAATGTGAGTAATTTGGAGAAGCAACAGTTTGGTCAGGTTTTGGTCATTAACAGAGACTTACCATACTGAACAGTGTTATAATCTTAACACGTCTTCTCCTGCAGTCCTAACAATGTGCATCATCAGTTCCTTCTGCTTCAGAGCCTATTTAATTCACTTCTTTGTGAAGCTGGTTTTCATCTTTCTCCTGTGATATGGTACCAAGCATGGTGTCAGCCCAGGCCAGGGAAATTAGATGATGTTTCTTCCTGCCTACAAGTAAAGAATTCCTGCTGCTTTGCTCTGAGGCAGAGCAAGATAAAGCCTGCCTAATGTCAAGCGTGAAAGATGAGCCCATGGACAACTTTCCTCCTACCGTGTAGCACTTCTCTTCCTGGAGCACCAGCTGCTCCCAGATAATGGATACTCAGGATTTTCTCAGGCACGAGACATGCAGGAGTGGAAAATATTTCCTCACAAAAATTTGGCCTTCAATCCCTCAGCTTTCTCCCTTACTGTCACCTAATGAAATTGGAGAAGCTGTTACTTGAACAATTTAGAGAACAGAGTGTATTCACCAAAGAAAGCGGTGTCTGGTGCTTGACTGTCTGCATGTTTTGTGCTTGTGGGTTTTTTATTTATTTTCAGATAATTTATTAAGTGGATTACAGGAGAGTGTCCTGTGCAGTTGGCTGCACTGTCTTGTGTTTTGAGACAGACAAATTTGAGTGAGCATCTGGTTTGGAAACTTCCAGAGCCCCATATCCTTCACACAAAACCTCCAGATTCATGAGGCAGATACGAGGGGATGAAGGTAGGAACAACCAAACCTCAATGACCAAGGGTGGGATGCAAGGACAGGTCTAGGAGTGGAGCTTGAAAACCGAAGCACCTGGTTCAGAGACAATGGAGAGTTGAGGGGGCTGAGCTGAAAAATTGTGTGAAAATTCCCAGCTCTTTCTATTCCCTTCCTTTCCCAGAACTTCTGCACCATATTATGTGGTTGATTTTGGTTCATATGGCTGGATTAATCTGCAGTGTCGTTCTGCTGAGTGCTGGTTCCTGACCTGTTCTTCCTGTTGTTGTGTTTTTCTTGGAAGAACATGGACAATCTAGGGTCAAACATTGATGCCTTAATAGTGGATGTCCCTGTTTGCTAACCTGGGACAAGACCCAGAGGGAAGTCAGATTCTCCAGGCACTGGAGTGTAGGCAGACACTTTGAAGCCCTCAGAGGTGCCCCAAAGATGCTGCAGCCCACAACAGGCATGGCAGGGGGCATCTCAACTGTTTCATTCATCTGCTTGGTTCTTGGGCTTCCTGCTGTGCATACCTCTGCTATGCTCCCATTTGGTTTCTCTTTTCCATTTTTTTTTTTTTTTTTTGTTGGGTTGTTTATTGTTTGGGATTTTTTGAAAGCTATCATTGGAATATTTGCATTTTGCACAATGACACACAGCTGGTAATTCTTCAGGGACAGCACTGGGAAATGTTGGATCTGCCAGAGGTCCATGCAGATTCTCAGATGTAGTGTTGCCAGCGTCTCACTTATGAGTTAGTGGTGAGCCATATCCATGGGAGCTCTCTTGAGTGGAAGAACAAGGAGGAGGTAATGGTGGGTAGGGACACCTCCAGTGGGAATATGCGTGTCTGTCCCTCAGTAGTGGGCCTTTTGGCTGGCTGGAAGTCAAATAGTCTTGGTGGAGCATTGCTCAGCTTTTTTCCTCAAGTGTTTAATTTGTTCATGTAAAATGTCATGATGCTGAACCAGGAAACCCTTGGATGCTTAAGACAGAAGCAAACTAAAGCTGCTAGATTTAACCAGCATGGTGTCACTGATTGGGTCACCACCTCAGATTCCCTTTCCTGGGTGTATCTCTTTCAATAGCAAGGATTGCTATTTTTATAGGTAGCAATTATGGCAAGAGGACGCAAACCTGCAGAGTCGGTTGTACCTGGAGCATCAGGTCAGATTCTGTTCTGTAGATTCTGTGGCCAGTGTTGAGAAGGTTGTCCTGCATCCCCAGGGCTTTTTGCTCTTCTGAGGGGCTCATGGGGTGTGTCTGGTCTGTCCAGCAGGAGTGGGGAGGTTGTGCAGTCAGGCCTGACAGGGCATGGGGGCCTGTTGGAGATTATGTGCCTGTTGTCTTCTGGCTGTAGTACCCTCCACAAAAGCACTAACTGTTTTTAACAGGTGTTTGGACAGAAGGAAGCTGTGTCTAAGTAATGGCTTTGTTCCTTTGCAGACATCACTGATTTATTTTTGGTAGCAATCCTTGCTAGGAGCAACCCTAAAATGACTTGAACGTACGTGAATTACCTTCTCAATACCTCACGTGTGTTGAGTTGCTTTCAGTTGAGTGTATGTTCAAAACCTCAAGTGGGTTGAGTACTTGTGGACTGATGATTACTGCAATGAACCAAGGGTCAGGCTGGGTCAGGCTGCTAGTGAGGAGATATGGGGAAGCCTGGGGTCCCACAAACAGGCTGAATTCTCTGCTTCTCTCCCCAACCTTCCCTTTGTAAGAACAAGATGATATTTCTGCATCCTGGTTATCTCAGTGCATACACTTAAGAAGATTCAAGGCTGGGACATTTTGCTGAGACCCCTGAGCTGTTTGGGGCAGCAGCAGCTGTCATCACTGGGGACATGCTGCTCCATCTTTGGAAGGATCTCAGAGCCAGGTGGGAAAGCCCAGGCTTGTGGGAACAGAGTGTGAGTACCTCTGTAACAGCAGGATGCTCTGTGAGCCGAGCCCTGGAATATCAGTGCTTCTGCCTTTCAGAGAAGGCTTGTTGCTCACAAGGTGGAATGAGGGATTGAAAACTCCCATCTTGTTCCTTTTCCTTTCTTGAAAAAGTGGCCTTAGCTTTCTGCAATACTTGAATAAGTGTGTACCTGCAGAAGTAGCACGGTGATAGAGACCTTTTAAGTGACTATTCTGCGAGGAACTGTGTGCAGTTCCAACTTTCATATCTCTTTGCTACCTTAAGAATATTAGGAAAACAAAGTACTTTTCAGCAGACAAACAGTTGAATCTTACAAGGTATTTAGTGCATCTGAAGTGTTTACAAACCAACTAAAATGGAGAAAAGCAAACTATCGAACTTATTTGTAATTTAAGTGTTAAATGCAAAATTATATACAGATGAAAAAGGAATACTGTAATTAACCTGCATTTACTAGGGGGTTTTATTCCTTGATTTTGCAGAGCCTTTTGATACACATTTGCAAAGCCGCCTTTTGGGAGGCTCGGTCTCCCTGTGTACTGTGTTGTGGAGATGCTGAAAAGAAACCCATTTACTGTGTATGTGTAAATAACCTGGTAACTTGGGGTTTGGGCCAGTTTCAGCTCATGTTCACATCCACAGCAGCTTTGCACAGTAGACAGATCCAAGGATGTGGAGGGGGTGGGGAGGTTTTTTTGTAATTAAGAACTGTAAAATAACCAGGATGGTCCCTGTGTACACCAGTGTAAATATCTTTGTTAACTGAAATGTACTTTAAGAGAACAAATTCTGTAAATAAACTGATTTATAAATTAATCTTGTTTCCTGGATTTTATAAAATTGAGCTTTCCAATTACCAAAGCAGTTGCTAATTCTGACGGTGTCCTGGAGATTTGTCCCTTGTACGTTCCACTTTCTGTCTGATGCTGTACTTGGGATGCCAATCACAGTCTACAAAATCCCATTAGAGTTGCCCTAATTATAATCATAACTTTTTTAGAATTTCTTTATTGTTAAAGCTGGCTGTTGATAACACCAGAAAATAGCATTGAGCAATCATTGCAGTGGGAGAAAAACTAGTCCTTGCACATATTTATTTAAAATATGTTTTAAAAACTCATGGTTTAAAACTTTTTTGTGTTAAACAATAGTTTTGTAATTAAATTCTTCAGAACCTCAGTCTTGTTTTGTATTCCTAAATTGGTACATCTCTATAGAGCTGCTGTTAGCAGCACCAATCCCTTTCTCACCAAGGGGCAAATATTGCTCCCTGGAAACTTCATGTGTTGGTGGAACTTTTCTAAATCTTTGCTGTTTTCTTTCCAGGACAAGAAAAAAACAATCACTTTAACACCTGAAAGGTGTAAAAGGAGCTCTGTAAGAGGACAGCCAAGCACTTGCAGTGCCAAACCACAGGTGTGGGCATGTGGTGATGGAGTGGCAGCATGAAGGTGTGAGCCAGGGAGCACAGGTGTTTATTGAGCCTCCTCAGTGCCTGTGGCCACCCCTGCTCCGGTACCTCTGCTGTGTTTCAGTGTGTTTTATTAATGTACAGCCCAGCAGAAAAGGCTTTGCTTTCCATTTACTGCAGACCCCGTACAAAACCCAGTATTGGTCTTTCCAGCTTGGAGGACACTGTGACCGTCAACCTGCCTGGGAGGGCTGTTTGCATTAAATGCGGGGGACCTGTATGAGCTAAACCACTGCAGTTATTTCTCCTTTGCTTTTCCTTAGCAGAGGTACCTCATCCTGGAGGAGGACTTGCTGCATTCAGGCTTCTCTTATGGAAGCAGCTTTGCTGCAGTCCCGCAGTGCTGGTGTGCTGCAGGGCTGGTCCTCGGTGGAGCATGCTGGGGACACCATCACAGCCCTCAGACACCGTCACAGCCCTCAGACAAAAGGACATCACAGCCCTTAGACATCGTCACAGCCCTTAGACAGGAGGACATCACCGCTCTCAGACAGGAGGACGTCACAGCCCTCAGACACCGTCACAGCCCTTAGAAGGACATCACAGCCCTCAGACACCATCACAGCCCTCATACAGAAGAATATCACAGCCTTTAGACAGAAGGACATCACAGCCCCCTCAGACACTGTCACAGCCCTCAGACAAAAGGACATCACAGCCCTTAGACATCGTCACAGCCCTCAGACAGGAGGACATCACCGCTCTCAGACAGGAGGACATCACAGCCCTCAGACACCGTCACAGCCCTCAGACAGACAGGAGGATGTCACAGCCCTCAGTCAGGAGGATGTCACAGCCCTCAGACACTGTCACAGCCCTCAGACAGTCAGGAGGACGTCACAGCCCTCAGACACCGTCACAGCCCTCAGACAGACAGGAAGATGTCACAGCCCTCTGAGCTCAGTGGTTGAACCAGCCAAATGCAGTAGTGGGTCCTTGGATGTCCAAAGGTCTGAGGCCAAGTGGTGCTGCAGCCTCTGTGTCCTCATTAGTGAGCAGCAGGAGAGCATCCGTGCCGTGCCTTTCCTCGCCCCACAGCAGTTTTACTCCACAAGTCCTGTTTTTTTGGACAATTGTCTGTCTGCATCCATCCCTGTCTGATGCATCCATCCTCCTAGAAGGGGCTCAGAGTGCATTTCACGTTGAAAAAAAACAAACTGATCTGTGCATCTCTGGCTGAATAAGAGGTTTCCTTTAAGAATGGCTCAGGCTGTGGGAGTGCTGCCAAGGTGCTCCGGCGGGTGACGCAGCAAACTGCTGCATTGCTCCTGCTGTCCTTGCCCAGGATGCCCAGCAATCAGTGTGATGAAGGCTCTCATTTCCTCATTTGCAAGTCTACGTTGCTTCACTTTGTCACTGACTTTCTACCCGTGGTGTTTGTGCAACTCTTCCCAGAAGCCTTGGAGCATGGTTACCTTTAACAGCTGTTTCACCTGTGGACCTGGTGAAACTCCTGGGTTGGGCAGTGGCCAGCAGCCGCCTTCTTGACTGTGGATTGAGTAGGACTGTTTGGTGCCTCCCTTCCCAGGTACAGCCCACTCCCAGGTGCCTCCCTGGGCATGTGGTGCCAGCTGCAGCCATCCCTCGTGCTAAAATGCCTGGCAGAGCACTGGAGCGCTTGAAATGTTGACTCTGCTCCAGACGTGCTGTGCCCTGCCTAGCACAAGGGCTTCTGCAATGTCCAGGCTCTCATTAACACAGCCCTGAGAAGAAAAGGAGTTGGTGGGGAGCTGCTGGACACCAGCAGCTCTTCAGAGTGCAGGAAGGAGAGGAGGGGGGCTGCCCTGCTGCTGGCACCCAGCCCGGAGCATGGGCCATTGCCTGGCAGGAATGCAGATGAGATGTAATGGAGTTTGAAAGTGTAGGGCACTCTGGGATGCCGGTCCTGTGGGGGAGGGAAAGGCACCCTGTGAGACCTGGAAACTGGAGCAAACAAACCCCCTAGCCCCAGCTCTGTACCCTCCTGCCTCCTCATGAATAAGCTCCTGCAGAAATTTGGGGAAAAGGCAGAGAATAGAGTAGCTGTGTTCAGGAGGGTGATGGTTGGGCAGGTTCAGGGGCATAGAGGAGTACAGATACCTTCTTCTGCCTGCCAAGAGTGCAGGTGGTTAGTTCCTGCTCTGAATGTTTCTCTTGGCCCCAGTTTTCCAGCCCTTGGCTCCACCTGTACAAGACCTGCTGTGTCCCTTGGGCTGTGTTCCCTCCCTGATGTGGGTTTCCAGTGGCTTCCTCTTGCATGAAGTCTAGACTGACTCTAACTCAAATTTTGTCTGAGAATTTGCTGGAGGTGGAAGTAACACCACTTCTGGGGGCGTGTGTCACAGCTACGATTTGATTTTATTCCAGCAAAATAAAGGAGGCTGCAGGTGATCCCACTGCTCACGTGGCTTGGCTTGGGGAACTCACCGAGGAGCCTGGTCCAGTGTCTGTGTCTGCTGCATTGCTCCAAGGGCTGATGGAGCCAGCAGTGCTCAGGGAACCTGTGATTGGGCACAGCAGTCCTTGGAAGGTGAGACCTTGCTTACGTTGCAGGACTACTGTCAGAGCCAGAGAGGAGTGCTCCGTTGTCATCCCTGTGGTATTCTCAGTTTCATGCACTGCAATTAAACCACCTGCCAAATAATGATGTGGCAAATCTGGGCGGTGTGGCCTCCTCCAATCTGCTCCTTAAAGCTGGGAACATGATCTGGACTGGAAAACATGTGCTCTGTGCAGCCTGGGTCATGGTAATCATTTATGACTGTTAGTAGATGTGAAATTTGCAGGTAAAACGTTTCCTACCCAGACATACCAATGACAGTGCCAGTTCCTCCTGGTCTCCCTGGGTTCTTCTGAAAAGAGCAAGGCCAGTGTGGCTGCTGTCCTTTGGAGCAGGGATGAATCAGCAGAGGGTGAATAGCAGGAGGCTGGTACTGCTGTGTTCTCTCTGCAGATGCAAACTACGTGAACACATTCATCACATCCTGAGAATGCACCCCAGATTTGCTTTTGTGCCTCTTGTTATTACAGGCTGGTTGGGCTTGAAAGGTAGAAATCAACGATTTCCGACCAAGCCTGTCTCGTGGAGTCAGCAATTCCCAGCTGCCAGTGGGGCTTTGAGGGGCCATCCTGGTCTTCACAGGTGTCAGCCTGGCAGAGCCAATGCAGAGTGTGGGATTCACATCCCCTCCGGGTGTCTCAGCAAAGCTGGCAGGTTTGTGGCACAGGTGCTGCCAAAGGTCTTGTCTGAAGCCATGTCTCAGCTGAGGTGTGACTTGTGCCACCAAGGAAAAAGTGCCACCTGGATTGGAATGTCAGGGAGGTGGCAGGTGACACAATTTTCCGTCGCTCTCTGAGGGAAGTGAGGCTTTTTATTCACAGAAGGACCATGCTTTAAGCAGTGCTGTGCTGCAGATCAAAGAGGACTTCCTTGAGTTCATCATCCTGTGAAGTCTGGAGAAAGGAAAACTGCTGAGCTTCCTCTGCAGCTGGTACTTCCAAGGTGCTTGCAGGGCTGTTGGATGCAAACCTCTCAGAGCAGGCTCCGAAATGCCAGTGACGGGGTTGCCGTGATTGTATCATGAGTCTTGCATTGGTTGCGTGTTTTCCTTGGAGTCAGTTCCTGGAATCACACAATTAGGTAGGAACGTGTTCTCTAATTTTCAAGGAAGAAAGTCCATTTCAGGATCAACCTGTGGCCCTGTACCTTCACAACTAAAGGGGAATGAGGAGGTCCTGGGTCTGCTCACCTGGCCATTCGGAACATTTTATAGACAGATTCATGCTTTTTAAAATAGACAATCAAAGCCTTTCTCCATTTTCTGAAAGGTAGTCTTTTCCATCACTTCAAGGGCTGAACATGTAAAATCCAACCACTCTTTCCTTGTCTCCTCTCTAACCCAGCACAGAGGTGATTTGAGTAGCTTTGTGTCTGAAAATTATCCATTTTAGGTGCACGAAACAAGTTCTGCAGGGCTTAAATTATTTTGGTGAGATTGTGGCCACCTTTTGAGGTTCTCAGCCTGTTGATGTTGCCCACGCCTCACCGACTTCAAGGAGATTCCTGCTGGGCGTTAGTCTGGGAAAGGAGATTTCAGAGCTTAATGAACTAAAGCCACTGCTCAGCTGCTGCACAGGAATCTCTGTGGTCATCCCATGGCCTTGCTACGGAATGAAGCACAGCTCTCCCCAAAGTTAAGGATGCTGAGGTAGGCTATGAAGGCTTTGCTGTGAAAAGACAAATTTAGGAGTCAAGCAGGTTCCTAAATATGCAGTGGGAGCCTAAAGCTGACCTTTGAGGGCTGGCTGGGGCTCAGCAGGTGGGCATCCAGCATCACCCAGCACCTGTGTCCTGGTTTTGCTACCTGCAGGTTCCATTGGCAGCCAGAGAGGACATAAAGGAAGAGAGCACTGGGAGGGTGTTTCTAAAACCTCCCCAGACTTCTGCTGGTTCTTGACTGCTGTTATTTCATCTTCGTTGCTCTCAAATCCAACTTTAAAAAGAGTTGTTTCAAAGCCTCTGCTTCATCTTTAGCTTCACAGGCCATGCCCTGTGTCAGGGCGTTCTGCAATGAAAATATGTCTCTTCCCAGTCTGAGGTGCAAGAAAAGCCTCATCTCTTGCTTTGCAGCAGCATTCAAAGGAAAAAAAGGATTTTTGGGCAAGTCTGTGCCTGGAGAACTCCACACCCTGCTGCTGCAGGAGGCTATTACCTGGGGAGCCTTGGGGATGGGACGTGCCAGCTGGGCAGTAGGGTCGTGGGTAGCAGCCCAGCTGTTCCCAGGGCAGCAGGAAGCAGGAGCATCCCCACCCCAGGGCTCAGGGGATGAGCAATGGCATGGCTCACCTCCAAAGGAGCTGGAGCCCCGGGCTGGGCTGTGGGCTCTTGCCCCTTCACCTTGCTTTTGCATCTAAAAAAAGGATTCAAGGAATTTGGGCTGCCTGGGAGGAAGGGGTGAGCTGGATGGGGAGGATGCTGGCAATTACGCTGGCGCTGAGCACCTCTCCTTTGCCTTGATAACCTAATCAAGCTGATGAGCCCTTAAAATAAGGCTTTAACCTAGGGGGAAGATAACGGTGGTGATCTCCCTGAACCTGGGGATTTTTGCATCTTAATCACCAGCTGGATAAGGACAAGTCCAGGCAAAGTCTCTGCCAGTAGTAGGTACCAGCTTTGAGAGCAGCCCTGCACAGGCTAGGCTGTGTCTCTCTGCCTCCTGGTTAGACAATGAGGCGTGATAATCCCTTAAGGACTTAATTACAGCTGACAGGGCTGGAGCAGACCATTTTCTGCCCCATTCCCATCAGCCTGGACCCACAGAAGATGGGTGGGAGCAATCCCCTCGGTTGTGTCTACCATGCTCCGTCCTTCCAGGCCAGGCAGTGTCAGGGAGCCCTGTTGTTTCCTAGAGCTGTGCCCCGTGCAGAGCCCCTGCCCTCCACTGCCTCGGCGAGCCCGGGCTCTGGCAGGCTTGTTTTTCTAGCATGGCAAGTCCGCCTAAAATGCCTAGGTGGGGCCCAGCATGGATAATGGCCTTCCTGGGGACAGAGCCAGCAACAAGCCCTCAGCAGCCATGGGCACCCCCATTGCCAGAGGTTCCCTGGCCTCAGGGGCTGGGGAGGGAGCGGAGGGCTGGATTTTGGGGCTGTGTCCACCCTGGCAGTGCCTGGCTCTGCCCCGGGGCACTGAGCAACGGGCACCTTCCGTCTGCGGCTGGGAGCCGGTGACGTGTGTGCGTGCGTGAGCGAGGGCACGGCTTGGCCTGGCCGGGAGGATGGAATCACAGAATCCTGGAATGGCCCGGGTTGGAAAGAACATCTAGTTCTGTCATCCTGCCGACCCTTCCACTACCGCAGATTGCTCCAAGTTCCATCCAGCCTGGCCCTGAACATTTCCAGGGATGGGGCATCCACAGTTGCTCTGGGCAACCTGTGCCAGGGCCTCACCACCCTCACAGGGAAGATTTTTTTTTTCCCTAACATCTAATCTAACTCTCAGTTTGAAGACATTCCATTGAAGGGGCCACTAGGGGTAGAAGGCTGCTTTTTTGAGATGTAGAGCTGGATTTTGAGGGTGTCACTGGATATCCTTTCTGAGTATTGCTGGCAGGTTTGGGGAGAGGGCAGGGATGTCTGCAGGGTGCCCATTCCACAGGGTGCCCAGGTGGTGCCCAGTGACGCTGGCTGATGTAAGGGCATCTGACCAGGGCGCTGCCCTCGGGGTGCTCATGTTGGTGACAAAATGCATTTTGGGGCTGAATCAGCTGCCTTCGCCATTGCACCATCACAGATTCATTTAGGTTGGAAAAGGCCTCAATCACCGAGTCCAGCCTGGGCCCCAACACCACCTTGCCAACCAGGCCATGGCACTCAATGCCACATCCACTCTTTCGTTATACACCTCCAGGAACCGTGACTGCACCACCTCCCTGGGCAGTCCTCCCTTTATCAGAAATGTATCATTTCGTGCCGTTTGTCCCCTTACGGAAGGGTAACACCACAGCAAAGGGTGAGGAGGGCAGGGCTGGGCTCCTCCCCATGCGCTGAGGGCCCCGAGCGGGGCTGCAGGCCTACCGCGGGCCGGTGCCGGGGCTGTGGGCGCGCGTTCGTGCCCGCGGCCGCTCCGGGGCTTCCCCGCGCCGGCCCCGCCCCGGCCCCGGTGCCGGCCCCGCCCCGGGGGCGGTGCTACGGGCGGCTCCGGGCGCTAAAGGCGGCTCCGGGCGGTGCCGGCCGGCCTGGCGGGCGATGTGGCGGCGGCGGGCGCGGGCCGGGGGCCGCGGGGGGCCGGCGGCTCTCCCGCCGCTCCTGCTGCTTTTCCTGCTGCTCCGGGTGCCCGCGGCGCGGCCCGGCCCCCTCTACTCGGCCTCTGACCCCCTGGATCTGCTGGGGCCGGGGGCGGAGGGGCGGCTGCTGGGCTCCAGCAGCGCTTGGGCCGTCGAGTTCTTCGCCTCCTGGTGCGGGCACTGCATCCACTTCGCGCCCACATGGCGGGCCCTGGCCCACGACATCCGCGGTGAGTCCCCGGCCGCGCTGCCCCCCCCTTCCCCTCGTACCTGCCTGCCCTCCCCATCGGCTCCCCGATCCCCCCGTGCCCTTGACCTTGTTACCCCCCCCCCCCCTTATCCCTGTCTGTCCTCTTCCGTCAGCACCCGCTGTCTCTGTCCCTGCACTCTCAAATATTCCCCTGCACCTCTGTTCATCTCAGCACCCCTAAATCCTCCACCCTGTGCCCCTGCGCAGGGGGCCCCGCTTCCCCCAAGACCGGGAGCATCCTGCAATCCTTCCTGCGTCCTTGCCCCGTCGTCCTCCTCCTCTCTGCCCGCACCTTTAAATCCTCCCTGCATCCCGGGCTCTGCATCCTCGTTCCCGTGAGCATCCCTACATCCCGTGTCCTTCCCAGCGCCGTCCCTCAATCCGCTCTGCCCTACCCTCTGTCAGCTCCCCGAGATCCCCCTGCGGCCCAGCTCCAGCCTCCCTGGAACGTCAGCCGGGTGGGAAGGCCCTTCTCCCTCCCGGTGTCCAGGTTTCCCCCCCACGATACCCAGGCCTGGCTTAGCAGCATCCCGGCATCCCCTTTGGCAAGGGAGAAGCTCAGGCTGAGCCTGCCCAGGCACGGGGGAGGTCCCGCTGCCCCCCAGACTTCCAGGTGCCAGCGGAGATAGGGACGGCAGGTTGCCGGGCGCTGATCCCAGCTGGTTTGTTCCCCGGCTTTGACCTTGATGCCCGGCCCGGCCGGTGCCAGCCGCGCCCGGGGACCCGCACACCCCGCTGCTGGGCCCCTCGTCCTGCCGGGACTCATCCTGCCTTCCCCGGCAGCCCGGGGTTCTTCTTTCTCCCTGTTATTGCACTAATTGATACAGCGCGCTGGCTGCCGCATGAGTCAGGGAGCCAGCCGGCCGGGCATCCCATCCCTCCGAGGGGATGCCGTCCCTCCCTGGGGATGCCGTCAGAGCTCCCCAACGGGCAGGATGTGAGGAATGGGGTGCGTGCCCGCGCCCCGCGGGGCAATGCCGGCTCTCCTGGCCCCTCTCCAAAAGAGGGCTCCCCCAGGGCTCCCTGCTCCGGAGGCTGAGCGCGGATGGTGTGCCCATGGAGGCGGGGCGGCGAAGCCACCCCCGCGCTGCTCAGCAGCCTCGCTGCCATTCCCACGGGTGGATGTTCGTAGGAGTGGGCTGGACGGGGAGGATGCTGGCGTGACCTGTGGACACCACGTGCAGATGAGTATAGGAACATGCCTGGCTCCCTGCAGCAGGGCTCGTCACCAGCTCTCCTGTGCCACGAGTGCCAGGGCAGTGGGAAGCAGCTCACCTGTCCCGTCACCTGCGACGCGGGACAGTGTTTCCCTGCCTCCAGCATGCTCCTGGCCTAGGGCAGCATGGGCTCCATCTGTGTGCCAGCACCAAGTCCCTCCCTGTCCCACTCTCAGGGCAGGCAAAGTGTCCTTTACACTAAAAATAAACCATTCCAGAGCTTTATTCTCCATTTTCCTGCTGGTTTTCAGAGGCTGCTGCTTGAAATACCTCCATGCCCCTTTTCGTTCATGTGTTTTACCCCAGGGACCTGCTTGTCTTTGCTGGGGAGTCACAAATGGGGAGTGGACACAGAGAACCTGGGCAGGCTCTGCTGCGGTGCCCTGGCCTGGCTGCTGGTTTTGGGTTGTTCCCTCTTGGTTATCAGCTATGCCCTTGGTCTGGGGTGAGACAAACTGGAGCCTGTGTTCCTTGCTCTCCCCGAGCTGTGGCTAGCCATCCCTCCCCTTCTCCCGGTGTCCTCTTCCCGGGAGCTGGGGCAGAGGCTGGACAGGCAGAACCAGCCGGGCAGGCAGTGTTGGGTAGAGCTGCCTGTGCTCCGGCACTGGCAGAGCAGGGCGTGCAAAGCCGGCTCCCGCCTCACACGGCTTTCCCTGTGTTCCTGCTGCCTGGAAAGTAGGGCGCCACACACCAGCACAGAGCACAGCCCCGGTGTTTGGGCTTGGAAACCATCAGCCACTGTCCTGTGAGGGGCAAGCAGTGGTTTTGGGACAGGAGGATCTCTCCCACTGGAGATCCCCTTGTGAGGGGCAAGCAGTGGTTCTTGGACAGGAGGATCTCTGCCCCTGGAGATCCCTCCTGTCTCTACAAGCACTCATGGGGGGGAAGGTGGTTTTTGGGGCCGTGGGGGTGCTGAGCTGTGCTGACCTCATCCTCTGTCCCCACAGAATGGAGGCCTGCAGTGATAATGGCAGCCATCGACTGTGCCGACGAGGACAACCAACAAGTGTGCTCCGATTTTGGGATAACCGGCTTCCCCACCATGAAGGTGAGACTGCCTGTGCTGGGTACTGGCTGGGCTTCACTGTGCTTTGCCTTCTGGCCTGTCCCTGTCTTGCTTAATCGGCCTGACAGGGATATTGCACCAAAATGCTCCCCCTGGGGCTTTGCAGGCTGAAGCTCTTTCACCCTTCCCCAAAACAATGCTGTGTCCTGGCTGCAGCCGGTGCAACTGCTGAGCGATGGAGCAACAAGGAGGGGGGAAAGCCAAAATGGAGTTTGTGGTGAAATACAGGGGCTGGATCTCTGCTAGGATGAGGGAGACTCTGAATCCTGAGTTGGAAACACTTAAGAAAGGCTGCTTGAGGGCAGAGAGAGGTTGCAGGCACAGGTTTTGGAGGAGGGCACAGGGATGCTGCAGGAGGTTGGAACTCCTGGGAGCCTCCTGTGCTGGCTGGCAAGGAGCCACCCCTCCTCCTGGGCCTGTGCCCAGCCCTTTAGCTGTGTCAACACAGCTTCTGCAGAGCTTCCCGCTGCAAACGGAGCCTTGCTCCAACATAAGCAATGAAGCCAAAGCACTCCAGGTGCCACAACCAGCATTTAAAACCAGGATTGCCTTGAGATGGAATGGGCAGGGATGAGGGTTTTATCAGACATGCCCTCAGTCCCAGTTTACAGGCTCAGCTCCAGGTGGGGTCAGATTTAGGGTTTTTCAGGCAGGTTGGCTTGGCCCCAGCCCTGCCCTGGGGTCTCACTGAGTGCCCCCTGCCTTGGGACACTGATGGAAATGTCTCCTGAGGCAGGGACATTGTGCTGATGTGGCTGTGCCAAGACGTCACTTGCTTCACATCCCGTGTCCCTGCTGAGCACCTTTTGCAAACAGTCCCAGCTCCCAGCCCAGCCTGCAAAGCAAACACCTGGCTGATGCAACCTGGTGTTGCTGCTCTGGCTTGCCCTGGTACTGGAGCCACTGTGGGAGGCCAGGAGTGGGAAAACCCTCTTTTTCCTACTTTGTCAGAGCTCTGGAGCAGGGAGGCTGGTTTGCAGGACTGGGAAGGTTCCAGCTGCCTCCCTGGGACTTCTGGAGGCACCTGCTCCACTGCCTGCCAGTGCCCAGCCCTTGGCTGGACATGGCTCCCAGCCCATGCCTGCATCCCTCCTCTCTGGGGGTATGCCCCAAAAAATGGGGACATGGCTGGGAGCTCCCTCTGTGCTGGCTGATTGGCTGATGTCAGATAGCATGCTGTGGGGAAACTGAGGCAGAGCTGGGAGCCTCATCCTGCTGGGTTGCACTGCCTCCTGTCCCACTCCAAACACTCACTCCACTTTCCCTTTGTGGTTTTTTTTTCTTTCAGTTCTTCAGAGCTTTTAGCAAGAAGCCAGAGGATGGGATAAGGATTACCAGTGAGTATTCAGAGCCATGGGATTTTCTACCCTGGGTGTGAATGGCCCTGCTGCCCACACCTCCCATACACTGCAATATCAGGGAGCTTTGGGGGGCAGCTCCAAACAGCTTCCCTGGGCTCAACCCTTGGGATTGGCTTCCCGAGGGCTGACCCATTGGTGTCCTGTCCCCCTGCAGATCCCAGTGCCACTGTCGAGGACCTGCGCCACGCCATCATCACCAACCTTGAGCAGAGCAAGGATGCCTGGCCACCCGCCTGTCCTCCGCTGGAGCCAGCAAGGTAGGGGCAGCAGGGGGCCAGGATGGCCTTTGTCCCAAGGGGAGCAGGTTTCTGGGGAAATCCTGAACCCAAAATGAGCAAGGAGCAGCAACTGCATCACCCAGGTCCCAGGGAGATGACCTGGCCAGTGTAGAGCTGTGTCCATGGCCCAGACAAGATGGGCCATGTTGTCGCATCTCCTAACGAACCTGCTCATCAGACTTACTTAGAGCAAGCAATTCCTGGGCACCAAGGTCTTTGGAACATGGCAGTGTCATACCATGCTGTGTGAGGCTGTGTTAGAAGCTCTTTCCTGTCCTGAAAAAGAGTTTTCTTGATTCTGTACAATTTTGTTGGTATCTGAGTTGTCCTTGCTGGATGCAAGCCGTTGCTGCGTTGTCCTGAGAAGGAGCCTTTGGATTTCCCAGTGCAATGGTCAAGCCAGGCACCTGCCTCAGGTGCTCTGGTGCCTCTGTGTCTTAGAAAAAAACAAACTAGCCCTGGTTCAAGTTCATTGCTGTTTTTTTTCCCTGGGTGAGCCTACAGCTCCCTCCTGCCATGCTTTGTTTTCTACCTCCTTGGCCAAGCCCAGTGGGTTTTCTCAAAGCCTGTGAACCAGAGCAGAAAACTAGGCTGGAAACTTCAGCAGGAGGAGTTGCCTGCTCAGTGGGGCTGATCCTGCAGCAGCATTCCCTGCCAAATCCCAACGAGCAAGGCTGGAGCTCCTTGTGAGGGGGAGGGCAGAGCATCCTGCTGATGCCGAGGCACCTGCTGCCGTCCTCCTGTCTCTTACAGCGCCGAGGAGGTTCACACCTTCTTCCAGAGGAACAAGGACCAGTACTTGGCACTCATCTTTGAGAAGAGCAACTCCTTCGTGGGCAGAGAGGTGGGTACAGCTCCATTTATGCCCCACTTCTCTTGGAGCCTGTGTGCCTGCTGCCTGATAACTCCTGGGTGCCTGTGGCAGGGCAGCTCTCTCCAGGAAGCCTCCCTGCCCAGCTTGCACACAGCTTAGCCAGTGCCAAATGTTACACAGGGCACTGGACAGCTCTGCTGCCTCCCTGGTGGGGCTGGGGAATCCTCTGCCCCCCCATCTGACCCTGGGGCTTGCAGGTGGCCCTGGACATGCTGCAGTACGAGAACATTGGGTGAGGAGGGTGCTGAGCAGCGAGGAGGAGCTCGTGCAGAAGTTTGGTGTCACCTCCTTCCCTCTGGATACCTGCTCCTCCGCAACGGCTCCTTCTCCCGCCTGCCTGTGTGAGTGTGGGGCACGGCAGGGTGCCTCTGGGGTGCTGCTGGGGTGCCAGCCTTGTGCTCCCTTTGTACTTGGGGAACGTGCATTAGGAGCAAGACTGGCTGAGTAGGGGAGGCCGGTGGGAGGTTGCTGGTGGGCACTGAACTGCACTGCCAGCCCTGGCTGGAGCTGGAACAAGGGAAAATCCTGGTGATGGAGCCATTCCCTTCCCACATCTGCCTGGAGGTGGCATGATATGGCTACCTGGGGGTCAGCTCTGCTCTAGGATCTAAGTCTGCCCTCTGCTGAGGCAGATGGAGAGTATGGAGCACCCCAGGCTCCCTCCCCAGGCCTGAACGACCCACTTGTCTAAGCCTTCATCTCCCTGGCTTCCTTCCTTGGGGTCAGGTTTGGGAGGGACGAGGGACTTAAGGCTTCTCCTTCCTGGCAGGCACATAGAGGCGCGCTCCTTCTACACCTACTACCTGCGCACGCTCACGGGCATCACCCGCGGCTCCTACAAGCTGAACGCCACGGCCAGCAGCCTCAACGACAGCGACCGCGTGTCGCATCCCCTGCGAGCCGACCGGTCAGAGCCTCCCCCTGCTGGGCAAACCGGGGCCGGGCAGGGGCGCGGGGCTGGCACGGGGAAGAGCCCTGGGGTTTGTGAGGATTAGCTCCGTGGCTGATGGAGCCTCGTGTTGTGCTGCCCTCCGCAGCTCCAAGCTGTACATGGCCGACCTGGAGTCGGCGCTGCACTACTCGCTGCGGGTGGAGGCTGCCCGTCCCTCCTCGCTGTCGGGAGCACAGCTGGCTGCCTTCAAGTGCTATGTGGCCACGCTGGTGAAGGTGAGGAGCTCTGGGTGTTGGGAGGGGAACTGCCTGTGCCTCCGTTTGTCTGTCTGTGAAATGCAAACAGTACAGGCCGCCGTGCCCCAGCACTCACGGGTAGTGGAGCGTGGCAGTCTGGTGTGGGCCCTGTGTCCTGGTGCTCGGTGTATCCCATGGCAGTCCTCATCCATGTGGATCTCCAAACTCAGCCCAGAGTGCCAGTGGGAGCTAAGAGGGATGCTGGAGTGTTTCAAACAAGGTGGGTGTTGCCAGCTTTGGTGGCAGTGGGATCATCACTTGTAGGAGGTGTTGAGGCAGGAGGTCTTTTCAGAGGAGAGGCTGTCACCTGCTGGGCTGTCAGAGATGGTCACAGGGGTTTGTTGCTCTGATCTGGATGCTCAGCTCAAGGAGCCAGTCTCTGCAGGCTCCTTTGATAATAGTCCAGGAAAGGAACTCCCACTCTGAGTCAGGCTCCAGACAAGTCTAATTTAAGGTCTCCTTTTTTTTCTTCTATGTTGGGCCTGGCACAGCTGAAGTGGCTGAGAGCTTTGAGCCAGCACAAGCGGGGCAGTTTAATTTCCTGCTGTGAAGGAGTCCTGCTGCATTTGGCTGGTTCCTCCACTGGGCCTGCAGGAGCCCTGTCTCCATCCCAATCCTTGTCACAGCCCAGGCTGCTTGGCAGACTGGGGCCATGCCCTCCCTCTTTGCTCTCTCCTTTGTCACCCAGCATCTCACGCTCAGTTTGGACCTTGCATGGCCCTCACTGATGTGCAAGACACCCCCTGCTCCCACCCCCATCTGCTCTCCCCCAGGAAAGAGCTCCAGACACGTGCCTTAAGTCCTTAGACCTTCATGTGGCTCCTCTGCTCGCCCTCACTCTTTCTCCCTTCAATGTGAACTACAGCAGCAACTGCATCACCCAGGTCCCAGGGAGATGACCTGGCCAGTGTAGAGCTGTGTCCATGGCCCAGACAAGATGGGCCATGTTGTCGCATCTCCTAACGAACCTGCTCATCAGACTTACTTAGAGCAAGCAATTCCTGGGCAAAGGTCTTTGGAACATGGCAGTGTCATACCATGCTGTGTGAGGCTGTGTTAGAAGCTCTTTCCTGTCCTGAAAAAGAGTTTTCTTGATTCTGTACAATTTTGTTGGTATCTGAGTTGTCCTTGCTGGATGCAAGCCGTTGGTGCGTTGTCCTGAGAAGGAGCCTTTGGATTTCCCAGTGCAATGGTCAAGCCAGGCACCTGCCTCAGGTGCTCTGGTGCCTCTGTGTCTTAGAAAAAAACAAACTAGCCCTGGTTCAAGTTCATTGCTGCTTTTTTTTTTCCTGGGTGAGCCTACAGCTCCTCCTGCCATGCTTTGTTTTCTACCTCCTTGGCCAAGCCCAGTGGGTTTCTCAAAGCCTGTGAACCAGAGCAGAAAACTAGGCTGGAAACTTCAGCAGGAGGAGTTGCCTGCTCAGTGGGGCTGATCCTGCAGCAGCATTCCTGCCAAATCCCAACGAGCAAGGCTGGAGCTCCTTGTGAGGGGGGGGCAGAGCATCCTGCTGATGCCGAGGCACCTGCTGCCGCCCTCCTGTCTCTTACAGCGCCGAGGAGGTTCACACCTTCTTCCAGAGGAACAAGGACCAGTACTTGGCACTCATCTTTGAGAAGAGCAACTCCTTCGTGGGCAGAGAGGTGGGTACAGCTCCATTTATGCCCCACTTCTCTTGGAGCCTGTGTGCCTGCTGCCTGATAACTCCTGGGTGCCTGTGGCAGGGCAGCTCTCTCCAGGAAGCCTCCGTGCCCAGCTTGCACACAGCTTAGCCAGTGCCAAATGTTACACAGGGCACTGGACAGCTCTGCTGCCTCCCTGGTGGGGCTGGGGAATCCCTCTGCCCCCCCCATCTGACCCTGGGGCTTGCAGGTGGCCCTGGACATGCTGCAGTACGAGAACATTGCGGTGAGGAGGGTGCTGAGCAGCGAGGAGGAGCTCGTGCAGAAGTTTGGTGTCACCTCCTTCCCCTCTGGATACCTGCTCCTCCGCAACGGCTCCTTCTCCCGCCTGCCTGTGTGAGTGTGGGGCACGGCAGGGTGCCTCTGGGGGTGCTGCTGGGGTGCCAGCCTTGTGCTCCTTTGTACTTGGGGAACGTGCATTAGGAGCAAGACTGGCTGAGTAGGGGAGGCCGGTGGGAGGTTGCTGGTGGGCACTGAACTGCACTGCCAGCCCTGGCTGGAGCTGGAACAAGGGAAAATCCTGGTGATGGAGCCATTCCCTTCCCACATCTGCCTGGAGGTGGCATGATATGGCTACCTGGGGGTCAGCTCTGCTCTAGGATCTAAGTCTGCCCTCTGCTGAGGCAGATGGAGAGTATGGAGCACCCCAGGCTCCCTCCCCAGGCCTGAACGACCCACTTGTCTAAGCCTTCATCTCCCTGGCTTCCTTCCTTGGGGTCAGGTTTGGGAGGGACGAGGGACTTAAGGCTTCTCCTTCCTGGCAGGCACATAGAGGCGCTCCCTTCTACACCTACTACCTCGCGCACGCTCACGGGCATCACCCGCGGCTCCTACAAGCTGAACGCCACGGCCAGCAGCCTCAACGACAGCGACCGCGTGTCGCATCCCCTGCGAGCCGACCGGTCAGAGCCTCCCCCTGCTGGGCAAACCGGGGCCGGGCAGGGGCGCGGGGCTGGCACGGGGAAGAGCCCTGGGGTTTGTGAGGATTAGCTCCGTGGCTGATGGAGCCTCGTGTTGTGCTGCCCTCCGCAGCTCCAAGCTGTACATGGCCGACCTGGAGTCGGCGCTGCACTACTCGCTGCGGGTGGAGGCTGCCCGTCCCTCCTCGCTGTCGGGAGCACAGCTGGCTGCCTTCAAGTGCTATGTGGCCACGCTGGTGAAGGTGAGGAGCTCTGGGTGTTGGGAGGGGAACTGCCTGTGCCTCCGTTTGTCTGTCTGTGAAATGCAAACAGTACAGGCCGCCGTGCCCCAGCACTCACGGGTAGTGGAGCGTGGCAGTCTGGTGTGGGCCCTGTGTCCTGGTGCTCGGTGTATCCCATGGCAGTCCTCATCCATGTGGATCTCCAAACTCAGCCCAGAGTGCCAGTGGGAGCTAAGAGGGGATGCTGGAGTGTTTCAAACAAGGTGGGTGTTGCCAGCTTTGGTGGCAGTGGGATCATCACTTGTAGGAGGTGTTGAGGCAGGAGGTCTTTTCAGAGGAGAGGCTGTCACCTGCTGGGCTGTCAGAGATGGTCACAGGGGTTTGTTGCTCTGATCTGGATGCTCAGCTCAAGGAGCCAGTCTCTGCAGGCTCCTTTGATAATAGTCCAGGAAAGGAACTCCCACTCTGAGTCAGGCTCCAGACAAGTCTAATTTAAGGTCTCCTTTTTTCTTCTATGTTGGGCCTGGCACAGCTGAAGTGGCTGAGAGCTTTGAGCCAGCACAAGCGGGGCAGTTTAATTTCCTGCTGTGAAGGAGTCCTGCTGCATTTGGCTGGTTCCTCCACTGGGCCTGCAGGAGCCCTGTCTCCATCCCAATCCTTGTCACAGCCCAGGCTGCTTGGCAGACTGGGGCCATGCCCTCCCTCTTTGCTCTCTCCTTTGTCACCCAGCATCTCACGCTCAGTTTGGACCTTGCATGGCCCTCACTGATGTGCAAGACACCCCCTGCTCCCACCCCCATCTGCTCTCCCCCAGGAAAGAGCTCCAGACACGTGCCTTAAGTCCTTAGACCTTCATGTGGCTCCTCTGCTCGCCCTCACTCTTTCTCCCTTCAATGTGAACTACAGAAATAGGGAAATAAATCCCCTTGACACCAGCTCCCTGCCAAGGGTACAAGTGTGCTGGGGTGGCGAGGAGCGGCTCTGGTTTTATTTGATCCATTTTTAACTCTCCTGCAAAGCTTCCCCTCGATGAGCTGCAGCAGTGGGTGGTGGGTGCTGGTGCTTCCCTGGGGACGCTGAGCCAGCACTGCCATTGCCCTGCTCATCCACAGGACGGAGCAGCATCCCCAGGATTGCAGCCCAGGGCTCAGCCTGGGGGAGCTCAGCTCAGCCAGCAGGTCCCAGCCTTAACTCTTGCACTCCCAAGAGGTATTAAAGGAAAGGAGAGGGGAAAAGTCTTAATGGGGGGGAAAATGGTTCCTGGAGGCAGGGAATCACACAGCAAAGCCTTGTGTCCAGGGAGTCAGGGGACACTGTTTGCAGCACAACTGTCAGGTCCCATGCAAATTTGGGTCTTTTCATGTGATTCCCCATGAGCCTGGGAGGAAGAACAGCTCAAACACAGCAAAGTCCTCCTTCTTTTCACTTCTCCATCGCTTCTCCTGTGTGCTGGTGTCCCCTCCTCCCCACAGGTTGGTCCCTCTGTCTGTCTGTTGGTGGCACAGGCTGCCAGGCTGCTCCTCTCCCAGGAGTGGTTTTAAAGTGCAGCTGCTAATCGGCTTTGCCAGACTTATGGACAGAGTGGCTTTTTGCCTCCCTCAGTTGGGGCTGGGGCTTGGAGCCTGAACATGCACACAGGGGCCTTGCCATCCGGGGTGGGGGGACAAGCTGCAGCCCCCAGCCCCTCAGAAATAGGCACCAAAACCTTGCCGGGACCACGCTGCTCTCCAGCACAGAGGATGCTGGTGCTGCCCAGTTGCTCCCAGGATGAAATCTGTGTTTTCTCAGCCCTCTCCCCCCTCTGCAGTACTTCCCAGGGCGCCCCTGCGTGCAGACCTACCTGCAGACTCTGGATGCCTGGCTGAGGAACTGGACAGAGCCCGAGCTGCCCCGCACAGTTTTGAAGGAGGCCATGAAGAATAACAGAGATGTAAGATGCCCATGGGGACCCCCAGCCCCTGCTCTCCTTCCCCCTGCCCCTTGTCCCCCAGCTGGCACTGCCTGCCAGCCCCATCACACCATGTCCATCTGTCCACCAGGCCTCCCACCCCTCGGTGCTCCCCACCAACGTGACCTGGGTGGGCTGCCAGGGCAGTGAGCGCCACTTCCGTGGCTACCCCTGTGGGCTCTGGACCATCTTCCACCTGCTGACTGTCCAGGCTGCCCAGAACGGCCCTGACAAAGGTACTGCTGCCCCTGGGGGCATCAGGGGCTCAGGGAGGGAGTGTCCAGCTGAGCTCTGGCATGGGCAGGGATGCTGCATGTGGACAAAGGCTTGTTTCCCCCCTTCTTCGTCTCATCCAGGGGCTGTTTCTATTGGGGGGACAAGAGAGAGAATTGGGGTGTGGGGTTGCTGCTGAGCTGTGGGACTGTGGTGGTGGCACAGAGGGGTCCAGGCTCACCCCTGTGCTCTGCTCCCCCAGAGTTACCCCTGGAGGTGCTGAGCGCCATGCGCTGCTACGTCCGGCACTTCTTCGGCTGCCAGGAGTGCGCCGAGCACTTTGAGGCCATGGCAGCCCAGTCCATGGACAAGGTGGCCAGCAGGGAGGAGGCCATCCTCTGGCTCTGGTCCCACCACAACGAGGTCAACGCTCGCCTGGCGGGTAAGGGGGGCTGCCACAGGGGAGCTGAGCTGGAGGAACATCCCTCCTCCTGGATGGGTTTGGCAAATGGCTGCAGGGTCTAGCAGTGGGGACATCCCGTTGTTATTGTCCCCCATCCCAGGGGACAGCAGCTGGTCATGCAGCATCAGACGGCCCCAGAGATACAGTTGGATTTTATATGCTCCTTACAGGGAGCTTCCCTAAGCTGCTGTTTGCCCTCAGAGGACCCCTCTTCCTGAGGAGGCTCCTCCAAATGTCCCCATCCCCAGCTGCTGGATTCTCCGGGGTGTTGATCCAGGGGGAGGGTGCATCACATGTCCCCTCTAACCCGCTCGCTGCCGGCTCCGGTCCCTGCAGGAGGTGACACGGAGGACCCCAAGTTCCCCAAGCTGCAGTGGCCTCCGCCGGACTTGTGTCCCCAGTGCCACAAGGAGGAGCGGGGGGTCCATGCCTGGGAGGAGCCGGCCGTGGTCACCTTCCTCAAGGCACACTTCTCCCCGACCAACATCTACATGGACTATGCCGAGCCCGACCCCATGCCCGTGGCCAGGGAAGGGACCGGCGCCAGGCTGGGCACGGAGGGCTCTCGGGAGGAGAGGGGGAGAGGAGAAGAGGAGGAGAAGGAGGCGGAGGGAGAGCCGAGAGTGCCGGGGCACCCGGGCTCCCCCGAGCCGCGGCGCCCCAGCATCGTGCGGCTGAACCCCAAGCTGCGCGAGGGGGGCGAGGACATCGTGGACCTGGATTCCTTCAGCGAGCAGCACTTCAAGAGCCAGGCGCTGCGAGCGGCCGCGGGCCGGCGCCGCCGCCTCAGCAAGCGGGACACCATGGCCCTGCCGGCGGGCAGGGAGCGGCGGCGCGCCCCCGGCCTCCTGCTCCGGGACCAGGAGGAGGAGGAGGCTGGGGAGGGCCTGCGGAGGAGCCCCTGGCTGCGGGTGCTTGGATTGGGCTTCTCCCGCCTGGACATCAGCCTGTGCGTGGCCCTGTACTTCCTCTCCTCCATGTGCCTCCTGGGCATGTACACCTTCTTCCGCCTCCGCACCCGCGCCCGGAAAGGCCGCCCTGGCTTCCCCATGGCCTGAGGGGGGCTGGGGGGCCCGGGGCTCTTCCTAGGGCAGGTGAGCTGCTGAGGCAGGGCGCCCCTGGGACAGCGTTTTGTCCCACAGCGGGCAGGGCTCTGGCACGTCCCCCTCAGGAGCTGTCCTGCTCAAGGCAGTTGCTCACCCGGGGTAGGGGGTGGAAGGCTCTTTTTGGGAGGAAGGGGGTGTCAGAGCATCCCCCTTCCAAGTCATTGTGCCACGTTTTGGGGCGTGTGGGAGCTGGGACATGAACGGTGGTTTGTGTTTTGGCACCCAGCTGCCCTCAGACGCTCCCTGGCACTGGGCTGGTTTCACACTGGGGAGCCCAGTCCTGTGCCCATTGGGGTCCAACCACTAGTGGGGCCTGGAGGGTGCAGGTTTAGCCCCCCGCACTGCTGGGTGGGGGCAGCAGTCATGGGTTCAGATGCATTTTGTGTCCCCTCTCTTTGAGATGTGGCCCGGGGCCTCCCCATCTTTGCTCGCACCCTCCCCACGCTGTTGTTCGTTCTCTGCTTGTCTTAGTGGAATAAATTATTTTTGCCGATGCCTGCCCTGCCCTGCTGTGTCGGCTGGTCCCTGCCCCGTGGGTGTGCTGGACTGCCCCGCCCCATTCCTGATGTCCCTGCTCCTGCCTCCACCCCACCCCGGGAAATGCACTTGGTTTAAAAATCCTTTCAATATTTTTAATTACTATTGTGTGTTTTCTCCTGCCTTTTGCTTGGGGGTGATGCACCTCCGGGCTGCTGCCCCTTGTACATCCCCAGGGCTGGGATGGCTCCTGGTTTCTCCTCGAGCAGGGGGAGGCAGAGGAGGAGGCAGAGGAGGTATGTGGGGGCCAGGGAGCTGCTGGAAAAAAAGTTGGCATGAGCTGTGGAGCTGCAGCTCCAGTGCTGACCGTGTCCGTGCTCCGGAGCAGGGAGACACAAGGCAGCATCCCTGGGGACCAGGACTGCCGTGGGTGTGGGCCCCTGTGCCTGTCCCCGATTCTCTCTGCCCTTTTATCCTTGTTAGGAATCATTAAGGAAAATGGTTGTTTTCCAGAGCCAGGGCCGGGGCCATCTGCTCTCCCAGCGCTGTCTAAATCCCCCTGTAACAAATTCATTGGGATTACGCTGCCCTCCCCTAATCCTGGCCCATCCCCCCGCGTGGGGGATTTAAAAGGATTAGAGCCCGGCCGATAATAAACTTTATTAAGGGGGAGGGGGGGTGTCAATCCGATTTGGAGCCTTTTTCTTGATATCTTCACTTTGCCCAGGTGGGAGGCGAGGGCTGGCGGGATGGGGAGGAGGGCGCTCAGCTCCGCCGCTGCGAGCTCTGGCTCCTCCAGCCCTTCCTCCCTCACCTGCCCGTCAAATAAATTGTCTCTCTCCATCTTCCCTTTAGTGTTCGTGCGTGGTCACGCCTCCAGGCGTTGTGGGGCTGGCACGCGTGTCCTGCCAGCTCTGTCCCACTCGGCCTTGGCCGCGTCCCTCCCTTGGGCGGTGCTCGGCGGGGCTGGTCCCGGCCCGGAGCGGGGCTGCGGCTCCCCCGAGCCGGGAGCCGGCCCTGCCCGCCGCCGGTGATGGATGGGCAGGGTCTGAGCGCTGCAGCCCTGCTGCCTCCTTCTCCTTGATTTCCCTGGGGGGTTCACCCCCAGCATCAATAACTCCCCCCCGCCAGCTGCTCCCGTGTGTGGGATCGCGGTGTGGGGCTGCCCGTGGTCACCTCAGCCCCAAATGCCCCTGTGGGGTGGGCAGGGGGTGCAGCAGGTGCAGGGAGGGGGGATTAGGGCCGGGGAGGTGGGCGCTGCCGGAAAGGGGTTAGCGGGATGCCCAGATTAGCATCCCCGCCAGGCCCGCGGCCTAAAGCTGCTGTGCACGCAGGAAAAAGAGAGTCCAGTAAATAGACTTTCCGTAATCCTGTTTGGTGGAGTCCCAATCCTCCCGGCCCCGGCTCTCCCGACCTGTGGCACCGGGGTGTCCCCCTCCGACGGGCACAGGGCACAGCGGGGCTGCTGCAGGGCTCGGAGTGCCCCACACTGTGTCCCCACGCTGCGTCCCCCTCTCGGGATGGTTGGGGACAGGTCCCCCTCAGCCCTGCACGGCGGGAGCTGCTGTGGCCACACTCACCGGGGGCACAGGCTGTCCTGGGGACCCAGCCCAAGCCCCCGAGGTGCCCTCCCTGACGGGGTCAGCCCTTCCCGGCGCTGCCACGGGTCCCTGGGGCTAATTACCCAAATGGCCTTGGGCTGGCGCGGGCCGGCCGCTATTCCCTAATACAATTTACCCTCAAGTGCAATTTAATTTTCCGCCAGGCCGGTGGCCAGCCCCCCGCACAGCCAGGCACCTTCCCACCCCTTCAGCTCTCGCTCCTTCCAGCCTTGCCCGTCTTCCCTTTCCCTCCTCGGCGCAGGGAAGAGCCTTTCTCCGCCCGCATCCCCTCTCCACCCGCGCTGCAGCCATAAAACCACCGGGGGTTCGCTGAGCGCCGATTAATTTTCAATTACAATTAGCAACGCCCCTGCCTGCGAGGGGAGAGGCTTTCCCTGGCTGCTGGTGAGTACCCGGCTCTCGGTGTGCTTGTCCTGCTCTAGGGATGTGAGTGGGACGGGGGAATTACTGGGATAATTCAGCCTTGGGGGCGGTGGGATTCAGGGTGCTGCGGGCGATGCTGCCCAGAGGGGAGGTGGCTTCATGCCAAGAGGTGGCCGTGGCAGCTTTGGACTTGCAGGGATGTCCCCACCTTGTTCTGGAGGAGCTGGTTTTGTCACACGAGGGGACTCTGGGAGCTGGGCTGACACCTGGCAGACTCACTGCATGAGTGGCACAAAGCTCAGCGCCCTGGCACCTCCAAAGCCGTTTGGGGTTTGCTGACTGGGACAGAGCTGCACTCGCACCCCCCGGACACGAGTGAGGACCTTGTAGTTTCCAGTTTTCCTTATATTTCCCTATATTCCTTTACATTTCCCCCAGTTCTGCCCAGAAACCCCCTTGTTGCACCAGGGGACAATGCACTGATGTCCCCCTCGGTCGCACAGTGTCCAAGCCAACCCTGATTCCAATGTGCCCAGGGCTGGGGCACACAAGGGGAGGCTGGCTCTGTCTCTTGCCACAGGCTCTGGGATTTACCTGCATTTTATTAACGGTGAATCCCAGCAGGGAAGGTGCGGGAGCAGCATCCCTGCTCCTCTGTGGGTTTTGCATCATCGCCTCATGTTGCTCGGGTCTTCCTCTGGCTGCAGGGCCACAGGGCTCCAGGCAATGCCAAGGAAGGAGCAGGGCATCTCTGCGGGGCCAGAGCCTCCAGAAGTGCCCCAGAAATGCAACCTGATGAAAATCACCCTTCTGCAGGCTGGGCACCATCGAGCCTTGGCTCTGGTTTAGCTCTGGGAGGAGGAGAAAGCCTGGAGGGGGAACATTTCACACCCACCACATATGACTCCCCTCTCTGGGCATCACCAGGACCCAGCAGCATTTTGGGGGGCACAGAGAGGATTTGCTGGGCAAGCACCTCATGCCCATCTCAACCACCCTCTCCTTCCTGTGAGATGGGAAAAACAAACTCAAAAGAGACCAAAAAAAGCCCAAAGTGACCTAAAAAGTCCCCAAAGAGACCAAAAGCTCCCCACCAACATAAGGAACAGATGGACAGCAGGAAGGATGGAGGGGAACAAAGCCGTGCTACCGGGAGAGGAAGGGATGAGGGCTCTGCCGGGGAGATGTGTGAGCCAGCACTGGGAAGATGCTGCTGGGGAGGTTTTTTTGGTGGTGGCAGCCCCCCAGTTCCCTCCCTCCCCCCCGGCAGCACGATGCTTCCCCAAGGTGAGGGCTCGGCGCTGTGCGGCTCCCTTGGCCCGCTCACCGCTGCCAGGAGCGATCCAGAGCAGGGCAGAGGGGGCTGGATCAATCTGGCAAAGCAGAAAAATGAATGAAAATTGAATTCCCCGAGGAGGAGGGGGTGGAGGGAGCTCTCATCCCGGCTGAGAGATAAATCAGAGCGTGCCAAGAGAGCGGGGAGACCGCGGTGACTCCCGGCAGCGGCGGGATAATTAGGGAAATAGGCTGGAAATGCAAAGCAGCAGGAGCAGGGCGGCGGTGGGGCAGTGTCCGCCTGTCCGTCTGTCCGCGGCTCCGGCTAAACTTCTGCCGGAGAGACCCGCCTTTCTGCGTGTCGGGAGCCGCGCTGCGGCTGCCTGGGGACCGGGGGACACGGCGGCCCCTGCCCCAGGGGGCTGCGGAGCGCAGGTGGCCGGGGCCGGCCGGGCTCTGGCGGTGCTTAATGCACTTAGGAGCTGCAGCGTGATTTAGGGGCTGGGACGGGATGGGATGGGAGGGGCTGGGATCCACCTCCCGGCGGGGGAAGCAGATTTTGGCGTTCGGTGAACTGCAGGGTGGAGCTCTCTCCTGTATGAGCGCACGCCGGTCTCTGCACAGAGCTGCCATATGAGGGGAACGGAGGTTTGTTGATAAAAATGGAACTTTGGAGGGGTCAAACCCCAGAATCTCATAGAAAAAAATCAATTTTTTTTCCTAAGGAACCATCAGGCTTAATACATTTTTTATGTTTTATTACTTTTATTTTTAAACACATTTTTTTTCCAGTTGCTGGCTTGTCCCATCTGCACATTTCCTGACGGGGCAGGGTTTCAGGTTTTTTCAGGTCGGAAAATCCTCTTCCCACCAGTGTGGAAAGGAAGGCTTGGCACGGGCACACCTGAGCTGTGCTCTGGGCTGGGTGAGCATCATCCCTCACCTGCCAGAAGCTGCCGTGTGCCACCTCGGGGGCCTCGCCCTGCTCTCTGAGCAGAGCGGGATGGCCCAGCACATTTAGCACCATTGTCCCCGAGCTGGTGACACGGTGAGCATGAAAGGGCGATGCTGGGGGCACCCACCGTAACTTCAGCCCCATTTCGGTGACTTTCCTTCCTCAGCCCTCGGCTGCCAGGTGCAGCCACATCAGTGCTGGCGGCTGCGTTGTCTCAGGGGTCTCCCTCAGCAGAGCCCCACGGGGATCCTCACGGAAGCCGCGGCCACACCGAGCCCTTCGGCACCGCCACCCTTGTGCCACCACGGCCATCGGGCTGCCAGGCTGGGCACGCTGCAGCGCTGCCGCGCTGGGCCGGCTCTGCCCGTGCCCAGAGGTGTCCCTGGGGAGGCAACAGTGGCCTGGCCCCAGGGATGTGTCACTGCGCCCAGCGGGGTGACAGCCGCTGGGCAGGAGCTGATGGTGCCGCGGGATGCGCCGCTGTCCGCCGGGGCCAGGGAAGGGCCCCTTAGCTGAGCCTCCATTCCCAGCGGCCCGAGGGACAGGGCTGTGCCCGGAGCGGGGACTCGCCAGCGCCTTCCATGGAGCCGGGAGCAGGTCCTGGAGCCCCGGGAGCGGAGCCCGCCCGCGGCCTTGGGCTCGTCCCTCTCTGTCCCTCTCGGTCCCCAAAGGCACCGCCGGCCTGGCCCCGCCCCTTCCCCGCAGGCCCCGCCCCCGCCGCACAAGCCCCGCCTCCCCTCCTCAGGCCCCGCCCCCGGCGGCGCGGAGCGGGCGCTGATTGGCTGCGAGGGGCCCGTCCCGCCCCCGCCCCCCTGCGGGCGGTGACGTCAGGCGCGCTCCCCGCAGGGGAATGAATGGGAGGCGGGCGGCACCGGCGGGCACCGGCACCGGGACACGGCACCGGGACACGGCACCGGGACACGGCACCTCCCGCCGCCGGGCTCCGCCGGCCCGGCCCGCGGCTCTCCCGCCCCTCTTCTCTCCCCTCCGCCGCCCCCCGGGCCAATAAAATGATGCAAAGCTCTGCGCTCGCCGCCGAAGGGGCTGTCAAGGGGCTTCCCGAGATCCTCGGTGTGCCGGTGCAACGTAAGGACGCTTTTCTCTTCTCCCTCCTTCGCTCCCTGCCGCAAAGGCGGCCCCGGGCCGGGGGGGCAGCGCCCTGCGGGCGGGCAGGTGCCTCCGCTCCCGTTCGCTCCCGTTCTGCACTTTCCGTTCGTTTTCCCCAGCGCGCAGCGCCGTTCACGGCCGGGAAATGCGGAGGGTGCGGGAGGGAGAGCGGTGCCCCGGGGCGATGCGGGCCCGGCCCCGACGGGGAGGACGGCGCGGCTCCGGCTGTGCGTGTGAGAGCGTGAATTCGAGTGTGAGTGTGAGTGTGAATATGAGTGTGTGAGTGTGAGTGTGTGAGTGTGAGTGTGTGTGTGGCCCCGATCCCCGCCCGGCCCCGCGCAGAGCACGACAGCCCGCTGATATCGTTTGTCGCGACAGGCGGCCGTGGGAAGGGGCTCAGGGCCGTGCGTGCGCGGTACCGGGTGGTACCGGGATGGTACCGGGATGGCGAGCCCGGCTGAGCGATGCCGCCGCACCCGCGTCCATCCAAAAATGCCCCGCGTGTGTCTGTGGGTGCCGGCAGCCCTGCAGCCACAGGCAGCGCGTCCGTGGGGTGCGCGCAGGGCTGCACGGGGCCCGTGGGGACGGTGCGCGCCGAGGGGCGATGCTGGAGCCGAGCTGCGGGTGAGCCACGGGGGCTGGCTGTCAGCCCTGCGGTTCCTGCCGGGCCGAGCCCGCGCGGGGGCATCCCGTGGGCACGGTGGGTGCTCCCGTGGATCCCGGCGGGGCTCGGCCGTGCCCCGGTGCGCCCGGGGGCTGCGGGCGGGCGGGGGGCCTCGGCGGGCGGCCACCTGCGCGGGAATTGCTGCTGTCGTTGCTGTTGTTAATTCTATTATGATGACGATTATTTCTCCCCGTTCCCGAGAGCGGGGCGTCGCCGCGCTCCTGGAATGGGGCGACCCCACGGGGGCCACCGGGGCGATGCTCGGCCCCCTCCCCACAGCGGCGCCCAGAAAGTTGCGGGGAGGGACCCGGGGCGGTGGAGGGGGGGCGGGACGGGCCGGGGGCGCGGGACAGCGCGGCCGGGGAGCACGGGGGGCTCGGGGGACACGGGGGTGCCCGCTCCGGGACAGGCTCCCCACGCTCCGGCCGCTCCGGGCCCCGGCCCCCCCGGTGGCTGGAATTCGTTTCCCGTGGGTTTTTCGGTGCTGCCTCTCGCCGCGGGAGCTGTCGCCGCTGTCCCCCGGTTGGGTCCGGTCCCTTTGGCGAGCTGCGGGAGGGTTGATCAGGAGGGCCCGTTCAGGCAATGCCACCGCAGCAGAGGGGAAGGAAAATCGCGGTCAGGAGCTCAGAGCCGGTGCAGGGACAGGGACGGAGACACGCAGGGTCTGTCCCACCACCGTATCCCGAGTCAGGCCGGTTCCGAGTCGCTGGGTCACTTTTATGGCCTCGGAATCCCTTGATTTAAGAGAAAAATGAGGTGCCCAAACCACCGTGGAGCTGCATTGCCCCAGAATAGCTCCCTGATCTGGCCCTTCCCGGGGCCACCAAACTCCCTTGCCCATGACATTGTCATTCCAGTACTGACTGATGGATATCAAGAATTAGCAGGAAAGAATCCAACGAGATACGATTATTATTATTATTATTATTATTATTATTATTATTATTATTATTATTATTATTATTAACAACAACAACGATTATTATTAAGAATATTGCTATTTGTACTTCTAGTAATATTATTATTCTTATTATTATTAGCAATAATAATAATTAATATTATACTTATTTATGCGCAAAAAAGAAAATGGCAGGAAAAAAAGAGATGAGGCTGGGCTGCTGGAAATGATCCTCCCGTGGTTTTTCCACTGCCCCAGCCTGAGCCCTGCGGCCGCTGCCAGCTCGCAGCCACCTGCTTTCATGTCGTGACAGATCTGGGGCCTGATCCTGCCTCAGGGACACAGAACACGGCTCCCTCCGAGCCACAGGAAATTCTCCCTGGGCAGGGAACCCCTTGCCAAGAAGCCCCCGGCAGCACCTCGATATTTCATCGCGTGTGAGAGGAAAATCCGTGACATTTCAATTTTTAATCGCTACTAAATCACAGTTTTCCCTCTCTCTTTAGCCACCAGTTTCTTTATTTTAGCAGCGGCTGTGCCCTACAGCATCTCCTCCTGCAGGATTTTGGGGAGCCGAGCAGCCTCTCCCCCCACAGGCCTCGCTGAGCCTTGCAGACGGGATTGTTAACAATAAAATTCCCAATATTATTTATGAATATTGTTTTGCAAATCTCACCGGAGTCAGAACTTGTGCCAAAGGCTGCGGGAACAGTGCCCGGCTGCCGGCAGGCTCCGGCCAAGGGGCTGGAGCGGGGGGAGTGATTGATCGCCGCCGAGAAAGTCGTTTGCCCGCAGCACAGAAATGAATTGGAAGCTTTTTCCGTGTGAAGGAATGAGGTTTCCTCCCCGCAGAAAGACTTTTGAAGGAATCCCCGCGCTGGCGCTTTCCTTGGGCTCGGTGCAGGCTCCGGTACCGGCGGCCCGGGCCCCTTTGGGCTCCGCTTTCCCCCCGCATTCCCGGACACCCATGGGCTCCATCCCTGCCCCTGAGCGGCGCAGGACTCATCCCAGAGCCGGGATTTGTTAGTCCGGAGCAGGACTCGGCCCCAGAGCCGGGATTTGTTAGTCCGGAGCAGGACTCGGCCCCAGAGCCGGGGCTGTTTGTGCCCCTCGGTGCCGCCCCCGCTCCCCTTTGCGGTCTGGGGGGTTCCCGCGGCCACCGGCCGGTTTGTTTCGTTTCAATCGATATTTCTCGAATTTTTCCCGTCGGGGAGAGGGGCGGGGAGGGGGCAATGGGAAGAAGGACCCGCCGCTGATAAATCACGGCGGCAGCGCTGGCGGGGCCAGGCCGCGGCTCGGGTGCCCGTGCGTGGGAGGGAGCGCGGGGAGGAGGCGGGCGGGATTGCGGATCTGCCCACGGGCTTTCGTGGGATCCGGCCAAATCCCGCCCGGGATATGCACATGTGCTGTCCCCTCCCCTTGGGGACCCCCAGATTTCCCCCTGCCCGGGGCGAGGCTGGCACCGAGGCTGCTGCATCCCCCCGGGACAGGGGCGACCCCGCGGCCGCGTCCCCCCGCACCAGGAGCATCCAAAGCGCCCTGTGCACACCAACAGGGAATGCTGCTGGGCAGAGACAGCCTGGGAGCGCCTCGTTCCCGGCGTACCAATTGTACCCATTAACTTTATTCCTGTTCTATAAAATAATTCAGGTAAAACGAGCGCAATAAATGCGAGGCAGCTGCCCCTGTGGCAAAGCACAAAGCAGGGTGCGGGGCTTGAATTTGAGATATTTTCTCTCTGCAAACCAGAGGGACATCTCCTGGTTCCCCTGGCAGTTCCCCCTTTTGTTATTGTTGGTATTATTATTTTTATTGGTATTATTATTATTATCATCCCTGTGCGTGCACACAGCCATCATTGCACACACAGGCACCTGTGCGTGGGGATGGTGCCGTGCATCTACAGTGAAATTGGAAAGAAAATCTGTCTCCTCTTACAAAAAAAATTAGGTTTTTTTTTTTGGAGATTTGAAGGGAGATACGCTATTCTCGGCGGCGGTGTTCGCTTGTTGGAACTGAGCTGCGTCGCTGCTTTTAGGAAGGGGGAATCTCTTTGTTGGCTTTGCGAGAGTGTAGGACGGGTGCATGCAAACACACCCGTGTTTACATAAACAATCGTTTCGATACAAAACGCGTCTCCTGGAGGTGCACACGCGTTTGTGGAACGGCCCAGGAGGATTTCCTGGGGCCGGTGCCACCGCCGGTGCCAAACGGGTTCCACACACCCAGCCTGGGAATGGTGGGGCTGGAGCGAGGGCAGGGAAGCATCCCGGTGTTCCCAAAGCGAGAAGGGAAAGAGGGACCTCTAGCAGGCGTAGAATTGTTAATTTGTAATTTATGGCGCGGTTAATGGGGTCTGAGGGCGCTGGGATTGTCACCGTCCAGCCTGGGCAGGGATGGGATCAGCTGCCCTCGCGTCAGGTCCGTGGCAGGACCCCAAAGGATTTCGAAATAATGTTGTTCGAGGCTGTAACAGTGTGAGATTTTCCTGGGCTCTTTTCCTGCTTCCTCCCGTTCTTTATTTCCTCCTTTGCCCGCTCGTTCCTCTTCCCCCCCGCCCTTCTTTTCTTTCCCTCCTTTTTCTTTCTTTTCTTCCTTCCCTTCCTCTTTCTTTCCCTTTATCCCACTTTTCTCTCCCATTCCCCTTTCTCTCCCTGCCCCCCTTTTCCTTTTTTTCTTTTCCTCCCTTGTACCATTCCTTTCCTCTGTTCTCTCACGGTTTTTTGTTCCTCGTCTTTTTGCTTTTCTTTTTTTGTTTCTGCTTAATTTTCTCCTTTTTCCTGTTTCCTTTTTGAACCTTTCCTTCCTTTTCTTTTTTTTTTTAACATTTTTCCTTCTTGTAACTTTTTTCCTTCTTAAATATTTTCCCCTTTAAAAAACTATTTTCCTTTTCTATTTGCTTCGCTTTTTATCTATTTCTTATCTTTTTTTCCCTTTTAAAAAACCCTTTTTCACTCTATACCTTTTTCCTTTTTAAAAAAATATTTTCCCTTTCCCATAATTTCCCTTTTCCTTAATATTTCCCTTGTTTTTTTGTATTTTTAATGTATTTTTCCTTTTAAAAATATTTTTTCCTTTTAAAAATTTTCCTTTTTAAAGGAAATTTTTAAAAAATTTCCTTTTTAAAGGAAATTAAAAAAAAAATTCCTTTTTAAAGATTTTTTTTTTGCTTCGTGTTTCTTTGTTTGTTTGTTTGCTTGTTTGTTTGTTTTCATATTTTTTTCTTTTAAAACCTTTTTCCTTTTTATTTTTTTCTTCCCCCAAATCCATCTGCTTCCCCATGTGGGAGTCAGTGGGGGGCTACAAGCGCTGTCCCTGCTTGGTGGTTGTGCCATTCCAGAGGCAGAGGAAAACGCGTGGCCGAGAGGAAAACACGGCCTGAAAAACGGGGTGCGGGAAGGGAAAACACCGCGTGTGTGTCCGTCCGATCCAGCCGGGATCGGCTGTCCCGGCGCCTTCTGGCGCAGCTTCGCGGAGGGGGATGCGCGGGGATTTGAGGGGTGGCATCTCCAGAAACGCCCGGGATGTGGCCGGGCAGGGTTTTGGGAGCCCCGAGGGGCTGCGGTGGCTGACGCTGCTCTTCTCTCCATCCTCTCCGGGCAGAGATCCCCCAGTGTGCCGGCTGCAACCAGCACATCCTGGACAAGTTCATCCTCAAGGTGCTGGACCGCCACTGGCACAGCTCCTGCCTCAAGTGCGCCGACTGCCACATGCAGCTGGCCGAGCGCTGCTTCTCCCGGGCCGGCAGCGTCTACTGCAAGGAGGATTTCTTCAAGTGAGTAGCACCCCCCAAAGGCAGCGCCTCCCTGCCCGCCGAGCAAGAGCACAGCCCGATTTCAAGCGTAATTTCTCCAAAAATCCTCCTGCAGCTTGTTGTTGTTGTTGTTGTTGAAGGGATGTCGGGGCTTTGCAGCCGCTGCCCGGCGGATGCCGCTTGTCGGGATGTGCCCACGGGAAAGCCCCAAATCTCCCGGGTGTTCAGGCCCCCGGCGGTGACACCGGCGGCCGTGCCGGTGGCCCCGGCCCCGCTCGGAGCTAGAGGGCAGGAGAAACCCGCGCAAGGCTCCGACAGCGCTGCCTCCTCCTCCCGAGTGCCTCCCTCGCCTCCTCGGGATTTGATGATGCTCTTTCTCTCCCTTCACCTTTTACCTTTTTTTTTTTTTTTTTTAAATATTTTTTTTTGCTCCCATTAGCGTGAAAACCTCACTTGATTGCCTTGGCAGCTGCCTCTGAGCTGTGCGGTGCCCCAGCCTTGGCATTTCCCTGCTCCCACGGGACAGGACAACCCGTTCCCCACAAAAAATGGACTTTGCCTTTAGGGTGCTCCGGTCCCTGGCTGCCGGTGAATTTGGGGAGTTTTCCCAAGGGACAGAGAAGGTTTTTTGCTGGGGGTTGGATCCTGGTGCCTTTCAGTGCTCGGATGCAGCAGCTGCTGCCCCGGGGGACTAAAGCCACCCCCCTGTGCCATCGCCTCCCGCTCCCGAGCAGCCACACGGGCTGTCCCCACCACCCCTGACCACAGTCCTAAAGCCATTCCGGTCAGTCCCTAGACAGGACTTCCCTGCCTTCCCATCCCCAGGCTCTCCCAGATCCTCATCAGGCATCAGGACCAAAGATGCGGCTCGGATTTTTCCTTCCCGGAGACGGTCAAAGCGGCCACTCCAGCCTGGGTAATAACACTTCACTTCTGATATTTTCCAGCCTATTAATCTCCGAGTCATTTAAATAGTCGCCCAAAAGGTGCGGGTAATCAATGTTAATTGGAGTTGAAAGATCAGCGACTTTCTCCGATGAGGTCCTGCCTGGATTATTTGGTGCCAATCAATAGCAGCTCGGCGCTCGCACCTCACCTTTCCTTAACCGCTCATTGATCTCGGGCTAGGGAACCTGCAGGGCACGTGAGGATTTCGGCCCAACTTCGGAGGCACTTGGCAATGCAGGAGCTGCTTTGGAAAGGATCGGATCGAGTTTTGATTTTCTTTCTTTGTCTTTTTTTTTTTCCTTCCCCCGAACTGCAGCTCTGGGTCCTTGGCTCTGTCCCGGGTTCTGTGTCCCCAGAGGATGTGGAAGCACCCCGGGGTGTGGGGACAGTTGTTGAATTGGCTTTTACAGTGTTCTGTGAGAGGGGGTGAATTGGCAGGGGCTGTGGGCTGCAGAGTGGGCACCAGCTCAGCCTTGGGAGCAGAAAAGCATCCTCTGTCCATCCTATCCCTCTCTCACTCCTGCTTTCCTTCTTCCCTCCATTCCCATCCTTCTTCCCTCCATTCCCAGCCCCCCTCCCTTTATCCTCCATTCCATCCTTCCCTCATCCCTCCCTCCCTCTCTCTTGCCCATCTCCTCTCCACCCCTCTCCCTCTTTCCCCCTTCCTCTCCCACCTTCCCTCCCCTCTGACTCCAGGAGAGCTGAGGTGTCCCCAGTAGATGTCCAGGGACTCTTCCTTTAGGATGCAAGCCCAGAAAATGAGACAAACCAGGTTTTCCCTTCTCACCTTCTGTTTCCAGCACCTGCTGGCACCACCCATGCCCAGTATCTGCCCCCCATCCCTGGGTGACACCTGGGTGGCTCAGGGACACTCTCAGAGACCCAGCTGTGGTGGCTGCGCCCTGGATTTCCAGGGGGATGAGCAGTTATGGGGCTTGAGGGTGATTTTTGAGGCTGTTCAAGCCTCAGGGGACAGCCAGAGGTGCCTGGAGTGGCTGCACTCCCTGGGCACTCAAATGTCACTGCCTGTCCCCGCAGCCTCGGGCCAAAGGGATTGGGGCGCTCCTGTTCCTGCTCCTTCAAAGCAGACGGGGCAGATTTATTCTGACAGCTTTGTCGCCGGGACGCTCTGTGGTGCTCTGAGGTGTTCAGGGCTGCTCTGGGGAGCGGGGGAGACCTCGCAGAGCCCCGTGGAGCCAGCGGGAGGTGGGGATCTGCCCCAGCTCGGTCCCACCGCACCCGTTACCAAAAACACCGGTGGCCCATCCAGTGACTTTTGGCTTCCTCCTCATGGCACGAGTCACCCCTCATTCAGTGAATTCCCCTCTTGCACACTTCCTGCACCATTCTTGCACACTCACATTCACTGCGTGAACCTTCCCGCTCCCTGCAGCGTTCCTGCACCATCCTTGCGCATTTCCTTCACGCTGCTCCCACCCTCCTTGCACCGTGCTCCTTCCACGCTTCTCTTCCCACTCTCACGCCCACCTTGCACGCTGCTGCTGCTGCCACACTTCTCCCACGCCCCTTGCACACTCCCTGCAGCCGCGCTGGCAGCTCTGCCCGTGCCCCACCCCACCCCACGCCCCTGCCAGGCCATCGTTATGGTGTAAGAGCCCCATCATTCTGCATTAATCTGGGATTCATCATGCCAGCGGGGCGGCGTAATTAATTTATTTGGTATTAATGTGGATGAAATATGTACTGTCCTTGCAGGGGAAAAAATCAGGCAGCCTATAAGCATTAGTTAAAAGAATCATTAAAATCAAACCTTCCTCGGCTCCATTAGGCCGCTCTCTCACTCTGAGGAAGATAAACCCCCGCCGTGTGAAGTGTCATGCATAATAAGGTTGATCGCTGGTTTCAACTCTGCCCTGTCCCCGCTGCCCATGCCGGCAAACCCCGCCTGGCCGGGGGGCTCAGGCTCGCCCTCTTCCCCCCGCAGGCGTTTCGGGACCAAATGCACGGCGTGCCAGCAGGGCATCCCCCCGACCCAGGTGGTCCGCAAAGCCCAGGACTTCGTGTACCACCTGCACTGCTTCGCCTGCATCATCTGCAGCCGCCAGCTGGCCACGGGCGACGAGTTCTACCTGATGGAGGACGGGCGGCTGGTCTGCAAGGAGGACTACGAGACGGCCAAGCAGAACGGTAGGCGGCCCGAAAAGGCTGCGAGGGGCACGGCACGCTCGGGGGCTCCGAACCCGCTGGGTGACCCGCGGGAAGGGGCGCTGCGGGCTCCGGGGCAGCGCTTTTGGGGAGATTCTCCCCAGGGTGTGCTGCTGCTGCTGCTCGGGGCTGGTACCGGCTCCTTGGCTTGCAGATGACTCCGAGGCGGGCGCGAAGCGGCCCCGGACCACGATCACGGCCAAGCAGCTGGAAACGCTGAAGAACGCCTACAAAAACTCCCCCAAGCCCGCCCGCCACGTGCGGGAGCAGCTCTCCTCCGAGACGGGGCTGGACATGAGGGTCGTGCAGGTGAGGCCGCGGTGCCCGTCTGCACCCTGCCCCGAGAGAAGGGCTGCCTCCGTGGGGCTGGGTTTAGGGCATGCAGGGGGGTCACAGGGGCATTGGGGCGCCTGGAAGCTGGGATGATGGGCTGCTGGATTGCATGGGCGTGTGGGAGCTGGGGGGTTGGCATGCGGGTTTGCAGGATTTAGGGATGCTGGGTTGCAGGGGCATGTGGGAGCTGGGGGGTTGGCATGCGGGTTTGCAGGGTTCAGGGATGCTGGGTTGCAGGGGGATGTGGGAGCTGGGGGGTTGGCATGCGGGTTTGCAGAGTTTAGGGATGCTGGGTTGCATGGGGATGTGGGAGCTGGGGGGCTGGAGTGTTGGCATGCAGGTTTGCAGGGTTCAGGGATGCTGGGTTGCAGGGGCATGTGGGAGCTGGGGGGTTGGCATGCGGGTTTGCAGAGTTTAGGGATGCTGGGTTGCATGGGGATGTGGACGCTGGCGTACCAGGATGTTGGTATGCCAGGGTGCTGGCATGCAGGGATGTAGGGGTGCTGGGATGGATGTAGGGGTGCTGGCATGCACGGGGTGCCAGGATGCCGGAGCGCTGGATTTCATGGGTGCTGGGTGGCAGAGGCTCTGGATTGCAGGGGTGCAGGGTGGCGGGGGTGCCGCGGTGCCACCGGTGTCCCCATTGCCCGCTGCAGGTGTGGTTCCAGAACCGGCGGGCCAAGGAGAAGCGGCTGAAGAAGGACGCGGGGCGGCATCGCTGGGGGCAGTTCTACAAGAGCGTGAAGCGGAGCCGCGGGGGAGGGAAGCTGGACAAGGAGAGCTCGGCCGAGGACTGCGGCGTCAGCGACAGCGAGCTGAGCTTCCGCGGTGAGCGCGGCGGCCGAGCGGGGCCGGGGGAACGCGGGGCCGCCCCCGGCGCTCACCGCCCGCCTCCGCTCTCCCTCCTGTCCCCGGCAGACGAGCAGATCCTCTCCGAGCTCGGCCACAACAATAACAACAGGGTTTACGGCTCCGTGGGGGACGTGGCTGGCGGACAGTTGCTGAACGGCGGCTTCTCCATGGAGGGCACGGGACAGACGTACCAGGACTTGCGGGACGGCAGCCCCTACGGCCTCCCGCAGTCGCCCTCCTCCATCTCGTCGCTGCCGGCGCACGGGCCCTTGCTCAACGGGCTGGACTACGCCATGGACGGCAGCCTGGGGCTGGCGCACGGGGCGCAGGGGGTGAGTCAGACGCTGCGGGCCATGGCCGGGGGGGGCCCCACCTCCGACATCTCCACGGGCAGCAGCGTCGGGTACCCAGACTTTCCCACCAGCCCGGGCTCCTGGCTGGACGACATGGATCACCCCCCCTTCTAAGCGCTGCTCGCCCCCGCCCCGGCCCCCCGCGCTCCCCCCGGCCCGCAAGCGCAGCACCGAGGGCACCCGCCGGCGGCTGAGCTTCCTTCCCAGGAGATCCCATGGGAATCGGCCCTGGAGGGCTGCAGGGAGGGGGGACAGCCACGGCCGGGGTGCCTGTGCTCGGGCGGGGGGCGCGGATGCCTTTGGGTGTAAGCACAAGAGAGGACCCGGCCGTGGCGGGGCCGGCGGGAGGGAGAGAAGAACAATCGGGGGTGGCAGAGCCCATCCCGGCCCCCGCGGAGCCCCGCAGCCCTGCCGAGCACCGCTGCTGTTCTCAAGAGTTATTTTTCCATATGGTGTTGAAACGCAGCTCGGCGCTGCCCGGAGCCTCCGCGGAAAGAGAAGTTATATTGTAGAAGGGTTTATTTTGCCGGGCCGGCGCCCCGCTGCCCAGGGGCCATGCTGCCTGCTCCTGGCCCAGCGGCCGTGATTTATCCCCGGGCACGCAGGAGCGTCGCTGCTTTGTACCATGGTCACTCGAGGGGAAGGAATAAAACCAGTTTGCCTCCAGCCCGGGATGCCCGCTGGCCGAGATGTGCCATGGCAGGGCCAGCCGGGATGCCCGGGGCTGGCACCTGCACAGCAGCCACGGGAGGGGTGCGTGAGAGAGGTGGGCAACGTTTGCTCTGAGGGCATTGCAACAAAATTCCTCCCACGTAAGGGAAAGGGAATTTCGTCAGCTGCAGAAGCGCCTGCGTGGTGCTGGGAAGGGGAGATCGGGCTGTGAGACGCTCCTGGTGTGGGTCACCCTCCTCCTTTGGTGCCGTGGGTCTGGTGGCACTGAAGGGTGAGTGCAGGCAGCCAGAAAGGATCCCGGCGGCTTTGGCACATCCCACCAGCCCCACGGGGTCTGCTCCTGGCCAGGCTCACTCAGCACCAGCCCTTGCTCAAAGCCACATGCCCATGTGCCCCAGCACAGCCACACCCCCTACCCTCAGACATTCAGCCCCACGGATAAGATCCAGCCCCACACTCTCTGCCCAGGGTGCCCAGCTCTGCCCCAGCCCCACGGGGATGCCCTGGCCATGGGGTCCCTGCCTCCCTCTCTGTCTCTGGGGTGATGCTGATGATCCCAGGCTGCCCTTCAGGGAGGGATGGGGGTGGATCCAGTTAGTCCAGGCTCCTTCCAGAGGTGTGGAGGCTGCAGAAGCAGAGGGAAAAAAAAAAGAATAAAAAAAAAAAAAAGAAAAAAGAAAAAAAAAAAAAGAAAAAGAAAAGCCACACGAGAAAGCACATCACTGGTCTGTCCTTGTCCTTCCTTGCCCCCCCAGCTGGGTGCCTTGGTGCTGCAGGAGCTGCCCCAGCTGCATCCACGTGCCTCCCCCTCCCCAGCCTTGGGTGCTGCTTCGTGCCAAGCTCCCGGCCCTGGTGGGGAGGGGGACGGGGCAGAGCTGTGCCTGCTGCTCCCATCCCCCTTCAACAAGGCCAAATGCCTCCTCCCCTCGCTGTGTAAATTTTGTACAGTTCCAGAAAGTGACAGTCTTGTTTCCTGGGGGAATAAAAAGGAAAAAAAAAAACCAACGAAAAGAATAATAATAAAAAATTTTAAAGAATAAAACCTTATTTATTGCCATGTCTTGGGGGAGAAAAGGTCCCCCCAAATTGCCCCCAGATTTGGGCCCAGGGCGTTGCTTTTGTACCCTGCCTCAGTGTGTTGGCATGAGATGTGTACAGTCACCCCCTCGCCGTGAGGGAAAGCGATGGCAAATAAACTCGGGATGCTTTTTAGCAGCTGCTGTCTTTGGGATTTTCTGTCTTTGGGATTTTCTTCCTCGGTGGGAGGGCAGTGCTCACCACTGGCATCGCCTGCTCCGTCACCGTTGGCTCTTTGGGGTCAGGACTGCCAGGTCGTGTCTGGATGGTGGCACTGACATCCCTGGGTGATGGAACAAGTGGCACTGGTCATCGTGTCCTGGTTTTTGCTGGGTGGGAATCTCCATGGCTGCCACATGGCCCCCCAAGGTAGCACAGCTCTCCTGCCCCCTGGCAGCAGTGACAGTGGGTGCCTGGCGGTGCCACCACAGCGCTAGGCGGGCACAGGTGAGATGGAAGGGCCGTGCCAGGCAGGAGGGGCAGGGGGCTCCAAGCCCCTCCATGGGCACCTGTGTGTTAGCTTTCCGTATTTTAATCATTTTAACATTTAATGCTTCTCAATTAAAGTGATTTCCTGGAGTAGATGCCAAGCTTAGGGCCAATGCACATTAACCACTTTCTGTATCGGTAGTTAAAGGCACCAAGGGATTTAACAGCAATCCGCAAGGCTGCTGGGGGAAAGGTTTGGCTGAATAAAGCAGATTATAAACAATAATATATGTCTTTCTCTCCTCCCCCCCACCCCCACCCCTGCTTTCTTTTTTTTTTGGAAAGGCTCCAACCTCACAAACAGACCTAAAGTGCTATAAACATCTCCAGGGCTGAGCGCTCGGCCCCAAATGTGCTCTCTGAAAGCACCACCACCGTGGCTGCTGCTCTTCATCCCGGCTTTAACAGAGATTTTTTATTACCCAGCGTGTCCATCAAGCCAGGCAGTGGCTGTGCATTACTGCCCTGCAGAGAGGTGGCCTTGCTTGTCCCCAACCTTGGTGCCACCAAAGGTTGGCAGGGCCAAGGGGAGCAGAAGCCATAGGGGGGTCTTGCTTAGTATTAAGTTATTGGGAAATAACCTGCCCAAGCCATTTTGTCCCCAGCATGGAGCCTGTGCTGTGTGTGGTGTGGTGGAGCCAGCACAGCGATTTTGTCATTGTCAGCAAACGCTGGCAGGAGGCACAGACACTGTGAGGGGCCACACCCACACGTGCCCAGCCACTCCTTAGCCAAGGGAATGTTCCCAGTTATGTTCCTGAGGCTGGATGTGCTGCAGAACCCAATGGGCAAGCAGCTTCCTGTCACAGCCATGGAGATTTCCTCTGCTCCCCCCAGGCTGTAAATCTTGTCCGGGAAAAGCAAACTCAGGCAATATCCCACAGGGAAGCCACGGGCTCCTCTTGCCACACACCCACCCCGAGCAGCAGCCTCCTCCCAGCTGGGAGCTATCCCACAGCACAAACCACCCCTGGCAGCTCCATGGGCCCAGCTGGGATGATGATGAGGCAGCACCAAACCCCATGATCATCCCACACCCACTCAGCCATGGTCACAAGGCACATTTTTCCCCTTTTCAGGGTACTTGACCAGCTGAGAAGATCATGAAGTGTCTGAGACAGACCCAGAGGGGTGACAGGGTGGGTGCAGGCTTATCTGTGCTCAGGTCTTACCAGACCTCAGCCCTGGAGGAGCCATTCCAGGGATGGACACACTGCAGGAGGCCCTGGAGCTGCTGAGGTGGTATTTAAAGCCATTCAATTCAGCAAAGGGGTAAAAGTCTTGCCAGCTTGGAGAGGCTGGTCAGCAACATGAGTTGTGTGAGAAGCAGAGGGACAGACAGACACCTGTATGACCCTGCTGTCTTTGCAGCTCTCCCTCCCCAGGACAAGAGCTCCAGCAGAACTTCCCAAGGGTTGTGGCTGCACTGAGCTGCCTCTCATTCTTATGGCTTCCAAGTCACCCTCTGCAAAAAAAAAACCCAAAACCAAACAAACACATCGAGGCTTGATCCCAACACTGTGCTTTTATTTATATTATTTGTTTGGACCCAGGGAAAAAAAAAAAAAAAACAAGCCAAAATTCAACCTGAACGGGAGAGATGAGCATCTCACCTGGCCCTGCATCCCCAGGGAGGAGCTGACAGGTCAGCCCACGCTGCTCTGGTGAGACAGCCCATACAGTACTCGTGTTTGACACGTTAAAATAACACTTGGGGCCTCCTCCAGGCCCCCTCCCCTCTCCCTCCCCCCTCAAATACTGATGAAGGTCAGAGCGTGCCAAGCTCTGATGCCATCCTGCTCAGGGCATGCGCTTGGCCCTCGCGCTGGAGAGCCCAGCCAGACCCTGTGCTTTAAAAGGTCCCCTGGAACCCCCGAGGTGTCTGGGGAGGGCAGCAGGAAGGGGGGCAAGGGGTGTTTATCGCAGAGCATCTCCGTGCCCCGGGGCTCAGGGCTGGCCGGGGCCGTGCTGCTGAAGAGCCCGGGTGATGGCTTTGGAGTCCGTCACCTCCTCGGGCAGGCAGCCCTCCTGGTCCCGCAGCCCCGGGTCGGCTCCCGCCTGCAGCAGCAGCTCCACGATGTCCAGGAACTCGCAGGTGGCAGCTGCAGGGGGGAAAGGGAAGGGTTAGTGCGGGGATGGGCGTTTCTGGAGCGGCGGCTGTAGCTGGAGGCAGGAAACGCCGGCTCAGCAGAGCACGGCGGGGCGGCGCTCAGAACACAAAGTATCGCTGTGGATGGAACAGCGCACGGGAAGCAGAAAGGACGGAGCGAGAGCAATGCAAAACCAGCAGTCCTGAGGGGGTGCAAGCAGCACCCAGAGCCCACAGTCCAGTGAGAAGTGCTGGGAGCTGAGGGATCTGCAGGGCATCACCTGGGACACAGCCTGGAACAGCTTGGCTAAGGATCATTCCCACCCAGGACGGGACACTGAGCCTGGGAAGGGCCCCAGAGTGCTACTGCAGCACCGCAGGGACCCCAAAGTGCCACCTGGGAGAGCATTCCCTGCCTGCTTCTGTACCCAGAATTTACAAAGCATTCACTATCTATAATGGATCTGTAAGCCCTTGGCCCTCACCTGCCTCCTGCACCTCCCAGGGAGCAGGCAGCACATCCCAGGCACTGCCTCGCTCCCGGCTTTTGCCCACCACTTCTCTCTGCACAAAACTCAGATGGTTCACAGCTGCTGGCCACCACATCCTGGAGCACCAGCTCCATGTGACTCTGCCCATGGCCTGGGACCGCTGTTAATGGCGCACATTTTATTCCCCACACCTCTACTGGTAACTGTTTTTTCATCCCTCATTTTCTCTGCTGAGATAGAGTCAAGTTTGACCTGAGCTCTTCTCTATCCTAGGATGTCTTACCTAAGGATGCTAAAAGAAAAAGAGCCAGGAAAACTCTTAACACTGGAGAGCTGGACTCGGCTGATATCGGCAGAAGTTCCAGATGCTGGATTTTCCTTTCAGCCTGTGCAACTCAGACCCTAGTGAAGCCAAAACCTGCCTTACAAGGCCATGAAGCTGACAGCTTCCTCTTGCATTGGTAGCAACTGGTTTTAATCATATTTTGGGTGTTTTTATAAAGCAAGCAACTGACTCCTTTAGTAATTAGAGTGTCTTTTGCATTACTCTGCAGTCTCCTACTGATCCAAAAGGACAAGCAGTAATGTCTCATTAAAATAAATTCAATGTGTGATTGGAGTTTATATTGAAAGGATAAAAAAGGTGCCAAAAAGGGGAAACAGGCTGGTGAGGAAGCAGGTGGGGGTGTGGGTGGGGCTGAGCTGAAGGGGGACACATCCTTCAGCAGCAAACAGACTTCCAGAGGTGCCAAGGAAGGTCTGGTGGGCAGCTTCTGGGCATGGGGAGCTGGTCCCCACAGGGAGAGGTGGCTTTCTCGTCTGGTGCCACGTCCTTGAGCAGGCTGGGGACATCCCTGGGGACGAGCACAGCTGCTGGATTTATCACACCCTGGGACCCTCGATTTGTCAAGGGCCAGAGCGGCAGCCCTGACAGTGGCACGGGTGAAGATGAATTTCCATTCAGCACAGTTCGCCTCCCGACTCCATTAATCCTCAGGGTTCGGATGATGAATTTTTTTTTATTATTTATTTCCCCTCCAGCGTCCCCTCCCACTGCCCTGCCCCGGCGCAGACAGAGCCGAACAGATGGTGCTTTGCAGGGAAGCCGGAGTGCCCAGGAGGATACGGAGCCTGCCCACTCCACGGCCACGTGGCCACCGCTGCTGGAGAAGCCTTGATTTCCTCTGGGAGAGGCGGCAGCGATGATTCCAGTGTTCCCGGGGAGCGGCTGGATGGATGGATGGATGGATGGATGGATGGATGGATGGATGGATGGATGGATGGATGGGTGGATGGATGGAGAGGAGCCGAGGAGAAGGGGCTGCTCAGCACCGAGCACACAGCTCGGTCTCCAGCCGTGGCTCTCCCGGTGGCCTCCGCTTAACCCTGATTAAAGGCGGGGTCAGCGGCCATCGGAAGGAGCCGGGATTTATAACCCCCAGCAGGATGCGCTTTGACACCGGCTGCAATCAGGAGAGCTGTCACCACAAGGACAGCTGTCAGGCCACGCTGCCGGCTCATAAAAAGGGATGCAGACACCCTAAAAGCAGGGGCTGCCTTGCCGATGGGATTTAACCCTTCCCTGGACTCCGTGAACAGCAAAAGGGAGAGCCTTGTGAAGGCACTGCTCTGCTCAGAGCTGGTGTCCGTCCATAGGAGCTCTCCTGCCTCCCCACTGCCATTAATGACTCAGCTGTGAAGTGCTGACCAAAATGGGACTGGGAGGTGACAGTGAGTTCCAGTTTCACACCAACAGCCACTTGAATCCAACCCAGTCACCCATTTAAGAAGCTGTTTCCAAGCTCGGGGTGATTTATGGCCAGATCAGCAAGAAAGGGAATGAGGATGTCCTGGGGACAGCTGGGCACCCATGGGAACACCAGGCCTATGTGCCAGTGACTCAAAGAGGCTTCCCAAAGATGGTATACAGGGAGGAGAGAGGGGATAATACTCAAGGGGAAGAAAAAATTTCAACACTTCACAAACATTTGGGAAGAAAATCCTGGGAAATCGTAGTTATTGAAACAGCTGAGCTGGAAAGGTAGATCAGAGAAACCATTTCTGAAATGATGTTCATTATATCAGTTATGTTTGCTTGTGTTGAACAACTGCCTCAGTCCCCAGCCAGAGGGATCCATCTGCATGGAATTTAAACTCAGGTGGTGCATCCACCTTTTCCTTTCACATACCGGGCTTGCTAGAAGCAAGTGCTCTTGGATAACTTACACGTGTGCTATGCTTTTGCACCACCCCTCAGGAGCTGGAAAAGCATCTTCCCAGGAGAGAGAATGCCCGAAGTGTGGAATGGCTTAGGAAGAGAAAGAGGCAATGTGGCATTTTAAGTTCTGTCCATCTATGGACAATGCTGTGCTAAGCAACAGATTCACCATTCCAGTCACAGTGACAGGAATTTGAAAAATGGAGTATCCTACAGGAAAGATCCCACAGGGAGAAATCACACATTACTGTAACTACTGTCTTGGTTCAGGGGCCCTGGAATCTGAGAGTTTAGCTCCAGATCCAAATGCTGGGCCTTGGACTGATGTCTGCAAAGCAATTTTGCTATTCTGCTAATGTCCTTGTGGAGAGATCAAGAAGAGAAAGACACAAACACTTCAGAATGACAAGTATGCTCTTAATTACTGTGACAGGCATCAAGAGAGAGTACAAGACAATAACTGGCTATGTCTTAATTTTGGGAAAGAGATTAGGATCCAGATTAAATTGATACATTTTTCCTATTCCCCACACATCAGCACTGCACACATCACTTCAGTCTCTGCTTTTCTCATTTGGAGATAGAACAATCTTTCAATTAAATAATGGATCTAATTAGCCTGTAATTGTAGGAGGGACACCAACTGTGACTTGCTTCTGCTGATTTTGGTCGTAGAGAAGCTGCTGCTGTCTCAGCTGTGATCAAACAGGTTTGTCACCAGGACACATGAAGGTGGAGGCCACCTTGTTTGTCCCCTTCCCCTGACCTCTGTAACCTGTTAAAACTGGCACAGACCCTCCCTGAAGGCCAAGGGATTTGGCACCCCCTAACCAGAGCCACTCCTGGGTCTGCAGGTGGCACACCAACATCCTGGAGACACAGAGGTGTACAGGGAAAATCTGTAGCATTAATTGAGGGAAAAGGAAGGCTTTAAGGAGACATTTGCAGAGGAGAATGAAGGGAGGGCAACAATTTTCTCCTACCCCTACCATCCTGGGATTTGCTAGTGGAGGTAGCCACTGGTTAATCAAATCCAGCTTCCTTGCTCATTTTTCTCCTGGAATTTGTTTTCTGTGTATAGAGCATTCACTCCAGCTACAAATCCACACTGCTAAGAAGCAAGAGCCAAGCTTAGAGGCAGCTTACCATAATGGAGTGCAGTCTGGCCTTCCCCATCCTGAAAAAGAGAAAGAAACTTGATTTTAGAGGTGTAGGTAACATTGTGGTAATACAAACACGTCCCAGTTCTAAATAAATAGGCTGAATCCCAGCAATGTTTTAATTGACCAGACAAACAGCCAGGACACCCAGCTACCTGACAGCTGGGATTTGAATCATCATCCACCATCACTCCCTATTGATGGATAATCAATATCTATCCACCCATAAGAGTGCGTGGATCACGTCATGACGTGAGTATAATTCAGTTCATACTGTTATCACTTCCAGCCCATAAAAATGAAGGATTTCAGTCCTATGGCCCCACTCTGAGATTCTCACTACTCCAGGTGCTTTAGTGCAAGATGTTTCAGTGCAAACCTAGCTTTGGCCAACTACTTGAGAGAGGGGTAAAGCACTGGGATGCTCACACAGCTCAGTGCATGGAGCTCTTCAGCACATGGGAGCACACAGGGGGAAAAACCCAGTTTCTTCCACCTGAATAAATCTTAGGTCCCCGCCTTCAGAATTTAGGTCTACTCTGATACCCAGGTTAAGTTCTACCAAGTCAGGAAAGGGCAGAGTGCTCAGGGATGAAAGCGAGTTGTCAAACTCATCCTTGTGAAACACCTGCAGTGCAAGGACAAAGCAAAGTGTGTGATTTGTAGGTGTTGGCACACAGCCCCCTGGTCCAGCTAACACTTAAGCCACTGCCTCAGCTGCAATGCTTTGGGCAGTGTGTCCCCTTCCCAGACTCCTGTATCCCATCCCCAGGGCTCTACCACAGCTGATGCTTCACATCCAGCGCTGCAAATCCAGGCACCTCACCCTGCCACAGCCTCATTCTGCCACCAGAACAGGTGAAATAACAGAAGGAAAGAATTATTGGCCCCTTTGCTTTCACTACCCCAACCAGGATTAGCCTCTAATTCAGTTCTTTGTCTCCTTAATTTATTTGCATCCGTCTATGGAGACTTAAGTTTTTAATTACCATCATCTTTGGGATTAAGGTGCAAATTCTACAGTTTGGCATAGATTCTGGAGCAAATGAAAGAGAAACGAACAGGAAAACAGGTGGAAATTCCACTCATAGGTGGAAGTCTTCTGGTTTCCCAGTGTGTTATTCTGTTTGATATTAAGCCTGTTGAGCTGAGGAATTTGGAATGACATGAGGTGCCATGCTTTGCTCTGGGACATGGCACCAACACGGCAACCACGGCAGCAACATGGACAAAAAGCCAGATGTTACAGGCATTTGCTGCCTAAATACCCATTTCATGTCTTTTCCAAGCAAAGGGGCGGGAGGGTCTGGTTTTTCCTTCCATGTGCCACTAGGTCCCATTCATGTCACTCAGAGCAGTGTTTGAAGATGCCTCATTCCAGGAGCCTATTTCTGCCTGAACTGTGGGGAGCACAACGCAAATGGTGCAATCAGATGGTACCACAAACCAAAGAACTGAGGGAATCACGGCCAGCCTCCATGCATTATTCCACACTAAGGTAACCAGTGTGAGCCAGTGCCCCTGAGCTCTCCTCAAGCACATGGCTGCTTGGAGGAGTGACAGGGCCAGCACTGACTTCAGCAAAATACTCAGCAGGGCTGGGGAAGGAGAGGCGGGAGCGCTCCGAATGAGTTATTGGAAAGGCAGGATGTCAAATGTGTGGGCTGGGGGATGGGAATCCTGCTCCCCTCTGCATCACCACCTCCAAGACTGCAGCCAACAAAACCCACAGGTGAATGGGACTGGAGCCATGCAGCAGAAACCCCTTCCCACGGGAGTTCTTTGCTGCAGAACTCCCTATTAAAACACACAGGGCTGCTCCAGGAATCCTAGAGACATTTGTTCCTCTTCCAAAGGCCTGCAGAAAGCACTGCTGTTTCAGCAGCTGGCTGGGGATAACAAGGTTTTTTATTTCTCTTAGATGTACTTCCTGGCATCTGCTGGGCTAAGGAGGGAGCGCAGGTCTCGGCATAGGAAATGCATCCCTTTAATCCCAGTGTGGTTTTTAAAAAGAACTATTAATCCAATGTTATGCAAACATGGTTTGCACTTTATTTACGCTGCGGATTTTCCCCCTGCTCTGAGCCAGCCCAATGGCCAAATGCTATTTGTTACACTTCTCAGATGCCGTGCTGTTTGCTTCTATTTCCTCTGTGACAAATTTTAATCCAGGTAAATGGAAAAAGCTCTAGTGTGGTCACTCACTAAAGGCCTTGAAAGCCCTTGGGAAGCTGCTGATCTCAATCCCTCTTTGATTTGGCTTTTTGGAGCACCGTGGCTAATTGCAGCCTGATGTACCCAGCTGTTCCAAGTATGGCCACGCTGAGCCTTCAGAGCAAAATGGTCACACCTGGAGACTAATCAAAGATGGGCTGTGAAAGTCAGGATTACAGCTCCCTTTGTGGGAATTATGTGAAACAAATATTATGTGAAACAAATATTGCCTGCCAGGCACTAGGAGTGTCTGTTTTGCAATCAAACACCATGTGCAGAAAATGAGTGAAGATGAATTGTAGCCGGCCTGGATGCAAGGGGTATTTCCTGATGTGCAACAGAAAGCAGAGGCCTCTTGAACATCCTTCTCCCAAGATGTGTCTGTGTTAGGATGGTGGGTGATCCCAAACAGGGAATGGGCAGGTACAAGCCTCTGTCCTCACCCCATTGGCATCAGCCAGGAACAGGGGATCTGGAGCACATCCTCTGCAGCCAAGAGATGCCAGCAGTGACCAGATGGATCCTCTCAGCAGATGGACCAAAGAGAAGATGCTGAGTAAAGGTAAGTGGGGAACAGGAGATAGGCAGCTCTGGGCCAACACTGAGCCAGGATGCCTCTGAGAAGTGCCTTTCTATGCCTCTGTATCAGCTGAGAAAATGTCACTGTCACAGGTTAAAAAGGAGGAAACCTGCTCTGATTTGGTGAACTTCAACACAAAAGAGGGGAACAGCCAGGCTCAAAGCAGCAATACACCTTCTGTAAAGGCTTCCAAGGCACTGGTAGGCCCTTGTCCCAGAGCCCTTTTAGCAATTCTCCATCTGTAAAAAGGAGGAGCTTGTGGAAATGGCAGAACCCACACAGGCAGACAGAAAGTGACCCTGAAGGAAAGACACATTCAAATGTAGGAGTGCTCAGTCCCAGACATGTTACTGACCAACAACAGATCTGATTTCAAGATTTCCTCTTGTCTCCTAATGTGCCATCCCTGGTGGCTTCTACAGTCTCCTGGCACATCTGGCCACGTTAGGGTGACAGCTGAGCTGCACAACCTTTCTGGGAAATGAAAACCCAATGTCCATGTCTACCAAACCCATCAAAACAAAGATGCTACAAAATCACTGGTATTCCCTACATGCATGGTCTGTGCCAGATGTCACTCAATGAAAATCCAACTACCAGTGGATAACTTATTGGATAACAGGATTTTGTTCTGCTTCTGAGAAATTTAAGCAAGAGAAATGGGAGAAGATGGACCGAGCGCAGATGGACCAACTGTCTTATCTGCTAAGTGGTACTGTGGCTGCTGCACACGAATTCTGTCTTATAGCTGATGGGATTATACTGGTGCTGCCATCCCATGTTCATTCCTTGGGAATTTCTGTTCCCTGCTTAACCTAACACAAGGTCTGGACTGAAGGGCAGAGACAAGGAAATGTCTTGGCTAAACCTGCTGAGATGCTGTGCACTCTGTAAGACACAATTTGCCATTTCAAGCAGACTTTGACTGGCCAGTGTCTGACTGTGGTTTCATGGGACAGTTTTAAAAGCAGTGCTGTGTGAACACTGATAGCTCAGAGCAGCTTCATTCGCCCTCCAGGCTGTGTGCAGTGGCAGGGCGGCCCAGAGGGAGACACCACCTCTTCCACCATCTCACCTGCTTTGTTCAGCACCAGTGGAGAAAGAGGAAAAACAAATCCATGCTGGTTACCTGGGTGAGCTTTGGTCCAGCCTGACCCCATATTGGTGAGGAAGCTGGGGCTGGACCCTCCACACCAGCACAAGTGTCTGTAGGGGACCCCACACCTCCTTGAGTGCTGCTCCACACTGAGACCTCACCTCAACACCTTCAGTCACCTCCCCAAGCACAGCAGGAAACCTCTACACTAACCCTGCCCTTTCCAGGGGCAGCACGTGTGCTCTTTATTTGAAGGTATTTCCCCGGCCATATCTCCTTTCTGCTCATTTGTGGCACCTTTAAAGGTGCAGGGCTCGTTCCCATTGACAGACTCCGAAGGCTGGCAAGGATCGCAGGAGATAAGAACGATGAGGTGATAAGAGTGTTTAACAGCACTGGGTCCTGGGCAGCACCATGGGCCAGAGGGAAGATAAATATTTACACTACATCTTTAGAAGGTGAGTGAATAAAAAGGGCCAGAATAATACAGACTCTGAACAAGCACTGATGCTTAGGAGCTGTAATATAAATCTCTGCAGCCTCACGACACACACTCAGTCAAGCCAGGGAGATGAAAAATAGCAAGAAAATACTTCCCTCCACTTTTAAAAAGGATTTTATTTCTCATTTGTTTCTACTTGAGACTTCAACTTCCCAGCAATTTACTTTAACCTCATCATCATCTTATTCTCTCTCTGAAATTTTCTCTCCAAGAAGACTGAGGGTAAGGCTACAGCTCTACACACCAGAATTTACATGCTAGTACCTACCAATACTAAAACCAGACAATGGGGGCAAATATAACCAGTCTGAACTCCACCAGATGATTCAGCAGGAGACATCCCCACGTGCATCCTTGGTCCCAACTCCAAGGCAGCTCAGGCACCCCCAAGGATCAATACCATGGGACAAAGGATACAGAGCAACCCCTGCTAGAAGCAAAACCAAGAAGCCTGCACTGGTCATGAACAGCTGTTTTTTAGGGATTGCAAATAACCCAGGCTGACAAGTGCAGGGCATCCTCTAAAGTTTGGTTCCTCAATAACTCTCCCACCTCCCCTGTGTGTGCACACAGGTTTGGCAGGGATCCCTTTCTCACTGAGCTGTCCCTCTCCAGGAGCTCTCAGCTCTCTCCTCTGCTCATTCCTCCCATTCTGACCATTTCCTACTCTGTGCCAGGCAAATATCCCCCAGGATGGAAGGTGCTAGACTGGTTTTTTATCATCACCTCTTGGGCCCTTCTCCAGAGCCTACTGCCAGGCCATCATTTGGCCTATCTTCTAAGTGCCTCACAGATAAATTAGATCTGCATAGAGAAGCAATTATTACATTTCTAATGGCATGAACCCTTACAGCACAATCTGCTACTGAAAGGCAAAGAAAATTGCATTAGCTTTTGTTTGATTCAAAATTATGATCAAGGGAAGAGGGATGTTGAAGCCCTTTAAAGCCAAGCCTCTGAGCTGGGGATTTTTCCGTCTGGGGACCTCCCTGCTCGTATTCACTGCTGGAGCTCATACTCGTGGTTCATTTAGGAGTACGAATTTGGAGAAGCCTTTGCTTGTAAAGCTGCTGTTAAAAGCAGATCTAAGAAAGCTCAGAGAGAAGAGGATGCCCAGGAACCACCACTGGCTCCCTCCTGAAGCCTGCATCTGCTAATGCTCCCAAAGGCCCCCAGCCCGAGGAGTTCAGTGTGCCAGGGTTATGCTAATCCCTCATCGCCCTAGTTTCTAACTGGTGCTGTACCTAAATTTCCAAGTGCAATTTCAGTGGGATTTATCACATCTACCATGATCAGCATGTAGTGCTGCTGGCACAGATACAGGCTCTCAATATCCCACTGCAGACATGGCTGTCATTAATTGCAGAACAAACTGATTTCTGAACCCATGCAGCAGCTCATGCAGCAACACTGAAACTCTCAGGGATGTTTTGCTGTTGAGCATTTTCAACGCATTTTGCAGCCAGCACTCTGTGCCCAGCTGTGTATTTGGACATATTTAGAGGTTATCCAAATAATATTTGCTACTGCCTGTTACTTTCAGCACCAGGCATCTTGCTGCTCATCAAACAAGTGCATTGGTGCAATAGAAAAACTGCCAGAAAGCTGCAGGGATCAAAAATGTGTTTGGAGAAGTCAATGCCTAAACCTGTAACAAGTGTCACAGTGCTGTGGCTGAGCCAGCCCCTGGCAAACCATGCAAATGCCATCCCAAGCTATGGACAGGATGATATTCCAAAGGGCAGGATGCTAATATCCTCTTCTCAGGGTGCTTCCCTGCCCCCTCCCTGCATAAAAGTTAGTGCTCCTGTACTGCTTTATCACTTTAGCATGGCTGAGGCAGATACCTGCTTATTTAAGGGGCAGGATAAATGGGCTGAGACAGCTTTCCCATCCCCAATTCACTAGGGAACGCTTGGAAATTCCACCTGACACCGGGAGCGCTCTGTGCTCTTAAACAATCTCCCGTCTGATCCGATTGTTCCCCAGTGGGGAGGCAGGCTGCAGCTAGCTCAAGAGTCATTGATTGGATTAACAGCCTAATTCCCAACAGATGAATAGAATACTGATGTCTTGTCAGCCCACATCATAGAAGGAAAACACAATCTGCTTCTACAGCCCCGAAATTTAACCCTTTGTTTCCCCTGCTTCCCCCCTCCCCAGGGCTGGATGCAGGATCCAGCACTTTCAGCTGGAGATTTAAATGAGAAAAGATTTATAAACCTTTGGGACACTCTGCCTAATCATTGACATGCCATGGTATTTTCTGTAAGAAACCCTCTTTTTCACCCTTTCCACACACAAGAGATTCATACAAGGGACCTTTATTATTTTTTCTCCTCTCTTTTCTACCTGCCAATACAGGGAATGCTGTATGCTTCACAGCAAGCTGCTGAAAATTCATCAGCTCAGTGATACTTCTCTTGAAACATACAGATATTGAACGTTTTCTGAGTCTATAATTTGATCAGCAGGATGGATCTGCCTGGAAAGAAAAATGTGATCCAGCTGTGCTGCAGGAGAGACATCCCTGCAATGCCCTCTCCCTCCAACAGCTCTTGGCAAGCTGTGGGGCAGGGGAATGAAGCTGGGCACATCATTTGCTCTTGGAGAGCTCCTGTTCTCCACCTCCTAATGGAGACACTAATGTTTTCTTACCTCATGGAAAGACTGTGATAAGAAATTAATTGCAACTGGTCAAATGTTCACTACCACAGAAGCAGGACTGTGTGCATAATAAAGAGATTCTCCAAGAACAGAATTTATTTATGGAGTCCTTGGCACTGTCTGCGTTTATTTCCTTTTTCAGGAGAGAAGAATAAATAAAAAGCATCTGATTTTAAGGAATTCTTTCAAAATGACCGTATTTTTTTCTCAGATCACTGGGGTCCATAATGCTGTGGGGTTTTTTTGGTTCCAACACTCACCTTTTATGCTTGCATTTACAAAACAGGCAGGTATGTGAAGGTGTTACTGTGAGGGTGGGGAGGCCCTGGCACAGCTTTCCTAGAGAAACTGTGGCTGCCCCATCCCTGGAAGGGCTCAAGGCTGGGCTGGATGGGGCTCTGAGCAACCTGGTCTAGGGGGAGGTGTCCTTGTCCCTAGCTGGGGGTTGGATCTGTGTGGTCTTTAAGGTCCCTTCCAATCCAAACCATTCTAAGATTCTATATACTTTTGAAGATTGCAAGGTGTGCATCACCCAAGATAAGCCAGGCTGTGCTGTGAAGCAGAAATAAGACATTTCCAGTTTTATTTGGGTTTTACAGCTCACGTGCAGAGTGGAAACACTCCCTCCATCACTCCTTAACTTTAACAAACTAATTAGCCCAGCACTAACATGACTAACAGGAGAGAAAGCATGAAAGAATGGAAGTGCACACCCTTTTTCCCCCCCTTCCATAACCAGTAGCTTCTAGTCATGACAGTTTTCAAGACTACAGTGTCTTATAACATTATCATGCATATAATAAACTTGCTAGGAGACTGAATGAAAGAAACAGTCCTTCCCTCTCCTGGCTTCCAGTACATCAACCTTACAGATAGTCCTGTCTCCAGAGAGACAGTGTGTCACAGTGTGCTCACAACATGGGCAGTGGGGAGGCATTAATGACAGAGCTGCCCTAACCAAAATAATTAGCCAGAGACGCCTCATCGGCTCAAACAATTCAATTAATGCCCTATTAGTATTTTAAAGTGGTTCAAATTATTAGCTCTTTTTACAATTTGAAACCATAATGTTTAATTTTCATCCCAGATGTGAATTGTTCCAGGACGACAATAAATAAATAAATAGATAAATAAATTCAATGGGCCCTGTCCAGCCCAGCTCCTGTCCTGCAATAGGGGCGCGTTGTACATTCACGAATCCAGGTTAAGGATGGGGACTGGGGCAGTTGTGCCCTGGAACCAGCAGACTGCAGGTTTTATAAATACATACAGAAATAATTAAAATCTAAGGGGTTTAGAAGGGTTAATCTCCTTTAAATAATCTCTGCCACAAAGCCTGTAAAGTCACTGCTGGCACGATGCCCGCATGGGACCGGCTGTTGGGTATCAGGACAGCACGTGTGGATGGGAGCAGGGAGATTAGGAGGCAGAGGTGGCCCATCAGTGCTGCTGCCCCACAGATGGCTGCCCCAGGCACTGCCCAGGGGCTGCAAACCTGCAGGAGCAGGGCTGGATTCAGCACCAACCAGTAAGCCAACATGCCACTTGCTCCACCTGATTAAAGAGAGAGAAGGGTGCTTGATTAGGGAGAACATTGCTGCCACTGCTTGGTTCACCTCAGACCGTGCTGACTGCAAGGCAAATGCTGGCTGATATTTATTTAAAGGGATTCAGGGCTTTGGAAGTAACTCCTTTTCCTCTGCAGGCTTGAACCTAAAGCCCTGCATGGTGGAGGAGATGTTGCACTTTTCATTGTCAACGATAATGGCTCAGAGCTGCCACTCTGCCTTTCCAGACGTCCTCTTTGTAGAGACTGTCATTTAAAGCCAACAACTGAGTGACCATGAGAGAGGAAAAAATCCAGAAGAAAGCAGAAAAACCACCCCTGTGTGGGCTAAAGCAGTGCCTGTCCCAAACCCACAGGTTTGATTCCCTTGATTTGGGCAAAGGCAGGCCCAGGTGAAATGCCCAGGAATGCCACGGCAGAGCTGGAGCACTGTCAGGGAGGTTGTGACATGAGGACAGGCATGGTTGCAATAAAAGCCAAGTCACAATGTGAGGAGCAGAGGAGGAGAGGTGCTGCTAACAGCCCAGGGAGCTTTTTCTCCTTCAAGTCAGGGAGGATAAAGACTTTGGAGACTCTTTTAGTGCCATAAACCTTCCTTGGCTTGGTGTGCAAAATCAGCACTTTCCACGCTGAGACATTCTGAAGCATCCTCTGAACTCATTAGATGAGATCTGGATTTTATTAAGCCAAGCTTGAGAAATCCTGGGCTAGCAGGGAAGCTGAGTTCCAGTGGCACACAGCCCTCAGCATGAAAAGCACATTTTTTTTCTCTCCTTTAGTGCCAGGAACCTTGCTCAGTTGTCTCAAAGCACCTGAGGATAGTGCTGTGCCCTGCAGCCTCCAGACAGCCTTTCCTTTCCAAGCATGCCTGTTCCTTAAGGATGATGACTCCTCTTTGTGGCTAATCTGGAATTAGAGAGGACATTCACACACTCACAGCATCTGCCAGAGGGGGAAGGCATCAGAGCCTGGATCCTGCCCCACAGTGGAGCACTGCCAGGGAGAAGCCAACTGCATGTGTTGACTTAAGAAGCTCCCATCTCATCACCTCAAAGGGTTGCTGTTTTTGTGACCTCCAGCAGCCTTTTAGCAGCCTCTGTGAATTGTATTAGTAGCTGATTTACCATTTGTTATTTTATAAGGCATGAAGCTGCTCTTTCATTTGCTCATGCACCACCAAGTACAGCTACATGAAAACTGAGTCTGTGATCACTGGGGCTGTTTCCTGATGGAAGAAAGGAGGAATAAATAGTGAGGGAAAAGGTTTATTGGTACTGCTTATTCCCAGACAGTCAGGTTTCCAAACAGCTATTAATGAAGTGCTACTACTAAAGAAAAAAAAAAAGGAAAAATGTCTGGAGAAAACTGCCTCAGGACATCGAACTCTATCAGTATCTGGGATTTCTCGATGGAGCCACGGTGCTATTAAAATACAGCTAAACTAAGTACTTGCAGTTTGGTCTGTCATTACGTATTTAGTGAGATGCAAAATTGATCTTCACTTTAAAGGGCTCTTTCAAAGTCTAGAGGCAACACTTGCTCTCTCCTTGTGCCGTATAATAGAGATGTTTCTAATGAAATTCAGCAGGAACTGGAGGCAACCAGGGAAAACCTCAGCCAACTTTATAACAGACAGATTTATGTTCAGGGGTGTCCTGCTCTTCGAATGAGTTATTCTGCACAGGGCAGGGATAACAGGTTCTCCATTCATGGCTTGTACAAGCGTGGCAGAAGGTCAAGTTCCCTGGTGGTGCTGGCTCTGTGCTCAGGGCCGGGGCTGCTGTCACATCGGGGGCTGGGCTGAGCAGCTCCATCCCATTTCCTACTAAAGCAGCCCAGGGAGCCCACTGGGACCAGCTGGGCCTAGAACTGGGCCCGGCCCACTGGAGCAGATGGCAGGTGCTGGTGGTGGCAGTGACATGAGGCAGTGCTGAACCAGTGACCCAGAGGTGAAAGGCTCCATATCTCCCATTATCAATCCCCAGAGCCCCCTCAGGAGTAAGTGTTGATACATTAATCTTTCTGACTGATGGAAACAAACATTCCACAGGGGAATCTTTATTTATATTGAGCCCAAATCACGCTTAAAAACATAAAGTTAAGGGCAGGCTTAAGTTTCAGCCTTCCTAGTTAATGCCACCCTTTTTCCCTTCCACCAAATTTAAAGAGCACGTCATCAAGCATTAGTCTGAGCACAGCCCCAGTGTGGATGGCTGCAGTAAATAATAAACTGGTGTTTGTGTTTCCTGCTGTGCATGCTGGCCTCCTAAACAGTTTAATAAAAAAGGAGTATATTTCCAAGCACTGCTGGAGTGCCTCGATGAAGCATGTGGTGTAGGATAAATACCTCCACATCAGGACACTTTTCAAAGCCATCAGGCAGAGGGGTCAGTCTGTTGTGGGTTTTTTTAAAACTGCACAAGCTAATGCTTTAAGAGTGTCTTGATGGAATCAGGGAAATTGGATTGTCCCCCCATTTGCTGGCCTAAAACAAGCCTTTTTTTATTTATCCCATTAGAGGAACACAAGAGAAACCTTTTAAATGTCACTAAAATTTTCCCTGCATTGCAAAACCCAGTCAAAAGGGTTTTAATTTTCCCTGAGACCTCTTAAGTAATGCAGTATGTCAAGATTTAATACCTTGTGTGCAGGGGATTGTCTGCATTCTGTGCTGTTTCACCAGGGTGACTCCATAGGGTCGGTCCTGGTCACTGGATTTGGTCCCTGTCAGCACTGAGCTGCTCAAACAGCCCACACCACCTCAGATCAGGTCTGCTGAACAAACAGGGAAATGAAAACAAGATGAGATGAAGCTTTCCCTGGACCAGTCTGGGACTACCAAAAATTGAGCAGTGCTTACTCACTCTCCAGTGATTTTGTTCTGTGAGTTGGGACTCTCAGGTTTTGGAAAAACCTGTCATTTTTAGGCTTTATTCACTTATTTCTAGGAGAGCCAGGGAGAATTGTCAAGAGGTGCTTTTGTACACATGGCTCCACATTCCCCTGGCATATTTAAGAAGACAAACAGAGCACTACCACAAGCAGAGGCCAGGATTGTAAACTGGCAGTGCACAACACACTAAAGCACACTGGCTAAAGGTGGCAACAGGACCATGAAGGCTGGGCTGGGCTGGTGCCCACTCCAACCTTGCTGTCCCAAGGGCTGAGGGCATTAATGCCAAAACAGCTTCTCAGAGCCCCTGGGTGCTCATCCCACTTTTCAGCCAGCCTGGCAGCTATGGGTGATCTGACCTCCCAAAGTAACCCCAGCTAGTAGCATTTGCTACTAAAGCACACCATTATTTTGCTCCTGTGGGATATGGGAGTTCTCTATCCATGCTGTCCATGTTTCTTTTTGCAGACAGCGAACATGTCATACCACTGTGAAAGAGGACCTGGGATGCCAAATCATTTTGAGTGTGTAATTCTCCCCAAGCCTGGCTTTGCAGAGAAAAGAGGAATTGGAAGGCAATGAGCATCCAAGCTGGGGTATGTCAGCCTCCAGTCTCTTGTTTCAGAATTCACACAGGTGCATTGAGAGCTGGGAAAGGTGCAGAACCCAGGAAATCAAGCAAGAGGAGGCCCTGAGACCAATCCTACATCCCAAAAAAAGGGGTAGGAAAAAAAGAAAACCAAAAAAAAAACCCAGCCTGAGACCAAACAGCCCAATTGCCCTGAGACCAAGCCTTCCAGGACCAGTCTCTTCTTCCCAGGTGCAGAGCTTCAAAATCTATTTTACAAAATGTCAAAATCCAGCAGGAAAATTGGAAAAAAGGGGGTAGGGAAAAAAAAAGAAAAAAAAAAAGTCAGACTGGCTGGTTACTGGACCAGGGGCTGTGTTAAAAGGACCAGGACCAGTCTCTTGCTCTGGAATTCACACAGGTGCACTGAGAGCTGGGAAAGGTGCAGAACCAAGAAAATGGAGCAAGAGGAGGCACATCCCAGCCTCTCAAACAGTCCCAATAAAACCCAGCCCTGATCTTCCCTGTAGGGCCTCATAATCTATTTTACAAAATGTCAAAATCCAGCAGGAAAATTGGAAAAAAGGGGGTAGGGGAAAAAAAAAAAAAAAACCAAATCAGACTGGCTGGTTATTGGACCAGGGGCTGTGTTAAAAGGATCAGGAGGTGGTGGGCCAAGCAGTGGGGGAGGGAATGGGATAAAGTAGTGGGTCTAATCAAATCAGTTGAAAAAGCTGCAGGCTCTCGGAGTTAACCTTGCCAATCAGGGAGGCGGAGGGAGCATGTCTGCGCACATTAAAGCGGGAGCGCGTCCTTGAACCCGCCCGTCCCCGTCCTCTCCTCCCGCAGCCCACGCAGCCAGCCCGGCCACCCCACAGCCTCGGCAGGCAGCAGCAAAGTCAGGATTAAACTCCCTCCTCAGCCTTGCTCCAGAGGAAATCAGCGCTGCAAAGGCTTCCCTGTGATTAGAGGTGAGCCCGTGGGATTAAGCCAGCAAGAGTTGGAGAAATGTTTAAAAACAAACAAACCAAAAAAGAGGGAACAAAAGGAGAAGCCATCCCATTGCCAAATGCTGTTGCATTGAGCCTGGCAGCTGTGAGAGGCATTACCAACCTTTGCTAATGACTAAGGGCACTGAAGTCACTTTAAAATAAATATTCACTAGGAATTACACGGGTAATCTAAAGGGATTATCCTGCTGCCTTAACAGGTCCATAACCTAAACATTAAATGGTCTACACAAGTGTTTGCATTCATTTTGACCCAAATCAACCCTTCTGCTAAAAGCTTTGGAAAGCCAGATTAAATTTTGGAAACCACAGGCCTGCTCTGAGCTAGGGTTCTTATAAATTCCTCCAGAAGGAAAAACAGGGTGAATTCTTGGAAGCCAGGAGCCAGCCAGCAGCCAGGGAAAGGCTTTAGCAGAAACACACACTCAGAACGTGAAGCAGCAAGCACAAATCCAGCCTGACACATAATCCAGTCCCTGTGGTAAAAGTATCTGTCTTTCCTGGGGAGACAGGGAATGCCCAGCATGGGAAAAAGGAGCACTGCTGTAGAGAATGGGACAAACCCTGTGCCTTGGTTTCCCCACCTGTAAAATGTCATGTTCCTTCCAGCTGGGGCACTTGTCCCTGTGCCTCAAACTCCTGGAGGGCAATTTCAGCTGATTCTAGAAAAGGTCCATCAGAAAGCTATCATCAATCAATTCAGGAAAACTCACCCTAAGCACATCCTGGTCATGCCACAAAGCCTGCCAGGACCTGAAGCAGACTGGAAATGATGGTTCAAGAGCTTCAGTTTGTACTGATGCAGCAGCCCTGAACACCTAATTCCAGCTACCAAGAGTTTATGCAAGTAAAGCCCTTCTGTGGGCTGCATCAATGCCTGATGCCTAATGAATACTAAACTTGGATCTACAAATGTCCTGATCACTGTATTTCTCTGGGCTGATAGAGGCAGCAAGGCTGGGAAAAGCTGGGCAATACCTGGAAACAAAATTTTGTTTTATTTTCTTCCCAGGACACTCAAGGTTTCTTAAGGAAAATGGGTGATTACTGACTTTGACTACCCTCCCTCAGGAAACATTTTCTACAGAACTTCAAGTCCCATAACCAGGACTTCTAGTTCCCACACTCCTTTTGCTATTCTATTAATTGTTTTGCAAAACTTCCCCCACATCTCGTGACCCTGTGGAAGGAGAAGTCCCCAAGTTCCTGTGATTTTTATGCAGTTGTAGCCCTCACTGGAGCAACTGTGCAACAGCATAAAATTCAAAGATAGACAGCTTCCCTGGGTGGCTTTTCACACCTTGAGTGCTCAGGAGACAATACCCTTCTCTGAGAGGAGGCACAGTACTGGGGAGAGATGGTACATATTAATTTCTAAAAGAGGATTTTAATCATGCAACGTCCTCTGCAGTCGCACAGAATTTAATCTCATTGCTGACAGTGGGTGATGGGGGAGCATGTTAAGTGGAAAAGTTGTATTCAAGACCTTCTTGCAGATATGTGCTACAGGCAGTCCCATGGGAGGAAGAAAATGACCCAAACCTGTCTCTGTGGCTGCTGACCACCCTGGCCTGGGCCCCATCCACTCACAGAGAAGAAATGCAGGCACACTCCCAAAGTTCTGCACAAGGTTCAAGTACACGTGGTAATACAGTTAGCATTTATCAAGACTTACTTTACAAATATTGATTTATTAATCTAGGCAAGACCCAGGGATATACACACATAGTATTCCCATGTTGGTTGCAGAGACTGAGACACACAAAAAAACCTCACTGTCTGACTTGCTCAAGGTCAAATGAGGAAAAGCACCCACAGGCAGGATTAGTTTTGGGATGCTGAGCTCTCAGCACTGTGCTGTGACTGTCAGGACACACTGTCCTTTCCCACACTAAGTCTTCCTTCTTCTAAGATCTGGCTTCACCTAAATCTACATTGAAGGACACTCTTGCTTTCACTTTGTGATATGGGAAGGAAATATTGAAGTAGAAAACCAAAAGCTGAGAACTCAGACTCTGCCAGCCATCATGGCTGGGCTGGCACCTGCCTTTGCACAGTTATCTTCAGGCTTCTCCCTCCTCTGCTTGCAAGCAGCTTAATCACTCTTGGTCAATGAAACAATTAAGTGTTAAAGACAAAAATCCCAAAAGAATTAATAATTTGTTTCACCAGTTTTTGATGGGCCCTAAAAGTTTGTACTTGGAATCATGAAACAATTCTTTTTTAGAAGCTTCCATGAGAGCAAAGAATGTTGGTGGCAATCAATGTCTAGGAAGGATTAAATCCAAGGCTTTTTTGCCTCTCTAGAATAAGAAATATTTCCCTAATAGATTCAAAGGTAGGACACCCCAAGTGATGACCCAACAGAATACAATTCCACAAAATCCATACCTTCAGTGAAAAAGGATGTGTGTTTTCAAGCAGCACATATCTGACATCTGCTTTTCAAAGCAAGTCAAGCTACTGACCAGGTAATTCACCCTAAGCATCCTTTTGAGGTATTAGACTAGCTTTGGACTCCTAATGGATAAAAATTAAGTATGAGACAACAGCAGATGGCTTTAAAATGCTGAGGAGGTGGAAAGAATGACCATATGCTTTTGTATACAACAGCCTTTCCTGTAGTATGGGAGAACTGTAAAAAGTTAAAGCATCTGAGTGATAAATACAGACTAAATCGGAAGGAATGGCTTTTAGAAGACAAGGAATTAGGAGAATCCTGCAGAACCCTGCAGGAAAATCATGGTAAGGCTCAAAGCACAATGCTCTGTGATTTATGCTGCTGAAGGCACGGGATGTTCTGTCCACTCCCAGCTGGCCTGGAACACGGGAAGCTGCTCAGCCAAAGTCCAGCCCAAACTCTCAGGGCAGACAAGAGACAGCGTGAAAAAAGTGGATATAACTTTATCCAACACTGAATGCTTAAGGACAGAATCAAGGCCTTTCTCCAGTTGCTCCTTGCTTTTCCTCCTGAAATCCCTGATTTTTGTTAACAAAACCTGAGGAGAGTTGACTACCTGAATGTGCCAGACATACTCTCCTTTAAGTAGTATGTAATTCATAAATACAAAGAAAATACTATTTAGTTTTTCCTTTCAAAACCAAACACGCCATACTTATGATGTGATTTAAATTTATTTTTAAGAAGCTTTTTAAAATTTCCTTGTAAAGTTTTTTTTTTAAATTAAATTCTAATTATATTCAGATGTACTTGGGCACAAGACAAAACACAAAACCTAATAGTCTAAACTGAGAAGAAATGTCTCATTTGCTGTTTTCTATCCCAATTCAAATATAAAAATTAAGAATGCTAATAGACTAGGTTAAATGACATAATCAAGCAAACATGGGCAGACATTGTGTACCTGATTAGCAAATTAAGAGTTAAATTTACTAGAAAGGTTATATTTAGCTGCAAATGAACACATTTTAATGACTACTAACCAATGAAAATACAACCTTTCCTTAGAAAAATAAGCAAGAACTAGATATAAATTGATTATTAAATCAATTAAGTCAATCTTAACCTGTCAGGATCTCCCTCATTAGAGTCACTGTTGGATGCAGAGCTGCTGCTCTATGGTATGGCCACCCAGGCAAACACAAAATGATGCAGTGCCAAAGCTACAGTCACACAGAGCATCTTCCCAGCACCTTCACCCCAAATTACACCTCAGGCTCCCAAACTAAGCATATCCACTGATACATGGAGCCCATTAATTTGTCCTATTTTCCTCTATTAAACTAACAGAAAAAAAATAGTGGGTCCCTGTAAGAGCCTGAACCATTTTGAGAATCTGGTGAAGCCTGACTGACTCTTTATTTCTTAGAAAAAAAAAAAAAAAAAAAAGTGTTTAAATGTAAAGCAACTGGTTGCAGCATTGTGGGATTAGTTGGATGAATCCTTCTGTGGATATAATCAGCTTAATGGCAACAAAGATCACAGTGCAGTTAGTGCAGCTGTGACACTCAGAGCATTTCACTGAAGGGGAAGGTTTGCACCAGGCTGGAACAGTTCCTTTTTATTTCCAGCCTCTTTTATTTCCAGCCTCTTCCCACCCCCCTCCTCTCTGCAGTCAACATCCCATCAGCTCCATTAGCATGAGAGAATTAAGGAGGGAAATGGGCGGGGTGGAGCAATTTACGTCTGTGGGTCAGCATACTTCCACAGCATCATATAATTCAATTAAATGGACAAATAAAGTGGTGCTAGTTGTTTTCCAAACTCAGGTTAATTTTAACTTAATTCCCACACTGCTGTGGGCCAAAGGGCTGTCTGAGGCTGCCTTACACATGGCTAAATGGCCAGCTGTCTGTTATGGAACAGACATGCTCTTAAGAGCATCCTTACTCTCAGGATGTTCCTAGTATCCTCATTTTCTCACAAAAAACCTGAACTTCAGATTAAAATGGAAGACTTGATTCCCCTAATTACAGCTCTATTTTCACTGGCAAATTAATTGCTTTATATTATACCTTTTCTCACTGTTAAATTGCAAAAACACTCCCAAACAGTAGAACATAATAGACGTGAGATTTTAGCTTGTCCTATAAGAAATTAAGAAATGCTATTTTCTAGACTTCTTAAATTAAAACTTCCATAATTTAATCCACTGATCTACCTAGCACAGACTGTATTAACACTTACAAAAAAGAAATAACTAAATCCTAATTTATTAACCATTAACTACTCTCTTTATGGGTTTTGCTTCCTCCAGGAAAAATCCCCTGAGACGCAGGTGAATGCACTAATGACTGAAAACCACTGAGGATAAATACAGAAGCCCTACAAATCTATTATATGGAGGAAGCTGATGGATATCAGTTTGCTAAGCAGGAACACCTTAGGAACAAGCTGTACAGCTCACTAAGTTCCTCCCTCTCAGCTGGTACCACTCAGGCCCATGCAGCTGCACTGTGGAACCAGACCTGTGAAGGAGAATTCATTTCCATTTGCAGAATAAAGACCTTTTTGAGCACCACAATGTTTTGAAGCCCTTAAAATAAATCAGTGCTTAAAGATCCACTGCACTTTCCATAAATAATGCAAAAATTCTTCCTCTGCCTCGGCCAAAATTTCCTGTCTCCAAAACATCAGTGCAACACCCCGCTGTCAAGCTCCCCACCAGGAATACTTGCACTTCAGCACTTCTGCATAGATATAATTTGTAAAGTGCTAGGCAAATAAGCACACTCTGAAATGGGAAATGTTCTTGACAGACTACCTGGCACAAAGCTTTCAAGCCCACCAGGAACGTCGGGAGGCCAGAGCTGCACGTGTCAAGTCCATCACCTTAGGAGGCTTTCAAAGTTTTGCTTTTTGTGATGCTACAAAATGCATCTCCAGAGCCATTATATGAATTAGTTGGAAAGGGGTAGGGGGGAAGGAGGAGTAGCTAAGAACAGCAATCCACCCTGTGAGGACATTTAGAAGCATCTGGCTCGGAGATATTAAGAAAGGAAGGAAAAATTAATCATGCTGGCTGGGAAAAAAAGCCTGGCATCAGCACAGCCACCTTGTCATAAGGCAGATATTAATAATGTGAACCCCCAGGGAACACTCAGACATCTGAAAGATCCACTTGTTGGCTCTCACTGAGCAGGCAGGTTTAACTGATGTCTCTTTGAAACCTCCTGAATCTTCTTATGCTTAGGATTTTTTTTTTCCAAGCAGAAAAGTACCCTCAGTCCTAAAGATCAGATATTTCCTCCATTCCTCTCTTTTTCCTAAATGGTATTGAAGAGACAACATCTAATATTTTATAGACCTGTAGCTATTAAGAGCATGGGAGAGAAATGGAGGTGAAAACTCGTTAAGTGTTTTGAAAAGAGAAGAAGCAAAAAGGCTCCTGCTGGAACAGGAAAAACCACACCTGGCCAGGACACCACAATCTAGATATTGGATTAGATTAGGGTTAGAGTAGGATATAAATTAGTGGTAGTAACAATAACTAGAACTCACATTGCCAAGAGAATTTATTAAGCCAACAAAACAGGGTGAAACCCTCCTTTTTTGTGCCTTGTTACTTCTCCACAGCAGTGGTTCCTGAAAGCCAACATTGATCCAAGAACCACAGATCTGCCTGGATTTTTGCTAAAAGCCCACCAGGCACCCCCAAATTTGTATTTCTAATTTCTTGGATCATCTGTGACTTGTTACAACTCCAGATTCCCAGGACACACACCTGAGCCCCTGGAATGTAGCACCAGCTACAAACCAAGTGTCTCAAAGACCAAATGATGATAGAAAAGATGATTTTATGCTATCTGATGATGCAGGAGAAGCATCGAAACCATCAAGCAACCACATCAAACAAGATGGGTTGGGGTTGGCAAATTTAGATGGACAATTCCCCCAGTTTGGGAATGGTGCTCCGAAATTCTTTGTTTAGAAACAGCCAAACTCCTATGTTTAACTGGAAGATGATGTCCTGGAGACCAGAACTCTACCAGGTGTTTTCAGTAGCTGGGCACAAGATTGAAAGCATCATCCATCTAGAAATGAGGGCCATTGTCTGCTTGAGTCAGAACCAATTTTGCAGCTGGGTGACTGTGTTTTTAAACCACCCTATCCCAGAAGGAAATATTTTCAGCATGGGGTACAGCTGTGATACATTCCTATGCAAATGAAGCAATTTTCTCTTTTTCTCTATGAAAAGTCTCCCATTTCTTCTCCATCACTGATTCTTCCTCCCAACGGACCTGGTAAAATGCAGCATTTGCAGGGGTTTTTTTTAAACTGATCCCAGCAAGGGACACACTCAGCCCTAGGACACATGCCAGTAAAAGTCCCATTGATTTAAGCAAGGAATTCACGTGTTTATCCTTTGCCAGAAGTCCTCAGTAATGACACCTTCCCATCCTTTAAATCCTCCTTTAAGACTCCTTCTGCCACGACCCTCTGTGTCACTGCTGTCTGGCATTGCCTGGGGAAACCATGAGCCAAGAATTCCATTTTTCTGCTGATCTCTGTTTTGTTCTCTTACTTCCATTCACTCAGCCTTCCCATTTGCACTACCTGTGGCACTGTATCTGAAGCCAAGATGATCTCTTTGGGATAGGGATGGTCTTTGCTTTTGCTTAATGCCTTAAAATTTAAATGGGAACAAGAGGAGCACTTGAACGGACAGGCAAAAAAAGAGGATTAGTTAAAATCCATGTCTAAATGACTAGTTTATATAATCTTCAATTTTTGTCTCAATACACATTTATAACCTTTTCATTGTGGTTTATCCCAGCTGACTGGGCTTAGCAAGTTGTTTCTTTCCAACTGATGAGAGCAAACTGACCACATCCACGCTTAACTTTTCCTTCTGAGAGGTAAAATGAATGATTTAAAGTCACCACAGCTCTGAGCTTTCCTGCTGCTGTGAAAGATCCAGATCAAAAGTGCCTCCAAGGTTTAAATTAACCTCTTTTACTCTACAATTAGTGCTGGAGGTAAGGGTGTATGTGATCACTTCCCATCACTCCAAAAACAAGCCCTTGGTCATTAAGCTGTGAAAAATGGATCATCTGCAATTGCTGAGCCATAACTTTACAAATCTCTTCCGAGTCTGACCACTGGAATTCAAAGTGTAATGCTCAATTTCATACCACTTCAGAAGCCAAATTACCATGTAATCTGTGAGCACTGCTTCAAAACATCCCCACAATAGCAGCAGGAATAGGGCATCACAGAGAAGGGAACCAGGGAACTTTGGCAGATCTGGCTTCTGATTCAGATTTCATCTGCACAGTCCAAATGTGATTAAAACTTGAGTTTAAACAAACAAACAAACAAAACAAAAGAAAAGAAGACTAAATTGAGATTTCCTGAACACAGGTAACCTGGCCTCTGGCTGAGTCCCAGCACACATCTCAAAGTTTCTCTGTACCATGTTCCAGCCTATTGCTTTCTGAAATACTCTGCTTGTCTTCCTTCTGTGTTAGATAAAGTCAACCAGCCCAAACTCCTCCCTTCCTGTTTTGCTCGTTAATCCCTACCTGGATTTGAGAGCTGTGCTGAAAGAGAGACTTTTTCATCCAGTCACCAAGCCAGGGGAGGAAAACGCCCAGTCTGAGCTGGGGCTTTGCTCCTCTTCCAGCACCTCACACCCACACAAAGCTCATCCCTAACCATGCTCAGCTAGCTGCCAGCAGCAGGGACATGGGGGGTTTGCTCCACCAGACCTCCAACCCAGTCCTGGACAAGGAAAACCTTTAACTTTATTCACATGCCTTTCCCCTGCCTCACAAAAATACTGCTGGATATACAGTAAAGGCAGGAAATATCACAGGGAGAGGGAAAAAAATCAATTAAAATAAATTTGCAAAGCATTGTGTTAAGAGTATTTCATTCAAAGCAGCCACTTTTTATCTGCAGGGCAAGTTAATTGCAGTACTATCATGGCAGTAATGTTGTGCATCACAGAAGGTGACAAAATTTTTAAGGGTATTTATTGTGAGGACACTAAATTCAGGACTGTACCCCACAAATTAATTTACAAGGGTGGCAGAAGTCAACTGGCTAGAGCTGCTATTGCTAATAGCTAGAAAAGACCCACTTAATCACTTTGCATTTTTATTTGCAGAAGATAAAGAAACATTTCTTTCACTAATAATTTCATGCTTGTTTCATCTCATTTTATCCGGAGTGCAGGATCTGTTTAATTTCATTTCATCAGTTTTTCTAAGGTTCTTAAAAGTACCATATTTTTATAATCTTGTTATATCCATGAGATAAAAAACGATTATTTGCCCCACCATTTCCCAAATGGGAAACCACAGCAGAAAGAAATCAAGTGACTTGTTCAAGGTCACGCTGGGATTCTGTTGCAAAACTGGAGAATTAGAAACCTAAACTTGACTCTGAAAAGAGCCATAAACAGAATTTCTTCTCTGAATCCACAGATATTCCACAGATCTGGGCATCTACTGCTACGTTTTTTAATAACATATAACTATGGAAACTCAGCTCTGAATGGACAGGTCTTGTCATTTCTCTCAAACGAAAAAAAAACCCCAAATTCTATCACTTGCATCACAGGTGTGGCTCTATAAAGAGGAAAAAATGTTAATGTTCATATTCTAAATTATTTTCCTCTTAAACCTTAGAAGAGCTATGACTCAAACTAAAGTGCAATTTCAAAGTTCTGTATATTCAAGATTAATTGCTCACGAAATCTTGCTGTTAAGTCATGAATTGTTCAGTACTTGGATTTTTCTGTTAGTTTTTATATACAGCAAAATAAATCACTCAACCCCTTCTCCCTTGATGACAGTTGCCAGTGCAGTTTTGTTTGCAGTGTTTAACAGCTTCAGGAGCCCTTTGCTCTCGCACAGGCTGGGCAGGAATGAAGCAGGAGCACACAATATCCAAGAATCTGGAGAGTGAATAATGGATTTTTGTTTTTTGTCTAAAATTCTCAGTAATTAGGGTCCTAACAAGTTAAACCACCAGCTTGGAAGGAGAAGGTTGTGCCATGGCTGGGACCTGAATGAGGAAAGCAGTATATAGTAGAATAGCAAGTAGCAGATAAAACCAGCAGTATATAGTAAAAGCAAGTCTATGTGTGTATATATTTTTATATTTATGTACTGAACAGCTGCCTTGTTCACTGCATTCTAGCCACACAAAGCAAATGTCCTGCAGGGGAAAACAGGAGGTGTTTCCCAGAGACAGTTTCTAAAGGGTGTGAGGGTACAGAAGTACCATTTACACACCCAGAAAAACCAACAGTTGCTCATCACATTAAAACCTGACACTTGACCAGCCAAGGCTTTTGCCCTACACCTGGAGACCTGACCTGTGGAGCCAAAGAGATCTTCTGAACATTTCTGGATGAGAAGAGATGCTTTAGGCTCCTGCAGTGTTAATGGGAGGAGCAGGTGTGTCAAACCAAGTCCCTGGCTGGGTCCAAGCTGCGGTTTCCATCTCTCTTCCAAGCTGTGTTGAAGCGCATTGGCAGAACAACATCCATCTGGGATGTATCAAGTGCTGACCACAGCAGGATTTGTCCTCTGCAAAGAGGATACGAGCAGAACACTCCAATCTGCATAAATGTTGCATCAATAACGGCCTAGGTGAAGATTGCATTTTAATTCTGAACTCCAGCCGAAGGACCTGCTTCTTTCAAAGTTCAGAGAAGCTTCTGCAGTTGCTGGTATTGATGAATATTTCAGTGCTCACTCCAAGGGAAAGCTGCGTGCACAGTGCAAGGCCACAGATCCCAGAAAGGACCTCAGGCTTCCTCTCTGGTTTAGGAGAGGGCAAGGCTTGGGAAAGCAGCCATCCTTAGCACATGCAAACCCCTTGGAACAGAACATTTTGGAGGTCACAGCATCTTGTACTCAGGGCGCCCCTGACGAAGGTGAGGAAATGATGAATCTGACTCCATGTTCTTAGAAGGCTAATTTATTTGATGATCTATATTATACTAAAGAATGCTATAGTAAAACTATACTAAACTGTACTAAAGAATACAGAAATGATACTCACAGAAGGCTAAAAAGATACTAAAGAAAGCTTGTGACTCTTTCCAATCTCGACAAAGCTTGGTTGTAATTGGCCAATAAGTCAAAATAATTCACATGAAACCAATGAAACAACCACTAGTTAGCAAACAATGTCCAAACACATTCCAAAGCAGCAAAACACAGGAGAAGCGAATCAGATAATTATTGCTTTCATTTTTCTCTGAGCCTTCTCAGCTTCCCAGGAGAAGATTCCCAGGCAAAGAGATTTTTCCAGAAAATATGACGGCGACAACAGCAGACACTGGATGCTTTTCTGAAGAACAGGCAACATCACATCTTCCTCTGCTGTTTTCTCTCACACTACAAACCCAACTTAATGATTATTTACAATTACTTCCCTCTTCCAACCTTCCTCCGTCCTCCTATGTAAACGTGCTATAAATACAGACTTGGCATAAAGCCCATCCATCCATGGTTCAGCTTCCCCTGATCCTAAAGGTCTTTTTCTGGACAAACTGTGATTTAGCTCCAAGTTCCTGTAAGCCTGAGCAACTTCTTCCAGCCTCCATCAGCACTAATGTGACACTTGCCCTTGTGCTACTGATGAGACACCTGTACCTTGAGACATCAAATTTCAGCAGGACCCATGTGGACTTCTGTATGGACATCCTTCTCCTGAGGGTCCCACGAGTCCTTCAAGAGCTGTTTGGGGTTTTGGAGGGAACACTGGCAAAAGTCACCCTCCACTGTACATGCCATAGGACTTCACCCTGAACAGGACCAAGACCTCTGGCCAGTGTCAGATAATCCGTCAGAATAAGCTACTTGCATCCAAGCCAGATATTTATTGCTATTGATCTCCCTGGTCCCAGTGAAAGACTTTTGTTCTCCCAACCCAGGACTTTGACCTCAATTAAGTTATGAATTTCAATCCGATAGACTGCTCCACTTACCCTGCTGCTCTCCCTGACTGGATTAATTAGAATTAGCTTAGGCTGGGAGTCACCCCGAGCGCCTCATGGATCATGTTATTTTAATAATAAATAAAGAGACAGCAGCGGCATACAAGGAAGGATTTTGAAAGATTGTTCATCCAAGAGCATCATTCAAGACCTGCCAATACTAATTTCTCTGAGTTTGATTACTTCATTTACTTCTTTTTATTTCTATTCATTAATTGAGTTTTATCCCCCATTACTTCAGCTCCCCAAATGTGCCCTTCCTATAAAGGAACCAGACACACGCTTCTCTGTTACAAAGTTTTATTACTGCAGCTCATCAAAAGTGTAGTTAGCAGGAATGGAATAGTCATTAAGCATTTAATAATCTAATAGTGCTGAAAAAAATATATATAATAGAGGAGGGGGAAGCAAGGGAGAGGGACAAGACAGGCCTGTCTGTTGCCATAAAGTGTGCTCTGAGGGCTGGCTGGTGGACAAAACTAAGAAAGTAACATCCAACACTGGATAGAATGCATATATCCATCAGGATATTTTCTGACAGCACAATAATGCCTTCAGAACAAGCCTAAAACTGGTTGAATACCAATGGAATTTGATTGGCAAGGGGAAGTTTCTGAACTAGTGAGTTGGGGCCTGATAGCTGCATTATCCTTATTGCTTCCCTTTCCCTATAAAAGCAATTACACACCCAAGGATGTCAGGCTGCCCAGGCCTGCCCTGAAATGGATTGTCTGGGGCAGCCATGTCACAGCCGCACTGCAGAGTTACTGACCCATAAACAAACACTTATTTGTCACGCTCATTTTAATGTTTAATTGGCTGGAACAGCAGAAACGGATTTAGATGATGGAAGTTCAACAGTTTTTCCAATGCTGGTACCCAGCCTGCAGACAGGCATCTCCTAGCCTGAGAATGAGCCTCAACAAACCTTTGTGGAAGTTCAGCCCTTTGCCTTGTAACAAACCTCTGTTCCAGCCAAGCTGAGCACTGTTAAAAGAGGGAAGACTCTTTGCAACATGGAATGTCTAAGGTGGGACAGTCCATTGGTGTGTTAGATAAACTAGATTACTCCAAGATAGGATTTATTTGTTTTGTTACAAAAAGAAGCAACTGAGTAGATTTTCTATGACAGGCAGAGAGAGGATGGCACCAGCCTGTGCTGTCCCAAGACTTCTGCTGTCCCACACGAGTGGGGATGCCTGTTCACATGGATTTCCAAAAGCCTCTGGACACACCCTCTCACCAAAGACTATTTAAATGATGCTATCATAGAGAAAGAGGGAAGGTCTTTGCTTGAGAAGTGATTGCAAAATTAGAGATTGAATAGGAGTAAACAACCAGCTTGCACAATTGTTGGTGAGAGCTGGAGCCTCTGAGGGATCTGTGCAAGGGCCTGGGCTGTTCAGCCCACAGAAGGGAACAGGGGAAGCAGGCTGGGAGTGAATTATCCAAGTCCTTTAAACCAAAAGCTGCCTGTTAAATGCTGCAAAAGGATCTAAAGGTGACAGGGTGAAAAGCCTGCAGATGAAATTCAACTCTAAAAAAAACACCAAGTAATGCACATGTGGAAAAACAATCTTCAGTGTAAATCCAGAGCAATAGGCTTTGAACTAGCTAATACAACCATTGTGGAGACAGATCATGAGTTATTACAGACAGCTCTAAAACACCAGCTCAGTATTCAACAGCAGTTAATAAAAAACAAACAACAAGGAGGCATTGGGGGGGGGGGGGAAGGAAATAAGAAAACATGACTATATTGTTTCATTATATCTCATATTGTACTTACAGCTTGGGCACTGGGAGAAGTGCTGCTCCCTTCATCTGAGAGGAATAAAGAAGAACTAGAAATGACCCAAAAAATGGCAAGTGACAAAGTTACTGAGCAGCTTCCAAATGGGATAGGATTAAACAGATAAAACTCCTCAGCCTGAAAAAGAAGTGATCAAGGGGAATCAAGGAGGCCAAGAAAGTCAAAAGCAGGACAGAGAAGGGAACAATTACTGTTTCTCACTGCACAAGAAAAATGGGTTCTCACGTGAAGTGCAAGGCAAATGAAATGCACAGTTAAACTACAGGACTCCCACTAGCATAAAGTTTGGGAATTCAAAAGGGATGAAAGAAATTTATCAAAGAAAAATCCAGAAGTGCAAAAATAGTAACAGTGGTTCAGGAAGCCTCCAAGCCCTGGATTCTGGGAAAATATATGAAATTATCACTGTATGCTTACCCTACTCTGTCTCCTAAGCATTCACTCTTCCCTGCCACCAGAGACACAAATCTGAGCTAGAAAGCCTCCTGCACTGACACTGTCCTCATGAATGCTAAAAGTAACATGTACAAGTCGAGAAACAGGAACCTACTAAATTACCTTTGCCATTTTCAGTGCTGTTCTGCCACTTACAATCCACGGAGCTATAATAATGAAAAATCTTACTTAAAATCTAACCAAAATAAGCTTGAAGAGTTACTGCCCCAATATCTAAACCATTAGAACAATCTTATTTAGCAAAACTTAAAAGTACTTTGTGCTGAAGACTGCAAATTTGAGATGCCCCAATGATGTACCTAGAATTGTTTTTTTTTTTGTTGTTGTTGCCTTTTTTGTTGTTGTTGTTCTATATGGGTCTGTTGGTTTTGATTTTTAGAACAAACCAGAAGAAACAGCTACTGACAACAGATGAATACAGAATTCCTTTTGAAAGTAAAGCCTTGAGACGTTTTTCACATTGAGAAGTCCTCAGGGAGAAAGTGAGTGGCAGAACTTCTTCAAAACAGGGAAAGCTTTTCCAAAAGGCTGAGGGTAAAAGAAGATGTTCTAGGAACCATCTCTCCTGAGCAAAGAGTACCTGATGGTTTGGTGGTTCCTCTGACAGGGAGGAGTGACACCAAAGCCATAGGAAATGAAGCAAGGCTGGAGACCATTCTTGGGGTGATTAGAGACCATTCCTAGGGTGATTAGAGACCGCTCCTAGGGTGATTAGAGACCATTCCTAAGGTGATGCTTCACCTGAAGAACCAGCTCGGCTGCCAGCGGTATCCTGTTTGTGCAGTTACTCAAACACCTTAATGAGGGGCTAAAGCATTTCCAACAATGACCTCAGGAATTACAGGTGTTTTAACACATGCTGATTTCAAAGATGATCCTGGGACCAAGGGCCATGGGGCCGTCCCATGTCCTGGAAGGGAGGCATTCAAGGTAAGGCTCTTTCCTGGCTCTGCAGGGACACACGAACACAGTGGGGAGGGAACAAGATACCTGTTGCTCCTCCACGATGCCACCTGCCCTGACCTCAAACCTCCCTGATGCTGCTGGCTTCTGTCTACTGTGAGCCTTGACAGGGGGTGTACCACAACAGAGCTGTGGTGTCAGGCATGGAATCAAGCACAAGGCTCCCTGAGCTAAAACTGTGTGCCTTTCTGGCAGACTGCATTCCTGGCCCAGCACTGGCCATGGAAATGCCTCCCTCTGCACATTAAAATGTGCCACTGTCCTCAGTCCTGGCTTTGTATACCCTGCCTTTTGAATACCCAAAAAGCAGTTTTAGACTTTGAGAGCAGAGCAGCAGAGACCACTGCGAGTTTTTTCAGGCCAGCTCTTGGATTTCACTTTTCAAACACTGTTTTTGCAGGACACAGGAGCCTGCAGCAGTTCCTGGCTGCTGAGCTGCTTTGCAGGCAGTGCTGCACATGGGCTGCCTGCAAGGGTGCCAACCGCTCTGCTGCACCAGCCATGAAGCAATGATTCATCTGTCTACAGGCAGCAGAAGAAACAAAGACTGGATATGTCAAGCTGGAAGATAGGAAGAAAATGCTAAAAAAGCCCAGCCTGGACAAGCAGAAGGAAACATCTCATCATCTGTACAACTGATGGTTAGTTTTGATGAGGCCTGAGGTGGCTTCAGAAGCTAAGGAGCAAACCAGGGATAAAGCTCTGCCTTTCCCAGCATATATTTAGAGTGCAAATATTTTGCAAATGTTTCTGCTGAAAGGGACTTTTCTCCCAGTAGGTAAAAACAGCATCTGCTGAGTGGTGACCATTTAACATTCAACCTGCTGCCAATCTACATTCCACAGAGAGACCCGCAGGAGAGACATGGAGCTGTGCCACCTGTAATAACTGTGTGACTGGCACCATGTCAATGCTTTAATGTAGAATGCTACCCTCTGTCACTGAGCAGATCTCTCCTTTCTTTTGGCTAATGGCTTCCACACCCACTGGCAGCAGTGTCGAAGCTGAAGGGCTGCATGGCTGCAGAGTCTTCAGAGATCTGCTTAACAAACCTGACCATGGAAATGCTGAGGGATGGGGATGGGGGGTGTTAAGGTAAGAAGGACACCACTGTGGTTAATAAATCTGCTCTCATTGCTTTGCTTTTCATCTCTGCTTAGTGTCCCCATGTGTTTGCCACTGTAGCTCCTTCCCACAGCAGTACCTGTGACATCCTCTGCTTGCTGTGAGCATGCCTATGCCAAAGCCTCTGCTGCAGTATCAGGTCCAGGACAGGACCCCTCCTGGCTTTATGAGCCAAGCTTTTAGTATATTTAGGGAGAAATTGATCCTAGGGACATTAACTGCAAGGGCACGAGGCTGTCATGTTCCTATTTAATCTCAGCCAGGTTTAGAGAATGGTCAGAACAGCAGAGGACTTTGGCAGCTGGCACCCTACCCAAAACTGTTTTTGCATCCCGTGTCTCACTGGGGAGGGGGAAAGATGTGTAGATGGAGCCTGTGGTCCTTGGTCACAACAGCCAAAACATCCACATCAACTTTTCCATCTCCCTACAGGCACAGGATCATGAGGGCAGGACTAATGTTTGGTGCAGGAGGCAGGGAAGGGATGCACATTTGCTGATACCAGCTTAATTTTTAAATATCTACATGCCTCCAACACAAGACCCTTGCTGTGAAATCCAAATGAAGGATGAAAAGAAAAAAAAGCAGGCATGCAAGCAGGCCTGACTATTCCTTGCTTCTTTTTACCCTGTATGGACAGAAACCTTTTAGAAGTCAGGCAGAAAAAGAGAAAACCCACACAAACACACAAAACCAGCAGACCACCAATCTTAGCAATCTTCGACATATCCATAATTTTTACTTAATTTTTAGCTAATGGTGGAAATTAGTCTTTGGATAGTTGATAAAAATCAACCTGTCTCTGCTGGGTTAGTACTGTGATCTGTGGCCCAGCAACTACTTCTAGTACAATTGATTTTCCTTTTTGGCAACCAATAGGTCAGTCAATAATAATGTTGTTTGAAAAGGATTTAGTCATGAGGGAGATGAACCCTCCTTGCCATTTATTATGTTTGTATTGTCTTCATTTGAAAAGGTTTTTTCTTTTTTTTATCCCTAGTCAGTGAAGGTATTACAAGGGGATGGCAGCTCCATGTTCCAGGTCTCCAGGAGCACTCTGATCAACAGTATTAGGATGCAAATAGAGGAGGGAAGTTGGGAACTGGGAGAAAAGGCAGCCTGGGGAGGCAACCATGTTACTCTAAGTGCCTAAAAAAAAAGAAAAAAGGAAAAAGAAAAACCAATCTAACTCAAAATATGCTGACAAGCACCACCTCAGTGCATAAACATGACTGAGCAGCCTTGCATGAATTGGTACAAGATACAAATCCAACACTGGTACCAAAAATCAACCAATGCTCTCTGCTGACAGCACAGGCACCAGATGCTTTTCACTGAAATTACTGCTATATAGAAATGAATAAAATAAACCCCACATATACTAGCAACAGGTTTCTTAACGTGATGATATTGAGCTTTGGTCTCAAGTTTCCTTCTCCAACACCTGAATGGTCCATGAGTGACTATTGAGAAGTTGCTGACCAGTGGTTTAAAGTCTTAGTGCACTGATCTGAACTTTACCAGGAAAGTGAAAAGTCAGGAAATAAAAACTGAAGATCAGTTACGGATTTTTCATCCTTTTAGTCAGAATTAGAGAAAAATTTCAGCAAAGAATGTTATTACTGTAACACTGATAATTGCACAGTGATGCAGTTTAAAAATCATAAATATTTAGATATGGTTGAAACTCAGCTGCTCTACCTCATAGATATGAACGCAGCCCTTAACTATCCTGAGTGTCAAGTGACACAGTTCCCTTCACAACTCACAATATTTATGTTAAGACTTCCTCACATGGCCAGATGGGCTTGAAAAGCTTTACCAGAGTAAGCTGAGCTGCTGAGCACCACTCCCAGATGGTTCCACATTCACTCCCAAGAGCATGCCATGAACACATGGATTATTATTTTCGAGAACAGAGTACCCACAAATGAAACAAAATGCAGCCATGGGACATCCAGGAGGAAAGTCTATGGTTTATGTCCCCCAAATACACTAAAAGAGCTCCTCTAAAACTGCTTGAGCAGCACCTCACATCCACAAGGTGCTCTCCCCATAGAGGAAAGGGGTTTTCCTTTGTTGCTCATCCTCTAAAAGGAAAATTTGTGTCTTATGTTTTAAAGCTAGAAATGGATATTATAATGGAGTTGCTGAGCCCCTTCATAACTCTTATGTTACCGTTGTGTTATGCTTAGAATCTTTTACCTTAACATGACGTTACCAACTGTTATGTTGCTGGTGTAGGCAAACAGCTCCAGTGAAGGAGGCTGTTCTCAGACTGAGCCCCAAGCTCTGGGTATTTCCAGCAGAGCTCCAAAACACCATCCCACCACCCACTTTGACATGGCCCCTGGCACTGGAGATTTAGGTAATTCAATTACACAAATGCCCCTTCTCAACAAAGCAGAGCAGCCTGTTGCCTTTTTTGTACTCCCTTGCCCATGGCAATTGCTTTAGCGCCTCTTTTCAAACGTGCTATTAGAGCTAATTATGAACAAGCAGAGAATTCAGTGGCTGCAGCTTTTCAGTGACCACCCTTTAGAAACTGCAGCACCACTGCTGAAACAAAAAAGCACAGACTCTGGATCACTGCAGTCCAGGGGCACGGGGTTATTCCCAGAATTAAAGCGGGTTTGAGCATGCTGCAAGAATGAGCAGAGCCAGGAGACCTCTCTTCCTGCTCCTAAAGCTGTTTATCAGCAAAGAGCAATAAGCTGACTCTTGCAGACCCTTTTGATCCAGACACTGCAGTACTTTGACAACAGACAGTATAAAGGTAACTAAAATAAGGCAGCAAAAATGTATTAAGGCACATCTACAGGCACAGTGAGCAGGTAAGACTTGCTCCAGGTCACCCAGCAGAGCAGCACTGTCACTGCCTGCTTAGGGCAGCTAAAATCCTTTAGCACACTGCAAAAGAACCAAGATGGAAGAACATTTATTAAAAAGGTAATGGAAGAGAGCATAAATCTGTCATGCTGTTTGACTAACTTTTTAGAAGCGTACTAAAACACAGGCAATTTAAAAAAAATTGGTCTGTAGCATTCCTCTCCTTCACTACCTGCTCATAACCCTCATAATCCCTAATTTATTCTTTATCTCTCCTGCTGCCTAAATGAAGGTGCTGCTGCAAAACTGAACTAGACAGAAGAATTCCTGAAGACCTGGAGAGGCAGGTGGGATTGTGGAGGCTGCTTGGACAGAGGTGTGAAGGAAACCTCTGCTGGGAGCACATCACTCTGGAAAAACAGCATCACCCATTCACCAGATATCCCCTCACACTGAACCCCCTGCTCTGTACAGCCTACACATTAACTGAAAGTGCCTTTGGTAATGTGTTATAGCAGGTGCTGTGGTGTTTATGATCTGTTAGGAAGCCAGAGTTTCTCCCTCTCCCTTTTTCTTCTGGTTGCTCCTACAATTTCTCCTGCTTTTGGTTTGGATGTGAATTCTTCCAGGGTAAAGGTCAAAATTAAAAAAAATAAAAAAGAAAGAAAGAAATAAACATTAAGTCACAAAGTCTTGAAATGTTATTGCAATTTATATATGGGTGAGAATAAAAATGTGTCTGCTTTCTCTGGGAACACACCTACGTGCAAATAGAGACCTTTATAAAAAGTTCTCCTTTATTACCTTGGTGGGAAAAACATATCAAAGATTGATTTTTCTTTTTATGACTATTATTAACCTTTTGTTACTGGCCAAAAATAATCTGGTTAGAAAATGTGCAATGCATCAAAAAGAAAAGAGAAGAATTTAACAGAAAATTAATACTTGGCGGGAAAAAATATGATGATTCTCTCTTTTGCTTTTTCTTCTAAGAGTCAAACTTTACCTCCAATGGAATGAGACAAGTGTCAAAGAGAAGAGATGTTTCAGAGAGAACCCAGAACCATCTCCCAGGATGCCAGGGCAAAGGGAATGGGCAGGAGCCTGGTTCCACTCCTTCTCAATTTCAACACAAAGCTGTTCCTGTCTGTATCCAACACAGCACTCACTAGCTCTGGCTGACAGGAGATGGACAGGATGTGCAAAGCCCCCCATTTGCACTGGATTCACTCCACCCCTCTTCTGTGTCAGGAAGAACTCCTATTAAATCCACTACAGCTGAAACCCTGGAGAACTAAGCACAAACATACAGATCTCACCAGCCACCAGAGAGCTTCCTCATGTGCTTCCTCATACCCATCCCACCAGAAATTCTGCCCAGGAAAGGGCAAGACAGACTTTTTTACAACAATTTGAAGTGTGTGTAAATACCAGCACAGCTATCTGTAGCTTGTGAACACTACAGCTCTGCCCACAAGCCCTCAGACTGCAGCTCTGCTTCACATCCACCTCTGACAAATTACCCAAGCATTTATTGAAGGCTGCTCACATCTCACCAGTAAGAGCTCAAAGATTCATCAGCAAAAGTGTATCTATGTCCAAACTGGGAAGGAGAGCAGAGCCAAAAAGTGCCATGATGGTAAAAAGCAGTCAATCATAATCTGACAGGAATATGCTGGACAATTATTTCTGAATACAATCACACTTACATAGGCCAGCCCTTAATTACAAGACAGAACTGGGAGTGTTGACTCAGGAGCACTGGTTGGGTGGAAGAAACCATTTGCAAAGTGGTTGCTGAACCAGTTTAGGTGAAAACCTGGTCTGTTCAGACATCCTAACACTGGTGCCAGCTAAGCTCAGATATGTGGGCTGCAAACTTCAGTGGCTCAAAATTATGTTATTTTCCCAGATTACATTTTTTTGGATGTTCTTATAAGAGAATCCCGGAATGGTTTGGGTTGAAAAGGACATTAGAGATCATCTAGTTCCAAACCCCTGCTATGGGCAGCAACACCTTCCACTAGATCAGGCTCCTCCAAGCTCTGTCCAAACTGCTCTCGGACACTTCCAGGAATGGGGAAGACACAGCTGCTCTGGGCATCCTGTGATAAGGCCTCCCCACCCTCACAGGGAAGAATCTTTTTTCCTAATATCTAATCAAAACCTACTCTCTTTCAGTTTCAGTTGTTCTCCCTTGGCACTAAATGAGCTTGTGAACAGTCTCTGTCTTGTAGGTACTGGAAGGGTGAAATTAGGTCACCCTGAAGCCCTCTCTGAACAACCTCAATTCTCTCAGCTTCACAGGAGAGGTGCTCCACCCCTCTAATCAACTTCGTGGCCTCCTCTGGACTTGCTCCAACAGGTCCATGTCCTTCCTGTGCTGGGGCCCCAGAGCTGGATACAGCACTACAGGTGGGGTGTCACCAGAGTGGAGCAGCTTTTCTGTGATAAATTCCCTGAGAGAACTTGCTGTGGAGTTTTGGAAGAACTTAGAATTCATGGAAACATTTGGTCAGGAGGCTGTGTAACACATCAATCCCATTTACCTGTGCTCCCTCTTACCTGGATGTTCACATCAGCAGCATTCTGTAACAGAACTGAAACCAGCTCCTTGTGTCCTCTGTCACACGCCCAGTGGAGCAGAGCCCGGCCCTGAAACAGCCAGGAGAAAATTAACAAAGCCAAGCAAAAAAACACCCCATGGAAAATCAGTCTTGCTATTAAGTAATAAACACCAATACCAAAATTAACACAGACTTAATAAAAAATACAAAATAATACTAGTATCACTTACTGGTGATCTGGACTTCCACAATAATGCTAGAAATGTCAAAAAGTGACATAGTTCAATTTTTCATTAATTTAGCACCACCCCCACAAGCCAGCTAAAAATTTAGAGGGGAAAAGCAGCAAAGTATGAAACGCAGGAGCCAGCACATTATTTGTTTTCCTGTATAGATTTAGGATTTTGGCACCTCTGACTTTTCTGGGAGCAATGATTTACACAGCAAGGGTAGGATATTCAGTGCTGCCTAAGTCACCTGGCTGCCAAGTCCCCAAAAGCTCATTCCTCTGGCAGGTCTGAAGCACTCAAGCCATGGGTCCTGCCTCTGCTGGAAGAGAAAATTAAAACTGGATGTCTGGGCAGGCACCCCTGACTGTTCTCTTTTGGGCAGGCTGCTGCATCCATACCTCCAGCACCTCCCAAACCTTCAGAGTTTTCTTCCCATCCCCTTTCTACAGGTGTCTGCCACCATGGGATGGATGTAATGGAAATTCAGATCTTCCTGCACACCCAAGGGCATGGGAAGTAGCTCAGGATCCCTGAGAAAGGTAAGCTGGGGTTGTTCAGTCTGGAGAAAAGGAGACTCAGAGGTGACCTTATCACTCTCTACAGCTCCTGAAAGGTGATTACAGTCAGGTGGGCTTGGGCTCTTTCTCCAGCAGCACTGAGAGAACCAGAGCTCACAGACTCAAGCTGTGCCAAGGGAAATACAGGCTGGATATTGGGAAAAAGTTTTTTACAGAAAGGGTGATAAAGTTCTGGAATGGCTGCCCAGGGAGGTGGTGCAGTCCCCATCCCTGGGTGTGTTTAACAAAGCCTGGATGTGGCACTGGGTGCCAGGGTTGAGTTGAGGGGCTGGGGCTGGGTTGGACTCGATGATCTTGGAGGTCTCTTCCAACCCAGGGATTCTGTGAATTCTGTGAACTCAAAGTAGTTTGAGATGGCAAACAAAGAAAACCTCCTATGTACACTTTGCAGATTAGCCTTAATGTTCTATCAGTCTCTCCTGGTTTAGGACAGCACACTTGTAGGGAATTTCTTGGAAATCACCCTGCAGATCACCAGGAATCACCTCCCTCAAGCTGCGACACCATCAGACTGACCTGTGTTTTTCAATATGCCAAGGAAAACAGTCACAGACCCTCACAAAAGAAATCATTTAAATTAGCCCATGCCTGACTATAAATCTCTTGACAAAGCAGTGGGGAACAAGGTGAGCAACTCATTTATCTGCTAATGGGAACGCTGAGCCAAATTTCCTGGCCACGGTGCCAGAAAGCAGGAGGGGCAGAAGACACCTGTGACCAAAGCTCACACTGCTTCTGCTGGATATTCCTGGGCAGGGCAGCAGAGGTAGAGCATGATCTAAAGTCAGGAAATCCACACTTTTTGACCCAGCCACTAATTAATTTTTGTAACACGGAATTTTAATGCTACACTGGTTAACCTTGCATTAGAATGAATTTTCTGACAGTGACTTTCTGTGGAAGCACTGATGACATCCACAGGCCATTTAATGATTCGTTTTCTTGCACTCAACACCCCTATCAAAGTCTACAAGGGGGAAAAAGTACAACTTAAAACAACTGGTAAATATGGAGAGATCTTTAATTCACATTTAGCATCCTTAACTCATCTCTGGACTGGTAATTACTTTAGACTTAGGATTTCATTGGAAAAATATAAACTTTTTTCAAGCCACAGATGTTTATCTCAAAAGGAAGAGGCACATCTGAAATATGCACAATAGCAAGAAATACTTCAACAGATTACTTCAGTGTCTTGATATATGCGTAGAGGAATATTATTGCAATTATTCAAATGTATTCATTGTACAATTACATGATAAAATAAAGGCACTTTTATCCTTTATATCAAAATCCATGCTACAGATTAGGAGCTAAAATATGTTGGTTTGCATTTGTCTCTGGATAAGGAGAATCTTATTTTATTGGTGCTGAAATTGGCTGAGACCAATAAAGAAAAACCAAGTTAGTTGTGACAGCTCAGGGGTACCAGAGCACTGTGCCACTGGTCCTGCCCATGACACTGGCAGGCTGGTTCTGCTACACTTGGTGCCTACTGAACAAGACAAAACCCCGAAGCCTGATCATCCATAGTCATTAAAAATCTCCTTGTGCTATTTGCAGGAGTATGGATTTCAAGTCTTGGGCCAATTCCACTTTGGGTAATTACACTCTGCTTACCTATATATTTTCTCCACAACTCTAAATGGATACAATATTTTCTAATTAGTGCCTTAAATGGCTCTGCATTGTAATTGTGCACTATTAAACAGCTGACATGTTCCACCCAAGAAATGTCTGCAGCACGCTACGCCCTGGGCACGGGGTGCAAGGGGCTTTGGAGACCTTCTGTGCAAGAGCACACCAGGAGATGTGGAAGGAAAAATACCTCCAGAAGGATCTCCACCCACTTACTGCATAACAAAAAGCATTACTACAAATTTGGTATTTAAAATGGTTGGACTTGATGATCTTAGAGGTCTTTTTCAACCTTAATTGCTCTATTAGATAATATTCACATTTATTTAGAAACTAGATAATATTCACAATTATTTGTAGAACATCAGAATAACAGTCAACAGCCCCAGCTAACATACTTAGGCAGCTATACAGCTACAAAATCCACTTGTTTCCTATGTCTTTCTTAAAATAAACCTTAGTGATAAGTCAAGTTTAAATTGAAAATACAGTGCAAATCTTTGTTTAGCAGGGATATCACCTCTGCATATTGAAAAACTCTTTAGTCTGCCCAGCTGGTGCTTGATATCAGCATACAGCCTGCGTTTGTGTGTTTAAATAATGTGGCAGAAATCTTAAAGGCCACAGATTGAGCTTTCCCAAAACAATTCCCACATGACTATTTCATTAAGCAGTGAGAGACTCAAAGCAACATGAATAATTTCACGTAGGAAAGCACTGCAGCAGTGAGGTCTTGGCTAGATGCAGTCAAACATCAAGGTACTCCCTCCCTGCAATTCAAACACAACAGTTGATGCAGAACCTACTTGAGAGTAGATACATTTCCCCCCACCTTTGAAGTATTAAAAAAAAAAAAAAAAAAAAAAAAGCATAAAAATAGCCCCAGTGCACTAACCCTGCCTTTTAAATCTTCTGTGCTTTGCTTGGCTAACTGCTGCCAGCTTGGCCAGCTCCTGCAGCAGTTTCTCAAGCCAACAGCACATCAATTTTGCTCAGCTCCAAGTCACAGGGTGTTCACAAACAAAGCACAGGACAGGGATTTGTCTCCCATACACTGAGTCGGCAGACAAATGGATGGGAATGATTTTCACATCAATTAGCCTGAGCAGAGAAAGGGGAGAACAAAGCCAAACCGAATGGATGTGCTACAGTATAAAACTACACTTCCAGGCACGATGCTTGCAGCTATAATGGCTGGGTAGCAATGAGCCACTCTAACTTGTGGCAAGTGTTCTGTGAGCAGTAATTAAGAACAGACAGATACCTACAGAATGGCTGTATCCCCCTGTGACAGCAGGAACAGTGAATGGAAGGGTTGTTGTTACAATTACACAGGTAAACTTGACTTGGAAGTCAATCACTTTCAGAGCTCTGAAATGTTTGGTGAAGCTTTTCTAATGGGAGAAAGCCTATAAATCCAGAGGGATGTGACCCTTCCTCAAATACATTTTCCCCCCTGTCCTTGCCTTGGCAAGCTGGCACCAGTTTGGCACTTGCTGTCTCAAAAGCACAAGGATCAGGGACTAAGTGAGCATCCTGTCAGATGCCTTTCATTAAGGTTTTGGCAAGGGCTTAGACATTGCACACAGGTAACATGTTTGTTTACTGGGATTTATCCAACAATTAAAAAAAAATTATCTAGGTACAACCTCCACAGCTCTTGGCACAAATTAGAAAAGCAACTCATCTCTGCCTTTGAGCAGCTCCTGGTTTGTTAGAAGGTGAAGAAATACTATTTTCAAAAAGGCAGCAAGTGAGGCACACTCCCATGATGTGCCTGGGGTGACTTCACAGCCACAGTCCATTTCTTATTCCATTAGTCCTGCTGACATACACAAGGAAAACAGGTTGTTTTAGTCTGTGCTACTTCTTATAGGTGAATGCAAGCGATTCTGTTGAACTCTGGGCAATTTAGATACAGTAAATGGAAGCTTGTACATGATTACTGTCATTAGGCTCTTTGTTTAATTCTAAATTGGAGTTTATCATATCTAAACTGTTAGCAGTATGCTGGCCTGAATGCTGCACACGAAGAGCTTTACTTCTTCTGGGGAGAAGGCCACTTATGCTTTGGAAGTTTCCCAGTGCATCTATCTAAACTCCAGGATCTTCTGCTCCTTTTCTGAAATCCTTTTGCTTTGACTAAGTTGGGTCATCCACACTTTACATTTTTATTCTTTCATATTTTTATTCTTTCTCCTTTCACTGACTTCGTCTAGGTTTGCACAAAATGGAGGGGAGGGGATACAATTAGATGGAGTACTACCATATCACATCAAAATAAAATCTAAACATCTTACAACCCCAGCCAAGTCTTTATTGTCCAAGGAAAGGCTGAGCTGAGTGTCTTTGCAGCTTAGCATGAGCCTATTTGGTGCTTCAGTAGATTTTGTTTCATAAGAAGTTAACTCTTTGTATGTACCCTGCTGACATTTTCAATTTATAGGTATTTAAATCACAGGATTGATAGTGTGAATTATGTCCAGAAGCCAGGTGAGGCAGCTTTTGGATTTGGCAGGGTGTATTTACACAGTAACACTAAAATAGTTCATAAAAGTGACGAGATTGTGCTTGCATACACTTCAAGAAAGAAAGGCTCAGTCTGGGTTATCTCTAGTCTAAAATGGGTTCTAAAACTTCAGTCAACCTGCATGGTATTGGAAAAAAGTTTCTTCCCAGACTGGGAAGAACAGGTTGGGATACCAAACAATAATGGCAATGCTTTCAGTTCCATAACATATAATGAAACAACTATTTCTTTCAGATTCTTCCTTTTGGTATGCTATTTTTTTGGATTTTTGAGCATTTGTTGGGGTAAAGCTGTGAGAATTTAATCTATGGGTGAGTTTTGTCCCAGTGGGAATCCTCTCACAAGTCCTTCACAGGTAAGCAGATGTTTTTGGCTCTTGCCTGTGCTGAATCAATCCCATACTCTGCAACAGCCACCTGCTAATATCCATCAGTTAGAAATAGGACTTCTTTTACATCAGGGACTCATGGATAACTCCCAAAGAGGATGTCATCTGGTAGTTTTTTACATAGTTTAGATACTTCAGCTTCCACAAAACATTTTGATTTTTTTTAAACAGTATTTATTTGGCTGAAAACAAGCATATTGGAGCAGAACAAGCACATTACTTGAATAGAAAGGAAAATACAAGCTTCCGAATGCTGCTAATTATGAAAGAGTATCTTGCCAGTGGAAACAAAGCAATGCTAACATGCACTTATTGCAAGCATGTGATCCTAAAAATGAGCTTTCATTAATGAACAGACTCCAGCTGCATTTTCTGTGGGACTGCCCTGGACATCTCCGCCTGTAACCTGTGATCAGCAGGAGGAGGATGGAGCTCAGGAACAGTGCTGTTGCAGCGACCGTGTGGCACATGACAGTTTCAGTTCATTGAATTTATGATGTGAAATTCCAATCCTGATTGTGAACACCCTCCCTCCTCTCCTCTGAAAATTAATTCACATGAATTCCTGATTAATAATAAAAGGCCCTGCCATCAGCATTCACAGCCCCAGCCGGGGCTGTCATGGCTCAGAGGGCAAAAATCTGCTTAGAGCTACAGGAGAACCCAACTGAATTTGTGCCGTCTCAGTCTATGAATGTCTAAGCACTTCATCTGTTCACCAAAACACAACGTGCTGGAAGGAGCTGGGCTCAGCCTGGACCAGGGACAGGGCTAGGTGGCAGTGTGCAAGCAGGGAAACCAAGTTGACAAACCTGGTATGGCCACAACTCCTGAAGGATCAATGGGAAACTGCCCCCATCAGGTGTTTGCTCTTACCAAAAAAAGGATGAAGCCAATTCACAGTTTTAGACTGTTTTTTCTTGGGGTTTCTGGCAATGCCTGTATTATCTCCCTGTGGGGAAATGGTGGTTTGAGTTTGATGAGCAAAGAAAGACTGGAAAATGTCGCTGGTTTTGGGAAGCTGGAAAGCCTCTGTCACTCATTACAGTAAAATAGGGTGTTCCTGACAAATGAAATTATTGGTATTTGACTCTATTGATTCAGAATGCTGAAAAATTGTTATGTTAATTAAAATATATAATATCACATCATATCTATACTATATTATATTATATTTATACTATATTATATTTTATCTATACTGTATTATAACTATACTACAAAGAATACTAAAGAATATAAAGGAAAACTCGTGACTGTCTCCCAACAGTCAGGACACAGCTTTTTTTAATTGGTTAAGGAAACAAAACAATCTTTAGCAAAATTTAATTGACATATTATTTCAGGTAAATAATTTTTTAGCACATTTCACATGTGCAAGATAACAGGAGCAGCAAGGAGAGATAGGAATTGTTTTTCTCTCTCTCAGTGTTTTTCTAGGAAAAAACTCAGAGAGAGAATTAGGTCTCTCTGTTCAGAGAATGTGAATGCCACAACTCATTTCCCCTCCTTCTGAAATGATGAAAAGCTTGTGGCATGTCAGAAATCCTCCTTCAACCTGAACAGACTGTATGGGTCAAAAAAGCTGTTCCACTCACTTCCTACTTCTCTTTGACCACATTTAGTGTACAAAGTGGGGAAAGGGAGGTATTCTGAAGATCTTACTTTGCAAGTGGCTGCTGGTACTGCTGAAAATAACAGAGAAACTAAGTTTGTGATCTGACATGCTACAGTCCTACAGTTAGACATCCACACCACCAGAAATCCAATGGAAAGCTGTTTCCAGATTACCCTATCTCAACGACCAAGTGTTTGTCCAACTGCTGCAGCACCTTGTTACAACAATTCTATCCATGGAATTTTAAAAAGGAGTAGCAGTGAATTAATACACAAAACAGATAAAAGATTGATGGTCCTTATCTTTTCTCCATACCTCCTCATCTGTGACATTCACATCCACTTTTTTTGATTGAATGGCTTTGGTTACATAGTCAATGTTGTTTTCTCTGCAGTAATCAAAAATGTTCTTGTCCTCTTCCCTATTCAGGAAAAAAAAGCAAAACAAGCACCATGTTACTGCACAACACAAAGGCCACATGCACATTATATGCTTTAACTTTGTTACAGACATTTCAGTGCTGTCATTGGATCCAAACAGGCATCTAGCATTGCACATGCAGAATAATGTGCTTTTCCCCACCTCCCCTAAGTTAAGAAACAGAAGATCCTGCTTCCTAGAAAAACAAAGGTTGTTTTTTAACAGTATTATATCCAGACAAATATCAGCTTATTCCTGTGAAATGGCACAAGACATGTATGAAGTTAGCCAGAAAAATCCACGTTCAAGTTCTGGTATAAATCACTGCAATCCCACAGAAAAGAAAAGGCTAAAAAGCTGTTCTTCTTGTAAGAGCCACTCTGGGTCACAACAAAGCCCCATCCAATGCCATCCACCCTGGACAGAGGCCACGAACACGGCTTGGAGAGAACAGCAGGACAAACAGGAGACCTGCAGAACAATCTGTCCCTGGCTAAACACATGTTGGATCCTGGATACAACACCAGCAAGGGCTCACTTAGAACTGCTGGCAGGCAGAAAGATCAAATGATGGTGTCCCAGGTGCTTGAGTCACACCTACAGCTCCTCCTACAGCTAAAAGCAACACTCTGGCTTCAGACACAGTAGAACTTCCATCCTTACCTGCCAAACAAACACCTCCAATGAAGTTGACTCTTCATAGATTCTTACAAGAATAATACCTTTAGGCATTATACCACTCTGCTGCTAGCAGGGAATAAAGACAAGAGGCCGTTGGTTTTCCAGAAGTAAGCCAAAAAGCCCATATAATCCTCTCTCTTTCTAGTTTCCAGATGAAAACCATGGTTCAAATGAGCCCATCAACATTGCTATGGGACTTGGCAGCTTCACAAGAGTTAAACACAGAGTTGTTGCCTCACATGACACCCCCAGTTTTCAATCACCTTAAGTAAAGACCTTCCTCTGGATGCTCAGCAGAACTCAGACTGACAGCCTCAGTTACCAAGAGAAAAGGGAGCTTGCTGGAGCTGGTCAGACCCAGGAAGGAGCTCAGTCTGCTGTGGGCAGGAGGAATTCAACAGGGAAATTTGAGAACTGATCCCCTGGTGCTAAAAGGCAACAGCATTTCTATTCATCTGCATTGTTCTTGAACTCGCAGGCTGAAGAACTCCAGGAAGGAAAAGTAAAATCTAGATAACACTGCCATTTCTGAGCAATGGGTTACAAACAAAAAGTGACACTCTTTGACCCTCAAAAATGAAATGCCAGCAAGGCCATGTTCTCTGCAGAGCACCATTACCCAGTTTTGACTTTGTCTTTTATAGTTAGGCATCTGGCTTACTGAGTTACATCTGATTCTTCACACCTCAAGCATTTGTGTCCCGCCAGGGTGCCAGAAGGAGATGGGAAAAAACACTGATACTTGCTCCAGTGGCAGATCACTGCTTTCTCCAAAGAAGTCACCTCCTCTGCCCTCCCTCTCACCTTGCTGCCTCAGTAGCACTGTTCTCCAGCACATCGCCCCTACCCTTTGTACACAGGCAGTCCCTGCAGAGACACCTGAGCTGCACCTTTCTAGTGAAGAGCTGGGAGCCACACAGGATTTCACACTCTGTGTTTAGGCCTAAGGACGTTACAGAAGGCTCCCAGTTTCTCAACCAGTTTGTCACGAAATCATTCCTTGGAGGTCTTGCCCGCTCGTTACACATAAACTCCTGGGAAAGAGATCACTCAATTCTTTAAATGCAATTACCTTGAATTCCAGGAAAAAAGAATCTCACAGCAGGATTAGAAAAGGCAAAAGCTTACACTGCTCGAGATGGAGTTTGACAGACTCATGATGGAGGTCACAAGACATGCCTGCCCCTGCTAACAAGGGCTGATGTGATATGCTGGGAAGTCCCTCCAGTCCTGCCTTGTTAGTCCAACCTCTCCAACACAGCCCTTGGGAGAAGCTGCTTTTCAAACAACCCTGTACAGGAACTTGGTTCCTCACTGCACAGCCACACCTCCCTCATTTATTACAGATCACTCTTTCTTCCAGAACACCAAAGAAAACCCCAGTCCCCTCTCACTAGAGAGGCTCAAAGCCATCCCCAGGTACTCCTGGGTGATTTTCCATGTCACAACCATGAGCTCGGGCTGTGCCCTCCCTCCCTGGCAGTGCTGCAGAGCCCTGACAGAGCTCACAGGGCAGCACCAGAGGTACCAGCAGGGACGTGGCAGGCATAGGGCACCTGACTGTGCTCCACAGGGAGCATCCATGGGGTCTGTGCCAGCAGAGAGGGCACAGAAACCCTGACCTACCACAACCAGTGCATTTTCCCACCACAGCCTCCAGACAGGACTTTTAATGTCTTTTCCCGAGGATATTACTGTCTGTAAGGGGAAAATGACCTGACACAGCTATTTGGATATGATTTAGTTTTCTGGAATAACCAACTCTGTAAATGCTCTATATATCCCCATTCCAAAAAACCACTTTTCTTTCAGAAGTGTCCACAATGGAATTAGTCCAGAATACCAATTTCCCCACCTGAAGATAAGGTTTCGGGAAATTTCGTTCTTCTACTCTGCATTTATTTCTCAATCTTTAAGCCATTCCTTTGCTCCTGATGACCTCCTTAAAAATTATATATTATATAATATATGTATTATATATATGCATACATTATATCCAACTTTTCTATAAATATTAACAAAGAGAAACAAGCCCTTTCTGGTCACAATGAGAACATTTCACCTACAAATAAAGTAATCATATGAAGCTGCACTCCAGACATTTAAAACAACCTGATCCAGCTAAAACCAGGAAGGGAAACTGAGGAAAAAGCTCAGAGGAGTTAAAAACCAGATTTTTGGAGGAACCAATACTAGGGAAGACATTCTTCTTGAATGGTGTGAATGGAATAATGATGAGTTACTGTTATTTGATGACTTTGCATTGAAAACCACACAGTACAAATAAGAAACAGAGCTTGAAAACTTGGCAACTCTGTTTTTTCCCTTCCTTTATTTTATGTGTGTGAATGTATATATATTAATAACTCCACTGTAGTAAGTGCAGGAAAAGAAAAAGGATGTAAAGACTTTATCAGACCTGTTCCTAACAGGAATTTACTCTTCATAAAACTGGTAAGAGTCAGCAGCAAGGCCCAGAAAGTGGTAGAAACAGGCAAAAACCAGACATAAACACGTGAGAAATACAGAAGTGACAGTGCAAAGACATGCTTAGATCATGTTATGGAGGAGAAAACCCATAGCATTTCCATCAGTATTTTCAGAAAAATCTCAATTTACATAAAAAATACAGTATTCAGGACATCTTCAGATTAGAAACACCATGAAACTCAACCTAATGGAGATGTGCACAATAATGCAAAACCTGTAGCTAAAAGGAAGATGCAATTGGATGCAATTTTCTTTCCACGTGAGATTGTTGAGATAAAAAGGAGTCTTCAAGTCAGCAAGCACCTGACTGTCAGTAGAGGCAGGTGGAGTTTTTATATCTATTTCCTGAGGATGACCAGAGGGTTTCTCTTCTCGCTTACTGATGGCCCCCAAAGCTATTTCCTTGTGCTCGCCCCCATCCCCAGTAAGAGACAGTAATTCTCATTTAAAGATGAGTTGAAGCATACCTGTTGCCTGCAAATAACACATGGGCAGCTTTTTCCATCCTTGAATAAAAGGATTTGGAAAAACTTAAACCAAGTCACTCTCCCCAGGCTTAGAAGGCTTTGCAAGCTTTCTCCATAGGCTGTCCCAAACACACGTGTTGAGCCAACAGGTTTAAAACAGCTCATGGAAAAGATCTGCTGCCAGTTGATCATTTCCTTCTTATCTGGAGTGCTGTAAAACTGCTTGCTTGCTAAACAGCACCAAGGCTGCTACTGAAAAGGGCAAAGAAGAGATTTGAAATTCCCATTATTTTATCTGGAGTGCTGTAAAATTCCTTGCTTTCTGAACAGCACTAAGGCTGCTACTGAAAAGGGCAAAGAAGAGATTTGAAATTCCCATTATTCCCAACCCTCCAGGCTTGCCCTGTCCCCTTCCTCCCCCTCTGTGGGTTACCTCCAGCGCAAGGCTCAGGACAGAGGACTGAGACCAGGCTCTGCTCTGGGCATTCTCTCCCGTTTTCCTGGGGCTGCTCCAAGGCACATCCCAGTGGATTTGCAGTGGAGTGGCCCCGGGTGTCACTAACAGGTGGCTTGGCCCGTGTGCTTGGCACGGCTGGGCACGGCTCGGCTCGGCACGGCAGCGGAGCGGAACGGGACGTGTGCGGGGAGCCAGAGGAGCTCACAACACTCGCTGTTTATGGCAGGGCCCCGGGCCCCCCAAGGGAGCCATTTTCACATAATCTATAATTATCTCTTCGCTTTAATCGCCTCGTCACTTCGGAGGCTCTCCTGGGCACAGGAAGAGGAAAAGCTCATTAACTGAACCTTTTCTCCTCTCTCCAGCCACCCATAGCTTTTAATTGCTTGGTGTTGTTATTATCTATCAGTGCAACTGGGATCATTTTCATAAGAAAGGGTGTTGGGAGGGAGGGAGGCAGGAGCAGGTCCCTGAGGTACGCTCCACAGACAAACCTTTGCTTTCTCAATTATTTATGCCAGCTGAGGTTTTACAAGTTGAATAAATCCATAACTCAAGTTTATTTTGAGCCGGCAGGCTGTCCCGAGGGAAGTGTTGCCCACTTGGCGGCACACTCGTGTGCCATCCCTCGGAGAGCCACCGGGACATGGCGGGACATGTGTCATCCAACTCCCCAGCCACCGCATGGCACAGGAGGCAGCTGGGAAAACACAGAGTGGGAGCCACCAAAGGAGGATGTGCTCTCCAAAGGGAAGGCAGCCCTGAGCCCTTTGCACAACAAAGCAAAGCCCCAAAGGTCACCGCTCTGGGCACAGTAAAAAGAGGGAAAGCAATAAACTTGGCAATCATCTTAAAGTCAAAAGATTGGTCCGCTGAACATCACCATGAGAGCAGCCCTTTCTAAGCGACACTGACCTGAAAAACCCCAAGTCCCAGCTGCCAGGACCCACAGGTGTTTCGCTTGAGCACACTGTGGGTTCCACAGAACCAGGAAAGCCCTTCCACAGGGATCGCACAGCCCAGCACTTACGTGAATGACACATCTGTGGCATGCACAACACCAGCCTGTAATTCCCAACACAGATGCCACATCTCTGCAGCTTTACACTCATTTCCAGTGCTGGTGTTCCCAAAAGTAGGGCTGGAGGGAGATAACAAAACCCCAACTGTGCTCTGGAGCACTGGGCTCATCCCAAAAACCATCAGTGCTCTGAAGCAGCATCCTTGCAATGGATGCTGGAAGCAGCTCTTTAAAATTCAGCAGCCTTTGTGCCTGACCACATGCAGCGACCTCTGGTATTTTCTGCCAAAACAGTTCATTTGTCTCACACAACAACTAATCAATTCCCAGGGCCATCCATCACGGGGGCTCGCACGAGCCGGCCCGGCAGCGGGACCAGATGGCGGCTGCGTTAGTGGGATTAATACAATTCTGATGGATTGCACGGCAGCAGGCAGGTCCTGCACACCAGGGGTGCCTGCTCCACACCCACATCCTAAATGTTTGCCCCACTCATGACTGGGGTTGCTTCCAAATGTCTGGGGAAAGGTGGTAGTTTTGACCAGAAAAGGGGTTCTTCAGCATCCCTCTGGATGGAAGAAGTAAAGCACAGCTCAGGGAGGTCTCTGTGCTGACTGGCAGGTGTCATTCCCATCCTGGCATGCCAAGGCCCTGGGGGAGCAGCTCGTGGCAGAGTGCAGGAGGGCTCCTCCAGGGGAAGTGGAAAGGGAAACGGACATTTGGCAATGTTATTTCTCATTCTCCACCTGCCAAATCAATGTATTTGTTTCCTGAAAACACTTATAAACTGCCTACTCCTTGCCTCGGCTTAAAAAAAACCCTGAAAAATAAAGCTGGATTTCCAAGGCTGTGGTATTTTTGGCACATCTCTCAGATTGTGTCTTGGATGAGATTTATACTGGTAACACATCAGTCAGCCTCAGATCACTGGTCATTTCCCAGGTTTGTGAAACTCCAATTATAGTGCCTTGATCATGAAAGAGCTCCACTACTACTGCTTTGTTCTGGTAATAAGACCAGAAAAGGAACATAAAGCTTTATGTAGCAGTAAAAAAACCCAAACCACCACTACACCCAGCCTGAAATCACTGAAGATTTCTAAATTTTTCCTTCCAAGGGAACCTCCAAGTCCCATCATCAGCCACCGGCATGCAGGAGTTTTATGCAATGCCTGAGGGGAGATAAGTGATTTGCAGAGAAACCCAGAGGCAGAGCACTATGCTAATACATCCTGCAACTGCTCCCCATTACTCACTGGGGGTACTTGAGCTCTTTATTGCCAGGGTTTATTAATGACTCCTAATTGATGACCAGTGCCCAGTACCCCAAAGTAAATAACTGCTACGCCTCATTAGCTCAAGAGACCTTCTCCTGATTTGAGGGCTGATCTATGAACACACAAATTGCACTGATTTACCCGAATCTCCTTCTAAATTGATTTAATTAGATCGGTATAACCTGTTTCTGTGGATGCTCTTGAATTTATTTGGAATCAGTGCAATGTACTGTGAGCCAGACTGACCATTTTTCTATCTTGTTCTCAATTAGAAACATTTGAGATAATTAGTGATAAGGAAAAAAAGTGGTCCTGGCACCACCAGAGTTCCTCCTACTGCTGATCCACTTTAGGGCAGAGTATGGTAACTTCACTTTGTCCATCATTTACAGATCTGCATCCTAAACCCCAAGCATTTCATTCCACAAAAGGAATGTGAGAATTATTTAGGAATCATTTTAGACACTCAGTTTGAAATCAATGGCACTGCTGCTTTGTTGCTAACTACTGCTGATGGCAAATGAGGGGTTTATTCTATTTCAAACATTCTAATTCTAATTCTATTCTATTCTATTCTATTCTATTCTATTCTATTCTATTCTATTCTATTCTATTCTATTCTATTCTATTCTATTCTATTCTATTCCTCTCCCCTTCATACTAACAGCAACAGCTTGGAGGGCTTTAATTGTTTGATAAACTGTTCAAAAGGTTCTGGTAAAGAATAAAACAACTGAACCTGCTTAGGTGACCCTTTAAAACTCTGCACCTGCATTCTTGTCTCTCTCCTGGTGCAAGCTGAGGTCCAGATAAATCAGCAGCCTTTTCCTGCCTTTGGATCAGCAGAATCCTAAAGGGCACATGGTGGGCTGTGTTTGGCAGAGTAATACCTGCTGAAAAATTGCTTCTAGCAGTCTGTCAGGACTCAGGGCTGATGAGGACTCGAGTTTTAGTTTTTAGTACACAAAATAAGGGTTTTTTCTTAGTTATTCTGGGCTTCTTTAGTGATCCTGTAACAAGAAAATACTCATCCTATCAACAGCGCTGGGAAACAAACTGAAGTGGTTTAATTTCTATTCACATTTTTGCAAGCTTGTTGGACCCACCATGGATAATTGAGTCAATAAAAGAGTCTGCACCAAAGTTTCTTTTCTCAGATAGCAGGTTTTGAAGGAGCACACACATACACACTGAACTGACAGCACAGGACTTACCCAGAGCTATCAGTGTGTTAAAGCTTATCTTGGCTCAAGCTGATCAGTCTCCTTTCCCCTTAAATTTTTTCATATTTGTCCTCTATAGAAAATGTCTTATTTTTTTATGATAACATTCTGGTTTATGTAGTATTGCTAAATGCTAAGCTTATGTTTTTCTAAGTAACTACTCACAGCCTCACAAGTCACCCTTCCCAGGTACAGCTATGGAACCAAAACCTGCTCTAGACAAACCTGGACACCAACCCTAATGTTTAGAGCCACTCCCTCTTTAGTTTGGTACCAGAGCAATTTTGCTGTTTAAGGCTATGCTTTTATGAGTGGAATTATCACATTAGAGATGTGTCTACACTTGCATGTTTATTCCCTGCTCCAGGAAGAGAATGAACAGTAGACAAAAGAAGCAGAAAATGTGAAGCTGTCCAGCTCTGGGGATAGATGATGGTGACACTTGCTCATTCCTCTCTTGCCAGGAAGACACTGATGCCTGGGAGTGAAATTGAGCTGATGGACTACATGAGTTTCCACTCTGCCAGCACTGTCAGGACAGTTCATTCAACAAATGCTCAGCAGAATCACCCTATTCCAGCTGTGTGGGAGACTGCACCTGCCTACAGCTTCATTTGTAAGGACAGCTGTGCTGTGCTAAACAAACAGCACCTATGTTCCTCATGCTGTGTTTGGAAAAATGTATTTGCAGCTGTACTCTTGGAAATAAAAGCAAACATATGAAAAGATTTAGGCTGATCAGGTCAACCAGAGCAAACTCTGTTTTTCTGTACATTATTCTGTATTTCAAACCCAAATAAAGGGCATAGGCAGCACTTGGGATAACCAAGACTCTCACAGCATGGTAGGGATTTGATCCACCCCTAAGAGGAGAGCTTGAGCAGTATTTAAACCACAAAGTCAAACTGTGAGATCAAGGATATTGGCTGGGACCTGCACTGATGGAGCAGGGACAAAAAAGGAGCTGGTGGTCAGCAGATGCCATTCCTCAGTGTGTTAAACCAAGGTCACACCTGACCACCTCTGCTCAAGGGCCAGGGCAAGTGAAAGATGTGCTGGCTCTCCATGCAAGGGGAGGAAGCTATTCCTGGCCAAGTCCTCCCCTCCAAAGTGGATTGCAATCCCAAGGGAAATGCCTGCATTGCTGCCAAGCACACATCTGCCACATTGCCTGCTTACAACAGCTGCCTCCATTCCTACCTGAGCTCTTTGCAAAGGGTTTGGAGCCACCTGATCAACATTTCTGTTCCTTGGTTTGTGACAACAAGTTAAAGAAATGCTGTGCTAGAGTTTTAACTCGTTAGGTAAGTTCTCATCTGGAGACTGCATGTTGAGTAATCAGTGCTCACATTTCCTGGATGTAAAAAGATGCAAGACATTCATTAAAAAGTGGGATCATACATATGTAAATGGGTGACTACATGATGGGAAACACTGTCAAAAATTCAGTCTTCTCTGACTGGTTATTTTAGCTAAAAATATGATACAGTATTCTAAAATTTCCTCCACAAAATCATTTAGGTATTGGATTTTAATATTATACCCACGATTAGTAGCCTGGAACAGCAAAAAAATAAACTAAACAAAAACCATCCAGGTGTCCTTATGCAGTAGCTAATGTCACTTATTACTTGCACGTTGACAGTTTTAAGTAGCAGCCACTCTAGTTCAGTAAATGCAGAGCTGGCTTTTGTAGCTGCAGAGCCTAGAAAAAATTAATTTGATATAAGGCACAAACTGTCCCTGAAGGCAAACATTGTCCAACACTAAAACCTTCACTGAACAGTCCCTAATGAATGTATTGGTAAAGAAATAACTATTTGGAAAAGGTAGTGCCTGAATAGCTTTCTATTAAAAATATCCAATATTGCCTTTTTTTAAAGCCATATAACTGAAAAATGGGAAGCCTTGCCCTTCCCCCACATCTTGTGCTAAGGAAAGGTTACTACCTGGCAATGATACAGGCAGATATTGATTTAAATGATTATGGACCTGAAAAGTTCTTTCCTGTCATTTATTATCCTGTTGTAGTTGCCACCACACTTGTGCAATATTAAAAACAAAAAAGCTTTAAAAAATGACATTACAAAACCAGAGTTTTTATCCGAATTCCAGCACAGATAATCACCTGATTATTTCTTCTTCTTGATATAATGAGCTGATGACTGGGCCTCCAAATACAGTTTTGCCTTCCTTTCCCCTCTTCTCTGGTGTCTGAAAGAAAAACAAAGATTGGTCTAGCATCCTGGCTCCCAGCATATTCCCAACTCTCATTCCCAGCCCTGGCCCCTCAGGACCCAAAAGCTGAGCCTCTGTGAGGCAGCATAATATTCTGTTACTAGATTGCAAAGCTTGCCTTTATAAATCTATTTAATATAGATTTAAAATTAAATTTTATAATGGGCAGCATTTCCAAATGATTTACTCCCAGGAACTCTAGGATTCTGAATGATTCCCACCATAATAGAAATGAACAATTAGAATAATGATTGATCGATATGGAGCCCCAGGCCTACCTTTTCAAAAAACCATCCTGCAGCCTGGGATCTTCAATTGCCTGACTTCACATTGATGCCAGACTTTCAGCAGGGGGAAGTGCCTGCTGTCTGAAAGCCTGACCCAATTAGGGGGTGCGGGCAACCAGAAACCCCAACTCTTCCATGGCATTAAGTATTTTGGTTTTCAGATAAGCGGCCAAAACTGGTTTGGAATTTGCAGCAGCAATTCCTTACAAAACCAGCCCATTAACTGCAACTTGCTGCTGCCAGTGGACAGGTCTGAGGCTCACACACCTAGGGTGAAAAAAATCAGGAGCAAAGTCCCAGCCTCTTGCAGCTTCTCTGTAGCTGCAACACACAGAATCACAGAAACATGGAATGATTTGGGTTGGAAGGGACCTTAAAAATCATCTACTTTCACTCTCCTGTCATGAGCAGGGACACCTTCTGCTGGATCAGGCTGCTCCAAGCCCTGTCCAGCCTGGCCTGGAACACTCCCAGGGATCCAAGGGCAGCCACAGCTGCTCTGGGCAACCTGTGCCAGGGTTTCCCCAGTCTCGCAGGGGAGATTTTTTTCCTGATATCTAATCTAAACCTACTCTCTTTCAATTTGAAGTCATTCCCCCTTGTCCTGTCACTCCAGCCACTGTAAACAGTCTTTCTGCATCTTTCTCGTAGGTTCCCTTCAGGTACTGGAAGGCCACAATTAGATCACCCCAAAGCTTTTTCTTGTCCAGGCTGAACAATCTCAGTTCTCTCAGCCTTTCTTCATGGGAGAGGTGCTCCATCCCATCTCATCCCTTCATTACACCCAAAAGCATTGCTATACCATCAGAATTCTACTTAGAAAGATGTTGATTTAAAAAAAAAAAAAAAAACTTTTGTCTTTCTTCCTGCTCCTCAGGTTGCTTTTGTTTTAAATCAATGTACTAGCTCCCTATAATACATTCATTTTTACATTCTGCCCAGCTTGAGCCAACCAGTTCCACCTTTCAGTTCTCCTGTACCAGCCCAAAGCCATTACATTAGGTCTGCAGATATCACAGACTAACTTCTTTATAAGGAAAGGAAAGGAAATTGTCTTTGAAGACTATTCCATGGCAAGTAGGGTCTCTCTAATTTAGAGCAGAAAGTGACATGAAGTTCTCCTTCTTCAAGGCAAAGGGCTTCAGAGTCTTAACAGTGCAGTGCCCCTCTTAAAAAATTATTTAGCAGGGAAACTTACTGTCCATCAATTACTTCGACTCCACTAATAAAATAAAATTAATTTCAGATCACCTGAAAGTGCACAGAAGAGTTATTCCTATACAATGAAGCTATACTTACTATTAGTCTATCCTGTTTGATACTGATGGATGATGGGCATTCAATCAGTGTCAGAAGCTGCAAAAAAATTTTAATCCGTTTTCTTTTATCTCTGGCTACTCGAGTTCTTGGTTGCTGCTTTTTTTTATTTGAAAAAATATATTTAATCTTTCTAGAGGCAGAAACTGTTTAAAAAAAAAAAGATTTCTAGGATTAAGTTCACCTTCTTTGCACAAGGAATGCATTTCTGCCAACGATTAATCACGTTGATTGAGTACACATAAGGTCATCAGGAAACTTAGTGATAAAGGCTCTCCCAAAAACACTCAGGCAAAAACTTCTCTGGTTTTTAATCCATATACAAGTTATTTTGTCCAAGTAGCCTTTATCTCATCTCTTTCACACAGAAATAGGTAATTCAATATTCATTTTATGAATGTTGAAGCAAGCTTATTCCACCACAGTTCTTCATATGTAGAACAAATTTATGAAGAGGGTCCAGGAAAAAAATCTGTTTTCTCAGTATTTAGCCATGAAGACAGAGACAAAGCTCCACCTTTCATCCTGAGGGGGCTTTCAAAGGGGAATGTGTCCAGGCTTCCCAAAAGAGTTAACTCTGCTGCAGCACAGACACAAACTGGTTTCTCTCAATGCAGACACAAACTGGTTTCTCTCAATGCAGACACAAACTGGTTTCTCTCCAGCTGCCTTTGACAACCTGCCTATCCATGAGCTCATTGCCCACTTCCAAAATCCTTGTTGCCCAGCCTGCCAGAACTTCCACGCAATATCTGAGCGTGATGTTCCAAACTCAGTGACACAAAAAGTGGAGCAAGAAGCAGCAGCTCCCTCCAAATCACGTCACAGCTACTGACAGCACTGACAAGAACTGGTGTTTTTATTTGTTGTTCATCCTGGCTGAAGGGATCAGTAATGCCCTTTTCCTTCTTAAATCTTTTGAAATTTTTACAGCAAAAGATAGCTTTTAGGGCTGCTTATATGCAGGTAATGACTCATGAATTTAAAGTCCCATTACCCCGCAAACCACAATGAAATTAAAAACTGACACTGCAAATTTCCTGTCTCCTCTGTTAAAAAGGCACTAATAATTAACTATGTGGCTCTCAATTAAGCCAGCTCCATTTCTTTCACTGCTGTCAGCGCTGTCCAGAAGCACTGCAGATGCACATGGAACTAATAATAGTTAAGGAATAGCGTGATCCAGGGCTTCCATATTTTGGAACCTGAACCCAAGGGAGATGACAGCAGGAGCAGCCACAGTTGGACCGTGCAGGAGAGGTGCTGTAGGAAAGGCAAAATTGCTGTGACCTCAATAAGGACAGGACATTGCTTGTAAAATGCCAGTTAAAAACTGTGGGAATAAAGAGGAATTTGTGACAGCATGTGAAGACACCCTGGAGGATTGCACTTGTGTGCCAAAGCACAGGCAGTGGCATATAAGAAACAGAGGAAAAGATGGTAAGAAGTGTAAGACATAGCTTAAACAGCGAAATTTTTCATGTTTTCCCCTTGCCCACTGATTCTTTGTGGCTGGTGTACAATTAAGGCTGATGTCAAAGTCACTGCTCCTGTGACAGTTAAGTTTGGTGGGTGGGTCTGGCTGGCCAAAACCAGCGTCAATCACAGGCAAACCTGGGCTGAGCATGCAGCAAACATAGTCCTGAAGAGACATCATCTACTCCCCTGACTCCAGATGGGCCCAGGGACTGGCACACACTAAACCCAGAACTATCCTTCTCAAATGTCACCAGGAACGCCAGGAGAAAAGGCTCACTCCTCCAGGAACAGACAGTGGAGCATCCTCACCCCTGCCTCAGTGCACTGGGTCTGTCAATAACAGCCCAGTTGATCCAAGGGACAATGGCATCCTGGCTGGCTGTCACTGGCAATGCTGCTCCAGGCAGCCTCAAAGCCTGACAACCACTTTCAGAACAGAATGGAAATACAGGGACTAATATTTGCTAACATCATTAATTCTTTTTTTCTTCCCCACTCCCCCTTCTTCCTTTATCCACCATGTCAAGATGTATACTTTTAAATTGTTGTCAGCCATAAAACAGACGTCGTGTCCCAGTTCAGAGGTTAACATATAATGACAGACACATTAAAAACCCTGTCCAATGCCTCACTGAAAATTTCAGCTCCATCTTCTCTTCAACAAGACAGTGGCTCAAACTCACTTATAAGCTTTAACAACATTAAAGCCTAATCATGATTGAAAAATAAAGGAGAAAGAGAAGATGGTTTTATCATACTAAGCATTATGGAAATGCAAAACAATTAGAGACAAACATTTTCTTTGTGAGGGTTTTGTCACAAAACTCTCCCATGACTGCAACATGATCCATTTTTCCTTTGGCATTTTTGGTGAGCGGGATGAAAATTATCATTTAAGAGGAGGAGCAATAGTTTCCTGATGGGGGTTGGTTTGGTGGCTCACTCTCTTGCCCTATCCCTGAAGACAGGACAGCGATGGATTGTTTTTGATTTCCACATCCAAGCTTTGTTCCCATCTACACAGAACAAGCTACAACAGATTTAACAAGATGGCAAATTCATGGATCCTCCCAATGACCCACTTCAAGCTCGAGAGGCAGAAGTAGCTATAGATATGCAAATGAGCTCACTCTCAGTGATTAGCTGGGATGGAACGGGACACAGCTATTTACATGCAGGGCAAGGGACTCCTAATTCTGACAGAAGGAAGGTACAGAGAAGTCCTACAGAAATACTACCAAACAGCAGGAACAGCACAAGTTTCAGTAAAGCCTTTAAAAAAATAAAAGACCATAATTTCCAGTTAAGAGAAGAGCTAGGTCCCAGGCATGGGTTAAATGTAGGGCATCCCAGTCTTATCCAGAGCAACTTGGGAACTGTGCCTGGCTGGTTTTGCATGCCCAGACACCCAGCAAACACTGCAATAGTTATTTGGCCAGGCACGTGGCTGTGCTGCACTGCACATCTATCACTCCCCAATTCCCTCACATCTCCCTCTGGCTTTTCTCCACACTCAAAACCTTTAAATAACTTCTCATAAAAACATATTTAAGAAGAAGAGAAAGCCATCAGCAATATTGTGACAGCAAAAAAAAAGGTTCATCTCATCAAAACACTTATCTTCAAAGTTATCCTGGCCAATGCCTTAAAATGGTCAAGACTGAGGTTTTTCAGCACCAGGCACCTTGGAAACAGAAAAGTGAGGCAACTTAAACAAGAGTGATGCATCAGGATCTCCACCTGAGCCACCACACTGCATGGAAGAAGTTTGCACTATTTACTGTATTATTTTCCTCCTCCTCTGAGCCTGATGCAGCTGGAGCCAGAGCAGCAGCCGTATCCAGCTCCAGCTCTGTGGGATGCAGACAGGGAATACTCCTAACCAAACGACTCCACTCAAAGCATTTCTCCATTCTCAAGCATTTCTGCAGCAGCAAATGCATGGTGCAGATTCCAATCTGCTTTTGTGCTGCCCAATTCACGTTTCTCCAGCTCACCTGCTTCTCCAGGGCAGGTATCAGCTTGGCACTTTCCCTGGCCTTCCTGCATGGGCAGCACAGAACCCAGCCCTGGGCACAGGGACACATCACCCTGCTCTCTACCTGTCTGCAAGGTGCACACACAGCAGCAGACCGGTGAAACACTCTCCTTGGCAGGAATGTGCCAGCCTTCAGCAGCCACCAAAGAAGCCACCAAGATCTGTCATGGCCTTTCAAAATGCTGCAGGGCTGTGAAGTGCAACCAAGGGTCCTGAGCCACCAAGCCTGGAGGAGCTGCAGTTGCTGGATTGTCAGGACCCAGGACATCCCTCTGGCTGTCCTGAGCAGCCAGGACCCCTGCCAGGGGGCTCAGAGACCCTGGCACAGAGCCCAAAATGCCCCTGTGGGTTTGATTATGACCCATGGAGCAAGTTACCAACCTTAGATGAAGATCCGCAGGCCACAACAGTTTAAGTAGAATATTAGTGAAGTTATCACGGGGTGGAAAAGTAGATTTTGGGGTTTTTGGTATGGGGGTTCAGGGGGCAAGATGGAGGGATCTGGATATGTCCAACCTTTCTCCTTCTTCTTGGCCTCCATCTTCTGCTGTGCTGTTGGCACTCACAGATTGGTTTAGAGTAGAAGCTCACTGTCTAACATAGGTGATGGGTATTGGAAAGTAATTGTAAATATTGTACACGTAGTTTTTAGTATAAAGACATAACACTGCCCTGGGGGCAGGCAGAGTGCCTGGACTGTCTTGGTGAGCTGACCTCGGCAGGGCAGGAGAAAATTTATTATAGATAAGATACAATAAACAACCTTGAGACTGAGAAATGAAGAGCCCTGACTCCTTCTTCAAGCGCCGGGCTGGGAAAAGAGACTTTCCAACTTTTCTCAGGGTCACTCTGCCCAGCTAGAGATCCTGACACTGGATGCTCAGAGAGATCTGGTTGGCAGGGGTAGGAGAAACCCTGGCCCATGTCCCAGCTCCCCAAACTGCACCTGGGAGGTGTAGGAACTCCAGCCTGTTGTTATGGCAGGACAGGTGATGTGCTGGAGCCCTGTCAGGCTCACAGGAGGGTACCAGTAAATCCCTGACATGTGCTCATTGAATTGTAATTAAGCTGGTATAGTCTCAGGTGAGAAATTTTACAGAAGACACTTCAGACCCAAAAGCAGACCTGCTCGTCTGGCCACCATGTTCCCCTAATGCTCTGGATTAACATTTCTCTATTTGAAGAGCGAGGATTATTGGGGAGACAACAAGAAAATGCAAACTCTCCTAAAGTTTCAGACACTCGCCCCCCTCCTCTCCCCGTGTGCCACGGCCTGGCCATCCCCCTGGGAAGGGAACTTGGGCAGAGACTAATTGTATTTGACAGCAGCAATTACACACAAGGCTGGAGATTAGAAGCTCGTTAATTGCGTGTGCCATAATTGCTGCCGTCTTTTCCTTTGCTAGTTAAGGCCAGTGCCAGGAGAGGCAGGGGGAGGAGGGTGCTCTCCACCCCAAACGCAGGTGGTCCGAAGATGAGAGCCCTGGGACGGGGGGGAGATGTCCCTTGTCCCCGCACGCCGCGGGAGGCTCCTGACCCCGGGACAATGCGGGAGGCTCCTCCGGCAGCGCGCCTAATGAGGCGTGAAATGAGGACAAACAATGCTCCCTTCCAAAGGTATTTTCCACCTGTATCCTTCTGACTTTACAGCTCGGCTGAACTTCACGCTACCTGCAGCGGGAGCGAAGGGAAATATTAACCCTTTGGAGGTGATGCGACCACAGGAAATATAGCTTTAACCACTTATAAAATTAGGCGTTGTTTGACGTGGTTTAAACGCATCAAATCCGTCCTTCCTGACTAAGACACGAGCTCAGCATTTCTCACTCTCTTTGCTGAGCACTGTAAGGCAGTAACACCCATCGCCGGTCGGGGGCCATGTACAAATCACAAACGGGACGGGGCTGCTGTGGAATGTGCCTCGAGCTGTTTGATTTTCCAGCATCAGTCTCATTCCATGGTTATGACAATGGGAAGATGCCACCAGCTCACACCCCAGGCAGCAGACCAAGAACTTAATGTTACAACTTACTTTATAAAGAAGTTTTTTGATCAATCACACAAATCAAAAGCACATTGACAGCAGTTCTATCCAATCACTATAAGCACAGGTACCTTTGGTTAAAACAATGCTTGCTTATTTCAAATACCTGCTTGTAAGCCTTAAAACACAATGAGCCCCATTATTAAGGTTAGAACTTCCTAATATCTCACTAGATAAACTTTTCTGCAGCTTAGGGAGTTATTCTAGACAAGCCTTAATGCACAGACCATTGTTCTATTTGTCCTTACTTTTCTACTTCCTATATATTTTTTCTGCTGACCTATCTCATGGCTGCTGCTTAGCTCCAATCCCAGCTCTGCTGTCTCTGAGGCCTGCCTTTTGCAGCTTTCCCAAACCCCTCTGGTTCTATGGATCGCCACAACACCCAAATAAGACACAAATCCCTCCTGGCTGAGGACAGCCTCTGCAGAGCCACCTTTCACAAAAGGCTGCCGTACCCTCCACACCAGCCCTATTAATGACTGTCATAAACAGAATATTTTAATATTCCTCTCTCAACAATCCTTCTTGGCTCCCAGCAGCAGCTCGGCCCCAGTGTGCACATGACTCAGCACCTGGAGCCTTTTCAAGAGCCCACTGAGGATCTGAACAATCTGAGCAAACTGCCCGTGAAAAACGCCAGCATGGTGGGGTTGACATGTTTTTTCTTAAATTTTTAATTTTTTTTTTGTTTTAAATATTAAAGAGACAGTTTAGTTGATATTCCAATAATGTCTACGTAAAGTTTTCCGGTTCTTTTAAGTCTCATCAAAGAATTTCCCTTTAAAAACACTATTTAAGACAGGGAAAATACTTTCCAGATTACAGTCAAAAAATAATAACCAACATGCTATAAGTAATGTCATACTTAAATAGTGCTGTGATCTAAAGCAAAGCTTTGCAGATTACTCATTTAACTCTAACGACTTAATTAATAACCACCATAATCACAGTTGGAAATTAGTAGTAAAGACAGTCAGGGGAAAGGAAATAAATGTAAAATGCGTAATATAATTTTGAGCAAGTCTAATGCTTGCTAGGAGCTGTGATTTCATGACTCACTGTACACATTTTAGCATATGTGGAAGGAAATACTATGCTCAAAAAAAAAAAAAGCCCTGAAGCAGTGGCTTCCTACAATTTTTGGTTTGTGGAACACTTTTTTTAAAAGGAAAAGCAGACACGGAGGTGGAAAGCACAAGACCACCAGCAGGCTCCTCTTCTCACATTTTTTTCATGAACTCTGCCAAAACTTGCACATTCCCAGTGCCTGCAGCCCAAAGGGTGAAGTGAGTGGTGCTGTTTGGACCCTTCCAGCATGAAGGAAACCAGGTCAGTCCTGGACAATCAATCCCTTCTGTCCCATCACCTGTATGAAAATCCAGAGGGAACCAAGCTACAGACACAAACACAGCCTGTACTGTAATTGTTGGGGGGTTTTGTCAATTTAATACAAGATACCTATAGAGATTTACACAGACATTTGTAGGAGCAAGAAATATTTTCTGAGCCAAGCTGGAAATACTGAACAACTCCATGGCTTGGGATCAAACAGGTGCTCTGAAGCCTGAAAACTGAATGTAACCCTAAATTTTGATAAATAAAGGACATTAGCAGCCATCCTCTGCTTTCAGGAGTGACACTGGGCCAGACATCACTGCAGAGGCCAACATCCCCACCGGTGAAAGGAGCAGCTCTGAGGCTGCTAGAGCAGTGCCATCGACATTTGTTTCCCACAGCACATCTCAGTTGCGAAGGCAAAGGGTGGATTTATGAGGCTCAGAATGAAGAGATCTTCACTGGTCCCAAGCAGGAACAAGGAGGTTTCCAAATGTAAGTGCAACCCTTGGCAGGCTCAGCCAGAGGGATGCAGGATCTGGAAGCAGCAGCCCTTAGTGCTGAGCACTGAGCCTGAGCCTTTCCCTGCCTTTGTGTGGGTTAGTTCAGCAAAAAGTATGGACAGGATGCTCCAGAAATCTTTGAGCAGTGCCACCTTTCCTTAAGAAGGAGTAATTTGGTACAACAGTGTCCAAATATCCAAGTAGGAGACAATAGGTGCCCTTTTAAAGGAAAACTTTTTTCCAATCTAAGAGACAAATAGTGTTTACATGACATTAGCCAACCTGTTAGTTAACATCTAAACAAAATCTTAATCTCCAGTAATTACACTCAATACTTCCTTGATATTTCCTGTGAAGAGCAAGCCAAACATAGCCACTTAACCTTTTCCTAATTCAAAAAGCAGTATTTTCACTCGAGAAACAGCTTACTTATGCTATAGCTTATGATGTACATAAAACAATTACAGCTGGTTTCTCGTACCCAAAAGCATATGCTATTTTAATTAGCACACTCAGTATCTTAAACCAGCCTTTGCCCTGCCATGTGAAGCAGCAGAGTACACAGACCTTTCCTGTGTTTGAATACTTTCAAGCAATGTCTACAGCTCCACACCTAAACATCAATATATTACATATTTCACAGTAAGATAAACCTGCAATTTCTACCCAAGTTCCTGAATATTTTTAAGAACCTCTGACACAGCAAGTTGAGAGTCTTGCAATAGCTTCAATTACTTGGAAAAATCAGATTTATTATTTTTTTAATTAGAGGTTGAGTCCTTCCCAATTTAAAGCAGCCTGCCCAGCCTGGTGGGCTGCTGGCAGAAATAGGAGCAGGAGTTTCAGGAGCAGAGCAAGCAAGAGAGCAGCAGAGCAAGACAAAGCCTCCCTCTGGAATGTCCAAGTGCCACAGGCAGAGGAGTCAGTCCCTGCTCCTCTCACCCTCACTCACCACCTCACCTGGCTATCCCAAAAAAAGGATTTTCCATGTTTCTGGGCACTCCAGGGAAACACTGAGATCCAGGAAGGCTCTCTCCTGCTCAGGAAGTGACCTGGGCAGCAGGAATCATCACAGAACCACAGAATGGTTTGGGCAGGAGTGTTGCAGACATCTTTTATGAAAAATCCTTTCCTTAGGATTTTTCCTCCTCAGAAGCTGGGAGGCCTCAGGAACAAAATGTAAACAATGATTATCTGCTGCTGTGGAATGCAACAGGTGCATCTGGGATTGGCCCATGTTGGTTGTTTCTAATTAATGGCCAATCACAGTCAGCTGGGTCGGACAGAGAGCCCCGAGCCACAAACCTTTGTTATCATTCGTTTCTATTCTATTCTTAGCCAGCCTTCTGATGAAATCCTTTCTTCTATTCTTTTAGTATAGTTTTAATGTAATATATACCATAAAATAATAAATCAAACCTTCTGAAACATGGAGTCAGATCCTCGTCTCTTCCCTGATCCTGGGACCCCTGTGAACACGGTCACAGGAGAGCGCCTCAAAGGTCACCTTGTTCCAACCCCAACTAAAACTAGGCAGAGAGAGCAGATCTTGCCCTCCTGGTCCTCCTCACCTCACCTTGCAATTTCCTATTTATTTTTCCTCCCCTTCCAAACCTCCTGTTCCCCCAGAGGCTCTGCTCTCTGCCCCAAGCTCCTGAACTGCCCATGGCAGCTTCCTGCTTGGTTCAACACCTCTCCCCTGCCCCAAAGCCCACCCTGCAGCTTTCCCAGCCCTCAGTTTTGTCATGTCAGCACTACCAAAAGCATCTTGTACCAATTTGTTTTAGAGTTTTCAGTACAGAAATGAACCTCACAGGAAAGTTTTGATGGCTGGTGGAGTCACTTCTCACGTCACAACACTGCTCTTTTCTGCTTCCAGCCTCACACAGCTACTTCACAAAAATGAGCTTTTCAATGCTTTTGTCATTCATGTTTTTGTGGCTGAGGAGCAGCAGCATTGCTGCTAAAATCTGCAACAAATGAAAATTGCACTTGGCATTCACACACCTTCTTTGCCTTGCCAGAAACTGCCACCTCAAGGCAGAAATGACAGAGGGCATGTCTGGTTGCATCTCAGTGGTTTCAGCTTCTGGTCTGAAACTTTAACAAATTCAACCTTGCCATCTCAGTTTAAGCCAAGATCCCTGGAAATATCAGTATTTAACCATTTGCTGTCAACTCAGCCACAGAAGCAACAGCCTTCAGCAGAGGATCTGCAGCAACTGACACCTGATCTGGTGACACTGAGATGCTTTCTCAGCTAGGAGAGCAGTTGCTCAAGTGAAGTTTTAAAATCCTAGAGCTCAGCTGCATCCTGTGCTTCCAATCCCACAGCCATGGGATCACCGAAGAACCAGGTGCTGTGGGACTGCAGGCAGACAGCAGAACCTGTTACTTCTGGACAATGATTACAGGGATAACAAAAAAGCAACAAATTCCCTGCTGCACACAAAGTTACACAGTAAAGTGCTTTGTCTCACTCTGTTACATCTTGTCATCACTGTATGCCAGTAGTTTGAGATTATGTGTATATATAAATATATATATTAAATAAATAAATATATATATATATATATTTACTTGCTCTTTTTTTTTTCAATTGCCTCTGGTGTATCTGGCTAGCATGCAGTGTCTTCATCCACCTGTAAGCCAGGAATCATGATGCTGGAATGCCACACTTTGCTGCAGCAGCACACTCAGCAAGGCAGAGCTATGCCTCTAATTATTCTTTTTTTTCTCAGTACATCCCAAATAGTATATTCTGTAATATTTCTGCAATCAGTGCAAGATGCTGAAAATTAATTCAGTGATGTATTCAGAAGAAAAATATTTAAATATTACTATTTAACCAAAATCACTAATGGTGACCTCCCCCCCAATTTCTTGGTTGGAATTCTCAAAACCCACTACTGTTACATCCAAGTAGCTGCAAAGGAATATGTTATGCTACTCGCAGCACACTAACAAGAGAGTGCATCAGCACTGCTGGATCTGAGCTGCAAAAATGAGGACTAGCATCTCTACAAGCCATAGTTAGCCCTTGGAGGGCTGGTATGATTGCATATTTAAAAGACAGTATATTTTCACAAGAACAGGCAGTTTAAAAGGAGGGAGAGAGGACAGGCATAACCCTTGCCATGATAATTCTCTCCTTTGAAGAAGCTTAGGGGCATAGAAATGTGGGCAACCTCTGTACAGGATGTCAGCGCAGCCTTCAATCCATGACTGCATTGCTGGTTTGCTTCCTAAACTTCAGCCTCTCTGAAATAGAGACTTGCAGCTTGGCACTGTTGTATTTCAATCAATCGCTTGGTCGAGGATCAGAATGTCATAAATAAAAGGAGCTGAGACCATAAATTTCTGCAGAGATGTAAAATCAAAGAGAACAATCCAACACACTCCCGGGGGTAGGAGGCTGACACATATTCCAGCTGTTTATATTTCTACTATGAGATGCTTGTTCATTTTAACTTCTTCCCTTCTGCACAGCTTGCCAGAGCCACAATTCCAAACAACAGTGTGGAGCTGGCATTTTGTTTTGTGCTCTACAATAAAAGGCTGCAGGAGATAAAAAAACCCCTGTGATTGATCAAACTTGTCCACAAACAAAACCTCAGCCCCACCAGCACAGCACCCCAATGCCTGGCTGGTGAGTTACTTGAAAAGACAGGGAGAGAAAAGCAACAAATTGCCTATGGACAGTTTTTGTGGGTAGGATCTGTGTCAGGGACTTAAAGCATCAGCACACACTCCTCATGAGGTGATGAAGCAAAACAACACTACCCTTCTTTATTGTGGAAGAATGGGGAAATTTAGTTCATGTTTATAGTGTGGTATTTTAGCTTCTGACACAACAGGAGCTACAAAACATCCTCTTGCTAATAAGAAAAATTGGTTCTGAAAGCATGCTCCAAAAGCAAAGCGCTTAAAATCTAATCTTGCAGATAATAAACTGCCTTTTTTCCAACTTGGATAAAATAAGGAGGGTCACCTCACCTCTAGTCTCACAAGTAGGAGTGAAGTGTACACAAACCGCAAGGTTTTGTGAGCCATGCACAGTAAATAACTGCAATCTCCATCAACCCCACTTGCATGCTAGAGACTGTCCCTCATACAGTTGGCAAAAGGCAGCATAGCAGAAGAATCCTTCTGTGTGTTAACATTGAAACCTCCTCAGGATATAAAATCCTCAAAAACCATTACATACCCTAACGTAGTTCACAAAAAAAACAAAAACCCACCCAGCAGATTGTCTAAAATCAGAAGACACTGTAGTCTCACACACCCCAAAGCCAGAAGCCTGGGGTGGATCAATTTTCTGGTTTTAATCTTAATTTCTAGCGCTTCGTTTTCTGCTAAAAGAATAATAATAATAATTTAAAAAATATAGGCTTGATGGTTTGGCTTTGTTTTGTTTTCAAAGGGGAAGAGCTTGATTGGAGTTTACAAATTGTTTCAGTGATATGCTTCTTCCAATGTGGTCACCACTGAAGTAAGAGCTTTCAAAAAAAAAAGTGGAGCAAACAGTGATCTTTGTTTTCCATATTGTGTTAGAAAGTATTGTTATTGTTATCCACAACATTTGGGTAAATAAAAAAACCCAACTAAAAAGTCAGACATGAAATTCCCTAAGGATCAAGTGCCACAGCAGGATCCATACAAAGAAATGTGCAGAGCAAAGCCTGTGCAGCACTGTTCCACAGCTCCTCTCCCCAGTGTGCTGCATTAGCACAGGACAGCAAGCTTTAGGGAGCACAGCCATAATTTGATTAGTGCCCACTTCACCTGCTGCAATTAAATTGCTTTCATACTACAAAAGAAATAAAGTCGCTATTTTTCAAAGTTTTTGACCTGGCAGCACGGCAAGCCATAAATTGAGATATTTCCCCAAACAAAGCAGGTGTCTGAGCTCACTGCTGCTGGTGACAGGCAGGGAGAGACCCAAACAGGTCCCTTCCCCTCCTGCTCTCCCATCCCCCTGGTAATCCTGCCCACACCACTCTGCTGCTCCTTCCCAAGCACAAACAGTGGCTGCTGGGCCAGATTATCAAGGGAGACATCTGTTTGACTGATAGACAAAACAGGAAAACATGATGGGTGCACTCATTTTGTTTACAGACAACAGTTTTTCTAATGTATTTCTTAATTTCCAGAAGAAATTCTGCTGGCCTGCAGAACAAACCAAGAAATTCCAGAGATTTCAGCCTGAAACTGCATTTACCAGCCACTAATCTAATCCTTAGAAGTTGACCAGACATAAAACCTGCAAACTGCAAAAGATCAAAGCTTCTTGTTCTAGATATCAACAGGGCAGATTGAGCAATGAATGGAAATTTAAGAAAAATTTAAGTTTTGATTTCCAATTTTGTTTTTAAATGTCATTGGAAACAGAGTTTGTATTTGAGTAATTACAGAAATTTTTCAGTTCTCTTGGAGATCCTACACTACAGAGACTCTAAGCTGCCTTGGAGAGCTTACTTAAACACAAGAGGCTCATCAATTTAAATCAATTATTAAAATAATTCAGTTAACACCTGGTGCAACCTGCCAAAAGCACACACAGACCTCAGCTCTTCTGCAAATCAGGGAATTGTTTCTCCTGCTTTTCAATATATCCCTGAACTGCAAATTCTCTTTCCCACATTTCAGTTTCAACTTGCTTATTGCATATAAATGTGACAGAGAAAGGTTATTTCACCAGAAGGGATGGAGCCCAGCCCTGGGCACAGGGTACCTGGCCACCCACCTTATCAAATATTGCCCCCTGCAGTACTTCCTGCAAAAACACCCAATGGACAAATCCATTTGTTTTATTCCCAAAGGATTTCCAGCTTACTGGACTGCTCTGAGCCTGCAGCAATTGTGCATTTGCTATTTTATTCACTCTGAAGTTCGTTTTCTGTTTCCTGAGGCTTTTTGTACCCCAAGGATCCTCTCCTGGCATGACCTGGTGTTCCCACACCAACCCAGCAAAGGAGAGATTTTACCCCCATTCACTATTTGGGCCGGACTACAGAGAATTAAATCCTCTCCTACTCAAACAAGGCACAGAGAATAGTACTTAAAAAAAATACAGGCAACTTTCTCCCCTGTAAACATCAGAAGTGGTATTTCACACCTTTAAGAGCCTAAAAAGATGTTTGGTGAATGCCTGTTTTCTTTGAGGTGGAGCTCTCTTCCCTTTAGAGAGAAGTCTGGGCTCTTCAGATTCCTGATCTCCAACTTTCCTCATTACACAGCAGAAATTTTACTAACTGCATTATTGGTGAAGCTGAGTCAAAGAAGTTAAAATGCCAACTTCCTAAGCTTTGATACATAAATAGAAAATCTTTAAGTCCTCCTGTGAGTTGCAGCACTCAAAGCAAATAGGAAGAGGCGTGTGTTTGGGAAAGGACGCCACAGAAGTTAGTAGTGACAAGCTGTTCAGATTTGAACTGGTAAATATGTAATATACGAAATAGGAAAACGAAATATTTCGAACCCAGCGATGCCAAAATTGCAATCAGCAAATGGAAGGCTAAATGTGCTGAGCAAATCTGGATGCCTTTTTTATTATTTATTTTTATTATTTGAGCTGTGCCATATAACCATCTCGTTACAAGAACGGATCAATAACAGCTCCTGGCCACCCCTGCAGTGTGGTGTCACACCTCCCCACTCACGGCCCCTGCGACACGATTTCAGTGGAAGGGACTGTTCAGTGCTGCTAAGAAAGGAAGTGCTGGCCTGCTTCTGCTTCTTTGGGCTCGAAAAACTTGAAGCCAGTGGGGATTTGTGATATCCAATACACAAGAGAGATGAGAATTTGGGAATGTGTGGGGGACTGCAGACAGCCACTAGGACTCTCAAATCTGCAAGTAGTGCCCAATTATGCAGCCATGTGCATGAGAACAAAGTGACTGCATGAAAGTGACACCCATCTTCTAAAGGTGACACTCCCCAAATCCCTGAGCCCACTGCTGAGGCTGCAGAACAGCACCATGGCAGCGGTGTGAGAAATAACTACTCACTTTTCATAGTTTAGGAATGTTTATTAAACCTTATCAAAAATACAACAGAAGACTGAATAAAGAAAAAAGGTTACAGCACCAGGAGCAAAAGATTTTCCCCACCATGTGCTCAACCCGCTCACAATGGAGGTTTTTTTGTTTTTTAACCCTTTAACCCTTTCCAAAGTTCTGTCCATCAACCCCTTCTTTGCTGTCCAGCGGTGGAGATCTCTTCCTCAAATCTTCATTGGAGGTCAGGTGTCACCATAGTGACAAGCCAGCCCTCCCAGGTGTCCCAACCCCAGCTGTCCTTTGATAACAACACAGGGGGTACAACAGAACTATAAATCTATAAAACGTTTCTTTACCTATAGACATGATATTTGTCCTTTAATTGTGAGAGTCAATCCTAACATTACCCATCTATCACAGTGGGAACGCAGAGTCTGAGGGACACGCACGCGGTGGCTGGCAGGGAGGGCAGGTGAGTGTCACCACCACGCTCACACCAGCCAAAGCCACCAAAGCAATTGTCATTTGCTGCCAGTAAAGCAGGAAGAGGACAGGTGAACATAGGAGAAGAGAAGCAGCCAGGACACATCTTCCTTTGTAAAGGACCCGAAGCAGTGGGAGGTGTTGACGGCATGAAATGTTTCTGTTTCAGGCTGAAGAACGCAAAAGAATGGCTTCATAAATTATTCTCTGTTCTAGAGGAAGAGTGAATAGACTTGAAGGACAGGTGATGTCTCTGAAATATGCAAATAGAGCTGAGCTGGTCCAAGCAATTACCTTTCCACTGCCTGGAACTTCAGACTGAAAGGAATGACTCACGAGAAACAAAAGATGTGCTCAAAGGTAGAAGATGACAAAGGAAGACTGCATCAAGAGGAGAATGGAGACAGCATGGAAAAGAGTATTCCTGACCTCCTACTAACAGCTGTTCTCGGGAAAAGGAGCAAAACAACCCACAACACATAGTAAGACCTGGCTGAAGGTCTTATTCAGCCTTTCAGAAGGGCTGAATTGCAGAACATCCTGAAAGGCAATTGTGATTGTTCTAGACCAACACAGCCATGAGACTCCCATGGCTTCATGGATGTAAAGACAATGGACCTCACCTCAAATATCCTCGAGGTTACCTGTTAATTTTAAAGATTTTCCAGCAAATAAAATTACTGAAAATAAGTGCAGTATCATCATTTTTTCCCAGGTTTTAGACAGAGCTCTGAAAGAGATGATTAGGCAGGACTATGAGACAACCTGCAAGCAGCAACGGTGAAAAAGAAACTAAAGCACATTGGAAGTAGCCAAGCAAATACAGTCAAAAATGGCACACAAACTTCAGAGAGTAGAGAACAGCTATGCTGCTGCCTCTGGACATCCAGCTGTCTCCTAATGAAGTGTGGGTACTCCAAAGTCAGTGCAGGAATAGGAAGGAGCAATAGGAAGCAGCAGGTGAGGTTTGTGCTGCTGTTAGAGTTCTCATTGCTTCTGGACACAAACTCAGGGCAATCGTCCTGAATCAGAACCCTTTTACTTCAAGCTTTTTTTCCCATCCAAAACAAAGATACTAAATTAAAACGTAAATCTGATGCTGGAAATGTACTAATGAAGAAACTTCAATATGAAAGAACGAATCAATGAAGAAACAGGAAAAAGGAATGAAGAAGTGGATCTATTTGGACTGCATAAGAAATACTGCCTTTAGTTCCATTCTATTTGTTAACAAAAACACTGACAGCCTGAAGGCTGCAGAACAGCAGCAAATCTGCTGAGGAAAAAATGAACCTATGAAAAAAATAAGTGGTTTTAAGCTTAAAATTTTACTGAAGGATCAGAATAATAAAGCCCTTTTGCAAGGGCTGAAACAGGAGATTGAGGAGGACTTAAAATAACACCAAAGAACAATTTAACGGATGAGATGAAAGGTTCAATAAAAAGTGAGTTGAGAACATTGAGAAAGCTTTTAAATAGCAAAATTCACAAGGATGCACAACAAGAAATTGAACACTTTTGTACTGTAATTACTATTTATGATTCATAATGATATGAAAGCCAAACTTTTCAAATTTGTAATGTGCTGCTTTTAAACCAAGCATTTGGAGTATTTCATTCAGAATCTATGGTACATAAGAAAAATCTGAAGGAACCCAGCAGATGAGCATGCAAAGGAGACACAATGACAGTGATGAAGCACCTTGTAATGTACCCACAGCTCTTTTCTATAAATCCAATTTGAAATTTGAAGACTAAAGTAGCTATTTTATCTCCATCCCCTGACACATACATCTCCATCATTTTAAAGAACAGAGCTCCCTCTCGTGGCTCCACAACGTGGATTTGGTGGGGAAAAAGGAAAAATGGGAGAGCAGCAGGAGATGCATCAGAGAGGATTCCTGAGAGCATTTTGGTCCTACAAAAGTGGAATTAAAAGGATGTTGTAATGAGGACAAGAGACTTCTTGTGAGGAAAGCAAAGCCACCTTTATTTCAAAGCTGACTTTTAAATTACATTTTCTGCTGAGGCAACCTCTTTACCTTAGGGGAAGAGGGGAGGAACAGTGCTGCCAACCTTTCTGTGTTCGCTGTATGGGTTCTTTAAAATATTTGTTCTGTAAAAACATATTACTCCTCTTTCCTGGCTGCCAGTTTTGTGACCTGACCCTCACAGCTCTGACAGAACTTCTCTGAAGCAAGGAAGTGAAGGGAATACCCAAAAAGCTAAACCTGTCACCACACTGAACAATTTGTTCAGGAAAGCACTGAGTATTTTGTTTGATTTTTTCCCATTTTTAAATTAATATTAATGTGTTTCACTTGACACTTACTTCATTGAAGATTATACATGGATTTTTACAAATTACTTTATTTCTGTATGAGAATTTTAGCCTGGACAAGAATTTACCCAGCAAGCAGCCAACTTTGGCTAACTGCACAGCACATAAAACTATTTTCTCCAAGGGCATTAAAAAGGATTTCTTCTAAATGAAAGCCTTTCTTTGCTGCAAAAACACTATGAATGGCATGGAACATGAACTAGTGAAGAAAAAAAAATAACCTTAAGTCTCAAGAACAGCATCAGAAGACAACTCAAAATCAAATTCTTGGTTCACAGGATTGTGCCCACACAAGATTTTGCTTCCAAAACACGGGAGTATAGAAGAACAAATTTCCTACCATGAGAAGAAATTACCATGCTTTCAGCATTTTACTATTAGTGAAATATCTCCACTCTATTTCCAAAAGCTATACTTTTTCTAAGGGGCAATGCTCTTTAAAAATTGTATAAAAGTCTGTCTATAAACAGGAGATATCCTTAAGGATTCAATCAAGTAATAAACCTGGTAGATGAAAGACAAATTAATTAAAATGACAGTACAGTCTCCCTATAACACACAGATACAGACTTGTTATGTTGGAGTACCTAATCATAATCAGATTTGGTAATTTGCTGCATGGAAACAAAAAGGAAACATTTTTAGAATTGATCATTCAGTTCATGTCACTTTCATGGAGATTGCTTTCTATTGATCAACATTTAAAGAGTAGTTGAAAAGAGAAGGATGAGAAAAGGATAAAAAGTATCTTTACATGCTAAATACAGCATGAACCAATAAGAGCAAAATAAATTAGATCACTACAGCCAAACCAAGCCTGTGCATGAGCTGGCTGTAATGAAGATCATTATGAATGAGAGAGATGGTTCTTCATGCTTCAGTCACAACAAAAGGAGAGTTTTAGAAATGAATTTAGACTTTAATCTGCTCAAAATGAAGTTTGCCATGCAGCAATTAAAGCCTGTGAGAAGCTGAACCATTGTCAGCTTCACAAAGACAAACGCTGGCTGGTTTTCCGAATGACAAATCCACGTTTCCTACCTGTGGATTCCAGCTGGGGTCGAGTTTTTTCACGGCAGCAATGTACTCCTGCATAGCTTGGTGAGGGCTGGTATCTCCCAGGGCTTTCCAAGCCTCCCTAGGAGCAACAGCAAAACATCAGAGACAGCACAAGGTGTTTTTATAGTGACATCAGTGAAACAGCAAACAGATTCATCAAAATCCTTTCAGGGCATGCAAAGCCATCTTTCATTCAGCTTGAAATGGTCAGCTTTTCTCTGAGGCCATGAATGGCCACTGTCAGTGCAGCTCTGATGTGAAAGGATCTTTCAGGGGATCCTGATCCAGGCTGGAACACAGTTTGTGTTCACAGAGCTGCAGCTGTTCTCACATTTTTGCTGTATTGCACGCCAGCTCTGGATGAAGACGGTAAATAAAGGATTCTGGTATTTCACATCTGTCTCAGGCATAGCAGCAAACATTTCCCTGTTAAACAAAGAATTTTAAAGCCATTTCAGGGCCAACTCCCCTAGGTCCATAATTTGTCTACAGATGAGACAAGATGGAACAAAAAGTAGAGCCAGAATTGTTAGGAATGACAAGGATTTCCTCTTACCATTTCTGCTTTCCCTCAAAGTCAAAGAAGCCTGGCTTGGGGGTGTTACAGGCTCCAAGTTTCACCTAAAGAAAAGAAATTTCCTTCTGTCAGAACAAAACAAAGGGGACTTGCACAAGGAAAATTCAGTGTTCTGATGGTTTCAGGGTAACCATGTCACAAGGCCATAAAAAAAAGTTTTTTGGGAAAAAACTTCATCAACCCCATCTCACCCCTGCTTTAGCACCTCTGCATCCCTGGGTTTTCTTTGCATGATGCACGGGAAGCAATTTTGTTGTGCAGCTCATTTCTTTTGCATGCATTACCCACAGGGCTAACCAGTGAGTGATTTCTCACTAATGTTATGTTTATTACCCAGCCAAATGCCTCATCCTCCACCAGGATAAAGAAAAATTCTGTTGATTAGGGTTTCCACAGAGATGATTATTCATTACTGCTGAAATTCACCTGCTTCCGCACAAAGCTGGAGTAAACAGACTTTGCTTAATTATTTTCAAGGTCCTCTGGAAGGCAAGGGGACAAACTTGGAGCAAAGGAATGCCAGGCAGCTCCTAAATTTGCTCCCAGGCACCTGGCTGCAGGAAGCACTGCATGAGAGACAAGTCAAGGCCTGAGTGCCAGAGATGAGCCAATCTGTCAGAAGCAAGGCAGAAATTAAAATGTGTGTGTGGGGAGGTGAAATGAAAAAACACAAGGAAGAAAGGGAACGAGCCAGAACCCAGGGACAGATATATGGAAAAAAGTGTCGTGGCCAGTGTAAAATGAACTTGGTGCCAGTGGGACTCAGGCAGTTTTCCATGTGTAAATTTTTTTTTAACACAGAATGATGGGTGAAAGGCTAGAAATCAGAGCTGAGCCAGAGCAGAGCTCCTGGGAAGCAGTTCCCACAGCAAGTGGCCCTAAAACAGGACACAGCACAGATGGGGACCCCATGGAGGGGACACAGGTACACTCTGGAGGTGGGCAAAGGCTTCTGGAGAAATGTTTTGTTAACCAAGCAAAACCAAACTGCAAACAGCAAATGTTTTATGAAATATGCTCAAGTGTTCAGGCAGGTGAAGTGCTTAAATCAAGGAACAATTCTTCACCTTAACAGGGTGGGGATTTTATGCTGAGGATGGAAGCATTAATCAGGCTTTAAAGAGAGCATGCCCGTGCTGAGAGATATTTATTAGTTACACTATGTTTTCATTTAAAGTGTTAGAGGATATGAGTGACTGTAACTGGAATTAATTTTCTGTACATCTGACTGTCTCCCAGTGAGCAATTCATCCAAATTAGAACATCTTAGCTAGCCTTTAAAACAACATATTGCATTTCAGGGAGAAATAGGAGAATAGGCTAGCAACAGTTAAGTTCTATAAATCAGTCACAATTCATGTAGTCTAAATGTCTTTTTTTTTCTATGCTCTGAGGTGGATTGGACCACTTGTTTTAAAAAGCAAAACAAACTAGGCAATAAAATGTAAATTCATTATCTGTATGGAAAACGCCTGCTTGGCAATTCTTTAGTTCAACAGCCAACCTGCAAAAATTGGCCAAGATAGATAAAAAAAATAAATCTGTTTTAATATTAATTTTCCACTGCCATCATCAAAACACGACAGCAGTTTCCTCTCTGGAGATTTGGCACTCAAAGGCTGTTCTAGTATTGGGGAAGACTGTTAGTAACATTGATAGTAATACAAATCAAGGAACAGTAGTTAAATTTCATCCATCAAGAGGGGAAAAAAGTGCACTTGTGCCCTGCTTGCTATTTTAAGGTACATTAAAAAGGCTTGCAGGGGTTTTGTTGGAAAGAATAAAAGACAAGATTTTGGCTCCTCTCTTTTTGCTGCAAGACTCACAATGCAGGAGAAACCAAGGAGGAATTTAACATAGAAGAGGATCTGAGCCTGACAGCAGAGGAAAGGGAGTTAAACATGTCAATACTGACAAAAAAAGGCAAAATTTTGTGCAGGACTCTGTCCTCCTGCTACTTCCCTAGAGAACCTCAAAAGCTGTTTTACTCTATAGCCAGCACGAAGCCAAGAGCCTGTATTAGTATTTTAAATTAAGACTTTCTCATTCTGTGTCCAGAAAATAATTATTGAAGGTCTCTAGGGTGCTGACTGGTCACTTGATGCTCAGCTCTCCTCACTTACAGTTCATCAGCTGCATTAAAAGAACATGACAGGCAGAATGCATTAAAAACTTCCTGGTATAGGTTCTGCATGCTGAGTTGCCTGCAGGCACAATTCTCCTGAGTGGCACAAACGTGACCCAGGCAGCCCCAAACAGGCAGTGTCTGCAGCCAGCTCCATCTGGGGCCAAAAAAAAATTGGAAACCTTGGATGAGGCTTTCACCTGAGAGCTGAAGGTCAATGACATCCAGAAGAGTGAGAGATGCTCAGAGATGTGTTAATGCTGTTCACCATCCCCATACACCTTCAGCTGCTGCTCCACACTGTGAGAAACCTTGAGATTCTCCTCACACCTTACTCCACGACTGGTTCTCCCTCCCTGGTGGTGGTTAAATGGTTCTTTGCTAATTGTTCTGCCAATATATTTATACAGCAGGGTGTTCCAGCCAAATATTCCTGCCCGATTGTAAATCTTGTAAGGTGAATTGTATTTGCAGCCGCCCTATGGAGCAATAACAGGAACAGAACCCCCATGGACAGCAGGACTGTACACAAGCCAAGTAAGCTAAATTGCTTTCTCAAGACAGCAATTCCTGCCTGTTCCTGTCCACAGCTCTGCCCCAACCCATGGGAAAGCCCTGACTGAAAATGGGGTGTAAGGAAGGACAAGCAAACACCAACCACAGAATGGGGTCACGATGACCAAGGGACTGCATGTCCCAGGGAGATGGACAGTGACACTGGTAACAACCAAGGCAGTGCCATGGCACGGTTCCATGCAGCAGGGAGCTGCAGACAGAAATTCCTGTGCTCAGGGCAGGCTTGTGGCATCACATCCCACAATACTTGAAAGGCATCCTGTAAAATTGATGTTATATCCTTGAGCCCACACTGGGAGAGAGTATAGACCTTGTTTTGCCATCAGTAGTGGATTTTCAGCTTGCCAGCACCTCTCAACATTTACACGGACACATCCTCCTCCTGGCAGGGCAGTTTTCCCAGTCCAGTAATTTCCAGGGAGTTGTGGATCCCCTCCCCTATTTAAATCAGCACTGCTACACTGGTCTCCATTGCTGCACCTTCTGAGCCTCAGATTTTTACATCCTCCCCATGATGGGCAAGTGCTCCCTTCACTTCACCACTACAGACACAAGGCCCAGACCAGTGATTTGCCCAAAGTCACACAGCAAGTAGTGGGAGGGAAGAAAAATCAGTCCCAGTCCAGAGCCTTGTGGACTAGTCTGTTCCTCCTGCTGTGGGGCAGACTCAAAACTCAGCAACACCTAAAAACCTCACTGGAGATGACAACCAAGCAATTCCCTTATTTTCAGGTCTCTGACACATAAACAAAATCAGAGAGAAAAGTAATAAAATCCTGAAATGGCCTCCAATAAAAGGTAATAAAATTGCAGGAAAATGCCTATATACCCAAACAGTTTGAAATAAATTATATACAGTATTTCAACAGAGAGCTCAGCTGTTACTGTCACCTCTTTTATGACGATGCTGTGCCTTAAATCAAAGCCTTTAGTGACACAAAACACTAAACTGGGAAAAGACAAGGATGCCAAATCAAGGACAGTGGACAGATCTGAGTCAGCACCTTTTGTGTGCCAGCAATTCCACCATCCACAAGGTAATATATTAGCAGCTTGTTATGCATCCCGATAAGGCTGCTGTAATTAAACACAGAAAACTTGCATTAAATGCCCTCGTTTTGATTTAAAGCACAAAATGCTGCAAAACTTAAAGTTAGCAGGGCATTACCCTGCAGTGGCTGTGCAAGCAAACCTCTCCCATCTCCAGTGCCAGCACTGCACTGCCAGGCACTCTGTAACAGGGAGGGCACCTTTCTCAACTGGGGAGGCACAGAAATCCAGGGGCCAAGCACAGCCTGAAACCACGGAGCACAAAGGAACCTCCTGTCACATCCTGGCTGGCCAGGGACACAGGAGAAGGACACAGAAGTGCCCTGTTCTTGTCAGTGGGAAGCAACTGGAAATCTGCCCTGACAAAGTGTTAATTGTCAGCTTTTCCTGACTTGTATCAAAACTCCTGTGAAACAGCTTCTATTTTTGCAATTTTTAATATTAAACTCCTTATTGGTCTTACAGAGCTAACACCAGGAAACCCTGAGTAGTCTAGGGACAATCATGAGCTGACAAGCAAGCAATCCCTTCCCATTTCCACTCAGGAGAGTCTCAAAGCATTTGAAACAGAGCAAAAAATAAAGATGTTACCACAACAAGCATCCTGAGAATACAGACAAAAAAATATAGAAAAGACACCTTTTTCCTCTCATCTTGGGCATGGCAAAATTCTCCTGGCATTTTTTTTTCCTACCCTCCTTTTTCTCACAAGGGAAACAGAAACCTGGAGTCCTGTTTAAGCGCTAAGCATACTCTGAAAACAAAACCTCACGTGACCAGCCTGCTTTTAACATAATTACTGGTTCACAAACCACAGCCTGGGAGCTGCCAGCTTAGAGGATAATTAAATATTGCACTAAAAAATTGAGAGCACTTACACACGGCGGTAGTAGAGCACAGGTAATCCATGTTTCAGGAACACACATGGAAGATGTGCACACCCAATCCTGTCTGTGCACACAAATGAGTGGGATTCAGTTCTCAGGCTGAGGCAGCGCCTCTTGCCACACACCTGAGCCACAGAATCACAGAGTGGTTTGGGTTGAAAGATCACCCAGTTCCAACCCCCTGGCGTGGACAGGGACACCTTCCACCACAACAGGCTGCTCAGAGCTCCATCCAGCCTGTATTTATAGTTTTAATCTTTCACATTCTGGGTGTAACAACACGTGCAGTTTTGTGTTTCTCCGAGTTAAGCGATTGTTACAGTCCTTTCCAACTGGCGCTTTGTTTGGTTTGTTTTATGTAACTTCTGCCCCAGGAGCAGGAAGAAGCTACATTGTGTATTCCAACAGGATGCACCCCATGGCTTGCTCAGTTCACACAGCCTGAAGGGGAAATGGGGGTTGTGTGCAAGGTCACCCCCAGAACCAACCAGCTCAGGTGTGCAGCTGGCCCTCCACACCAATTTCAACCACCCTGGCCTCTGCCAAAGCCAAACCACTGAATCACTGACTGGGGAAAAGACCTCCATGATCATTCAGTCCAATCTTTGGCCAAACACCACCATTCCCACTAAACCACACGGCAAAGAGTTACTTCTGCTTGGATTTTGAACATTTCCAGGGATGGTCATTCCCCCACTTCCCTGGGCAGCCTATTCTGGTGCCCACTAGCCCATTCTCTGCCCATTCTTTCAGGCAAGAAGTTTTTCCTGATGGCCAACTCTGCTGGCAGAACTTGAGTCTGGTTCCTGTTCAAAGGATGCAGCATCAGGGCCACCAGCACTGAATGAGGGTGAGAGGTGAGGAACAAGCACCAGGGTGACGGATTCACAGAACGTTTGGGTTGGAAAAGAGATCACAGAGTCCAACCTTAGACTGACCACCAGCTTGACAACCAGACCACAGTGCCAAGGGCCACATCCAGTTTTTGAACATTCTTGAACTCCTCCAAGAGCAGTGACTCCGTCATGTCCCCTGGGCAGCCCCTTTCAATACCCGACCACCATTCCAGTGAGGAATTTTTCCTGATGTCCAACCTGAACTGCACCTTGGTCCAGCTCAAGGCCATTTCCTTTTGTCCTGTCACATGTTACTCAGGAGCAGAACCTTCACCTGGCCACAACCTCCTCTCAGGAGTTGTAGAAAGCAGCAAAGCTCCCCCTGAGCCTCCCTTACTACAGACTGAGCCCCCTCCCAGCTGCTCCTCACCAGTCTGGCGCTCCAGACCCATCCCCAGCTCTGTTCCCTTCCCTGGACATGCTCCACCACCTCAGTGTCCTTCCTGAACGGAGGAGTCCAAAACTGAGCCCAGAATCTGAGATGGAGCCTCACCCATGCGCAGCGCAGGGGGTCTCTCACTGCTCTGGTCCTGCTGGAACTGAACATTTCTCATCTCTGTGTTATTTACCACCGCTCACACCATGGCTGATACAGCTCTTGGCCTTCTCGGTGCTGTCCACCACCACCACCCCCAGCTCCTTTCCCGCTGGGGCACTCCCCAGCCACTCTCCCCCCGAATTCCCCAAATTTCGGGGGCTCTGTCCCACCGGGCTCCATCCACCCCCACCGCGGCTGTCCCAGAGGGAAACACCCCCGCTCCTCCATCACCCCGGGACGCAACTTTCCTCCTCGGCACCGCTGCCACATTTTGGGCCGCAGCCCCTCTGCCCATGGCCCCGGCAGAGCCCCGGCCCGGCCCCTCGGGGCACCGCTCCGCTCTCGCCCCCCGGCCCGGCCCGTCCCGCCTCACCTGCTTGTAGCGGGCGTACAGATAGAGCAGCTGCTCCTTGCTGGCAGCGGGCAGCAGCGAGGGGAGCCGCTCGGCCGCCTGCTCGAAGAGCGCGGGCAGGTCCCGGTCCGGCAGCGCCGCGCCCGTGGCCGCCGCCTCGGAGCCCGAGCTGAGCTCGCCGCCGCTCCCGCCCGCCGCCGACAGCGGGGGCGACGCCATGGCGGCCCGCGCCCGCCCCGGTCCGCCCCGCAACACGCTCCCCCGCCGCGCCTCGGTACGCGCGCCCGCGCCGCCCGCGGGAAACGCGAGCCGCGCACGAGGGTTCCGGGCGGCCGCGGATCCGCGCGTCGGCGAGCGGCGACATGACGGGGAGTGACAGAATGGTTTAGGTGGGGAAGGACCTCCGAGATCATCGAGTCCAAACGTTCCCCAGCAGCGCCAACATGTTCATGGCTAAACCGTGTCGCCAGGTGCCGCATCCAACTGGTTTTTGAGGGCTTACAGGGAGGGTGTCTGCCCTGGGCAGCCTGTCCCAAAGACTGACGACCCTCTTCACATAAAAACTTTCCCATTACGAAATCTAAACCTCCGCTGCCGCAACTTGAGGCTGTTTCCTCTCATCCTGTCTATTGTTACCGAGGAGAAGAGGCTGACACTGAGCTCATTCCACCCTCCTGTCACAGGGTTGAGATGTCCCCTGAGCTCCCTCAGCCGCTCCTTATCAGACTTTTGCTCCAGCCCCTTCCCCAGCTCTGTTCCCTTCTCTGGACTTGCTCCAGCCCCTCCTGGTCCTTCCTGAGCTGAGGGGCCCAGAACTGGACCCAGGATTCAGGCTGTGACCTCCGCCGTGCCCAGCACAGGGGACAGCCTGAGGGGGAGGCTCTCCAAGCCCACCCAGTCCCACTCCCGCCATGGCCGGGGACACCTCCCGCTGCTCCAGGGCGCTCCGAGCTCCATCCAGCCTGGCCTTGGACACCTCCAGGGATGAACAGATCTCAGGGCAATCCTTCCCGCTCTCCAAAACCCCCTTTGCGCCCGGCTGCCACCCGCGCCTCCCGCGCTCCCGTCCCGGGGCTGCGCCGCCGGCTCCTCCTCGCCATCATCTTCCTCCTCCTCCTCCTCTTCCTGCCGGAACCACTGGAGGGCACCCGCGGGCCGCTCCGGGATGGTTCCGGAGAGTGGGGGGCGAGTGCCCGGGACACAGCGCCCGGTACCGGCCGGGATCCCCCGGGACACAGCGCCCGGTACCGGCCGGGGTTCTCCCGGGACACGATATGCGGGATCAGCCCGGATGAAGCCGGTACGCGATGTCCGGTGTCAGCCGGGTTCCCCGCGGGATGCGGTGCCCGGTTCCCAGGGGTGGCGCTGCCCTGCCCTGCCCGGGGGTCCCAGCCAAGAGCCATCCCAAAGGCTGTTCATATTTATATTTTATATGTTTATATTTATATTCTATATATTCATATTTATATTTTATATGTTTGTATTTATATTCTATATATTATTATTTACATTCTATATATATAATTTATATTTTATATATTTATATTCTATATATATTTTATATATATTCTATATATTTATATTTATATTCTATATATTTCTATTTTATTCTATATATTTATATTTATATTCTATATATTATTGTTTATATTTTATATATTATTATTTATATTTTATATGTTTATATTTATCCCGGGATCTGTTTCGGGCGGAAAGTTTCTCTCTGCCGGGCACAGCTGTCGAGTCCCGTCTCCCTCCTTCCCCCACCCCCGGCCGCGGCGAGTGGAGCCCCGAGCGCCCCTTGGCCCGGCCCGCTCCGTGCTGCGGGGCTGCGGGCCGGGGGTCTCGGGTTTGGGGTGCCTGTGTCACCCCGCGGCGCTGGGTGGTGGGTGAGGGTGAAGGTGCTCCCCGCACATGCCGTGGTGTCTCCGTGTGGAGTCTCCCAGCCAGATCCGACTCACCCACAGGACAGAAAATATCCTGAATTGAAGGGACACGCAAGGATCATGGAGCGCCCCTCCTGGCCCTGCGCAGCCCCAGGAGTCACAAAGTGTGCCTGGGAGTGTTGTTCAAGTGTTTCTTGAGCTCTGTCAGCCTTGATGCTGTGGCCACTTCCCTGGGGTCCCTGTTCAGCGCCCAACCACGCTCTGGGTGAGGAACCTTTCTCTAAAATCCAGCCGAACCCTCCCCTGACACAGCTCCGTGCCATTCCCTCCGGGCCTGTCACTGTGATGTTCCAGCTTGCTGCCTTGGCTGTGCTGGGGCTTTTTCCACCTCTAAGAAAAGCCTCTGGCACCCAGTGAGGATGTGAAGAGACCCAGAGGAAAAAAAGCCAACCTTTTCCATTCAGCAGCCTGTGAGCAATGCGTGCACCCACTTTTCCATCCATTTTCCAGAGGAAAATGCAGGAGCTGTAGGAGAAAAAGACATTCCATGAGCGGCAGGAATAGCCTGGCTTTTATGCTTTTGATCTCTTAACAACCTCATTATATATAAAATAAATACTATATTGTCACAGACATCTTTTTATGAAAATTTTTTCTTAAGATTTTTTTTCTTGAGAAGCTGAGAAGCTCTAAGAACAAAATGTAAACAATGGTTATCTGCTGCTGTGGAATGCATCAGGTAGATTTTTGATTAGCTTATTTTGAATGTTTATAATTAATGGTTAATCAAAGCTGAGCTATCTCGGACAGAGTCCAAGACAGCTACCTTTTGTTATCATTACTTTCTATTCTTAGCTTAGCTAGCTTTCTGAAATGAAACTTTTCCTTCTATTCTTTAGTATAGTCTTAATGTAATATATATCATAAAATAATAAACCTTCTGAACATAAAGTCAACATTTTGGTCTTTTCCCTCATGCTGAAAACCCCTGTGACCACTATCACACTATATTATATTATATTATATTATATTATATTATATTATATTATATTATATTATATTATATTATATTATATTATATTATATTATATTATATTATATTATATTATATTATATTATATTATATTATATTATATTATATTATATTATATTATATTATATTATATTATATTATATTATATTATATTATATTATATGTATTAATGTAATATATATACACATATCTAATATATCAAATATATCTAGTACATATTATATATTGTACATTATACATATTATTTTCTATAATATATTATCGTATATAAATGCATATAATATACTATACATTATAAAATATTTATAATATATATAACATAATAATAATATACAATATACAATATATAATATATAATATATAATATATAATATATAATATATAATATATAATATATAATATATAATATATATAATATAATATATAATATATAATATATAATACATGATATATAATATATAATATGTAATATATAATATATAATATATAATATAGATATTAGATCTATTATATATAATATAATTATATTATAATATATAGTATAAATACATATATATAAGAAAACGATTTATATTGAAAATGAATTAATTTTTATTATTAGAAAATTATTATAAAATATAAAACGTTTTAAAAGTTAAAATATTATAAACTATAAAAATTATTATGGAACATTATTATATTATGGTATAAATTTTAAATTTTATTTTAATTTTTTAAAATTTATTTTTATTTTTTTATTTCTTGTCAGCCCCAGCAGCCCAGTTCGGCTCCATGCAGCGGTTCCAGCCCGGACCCGCCGGCGCTCCGAGGCAGCCCCAGGTGGCTCCGGGGCAGCCGGGCCGGGCTGACAGCTCGGAGCCCTCTTGGAGCAGCTGGAGAGAAGCGAAAGAGCGCACAGCCTCCGCAGTCTCCATGGTGAGAGAGGCCCCTTGCCCCGCCGGGTTGCTTCCCTAGAGCACTGACAGCTCCTACCCGCTCTCTTTCACTTTTTCCTTGCCTTTTCTTTTCTTTTTTTTTTTTTTTTTTTTTTTAAGAGGGTCTGATGCTTCCTCCCACCCCCTCGCTCCGGCAGACGTGGGAGCAGGTTTGGTGCAAGGTGCCAGTGGAGAGAGAGCCTGGTGTGGAAATGCTGAATTTGGGGATGCTGGGCTCAGAGTGCTGCTGCTCTGCTGGATGATGCCGATGTCACTGCTGGCTCCCAGCAGCCTGGGACGGAGCAGGATGGAACCCAGCTCTTCTGCTGGGTGCACCAAGCCCCCTGCAAACATGAGGTGGTGAGGGCTGGGAGAGCCCCCTGTCACCCCAGTATGGGCAGCTCAAATTCAGCCCACTCCCCCAGCCCTGGCTGCAGAGCACACAAAACCAGCGGCATTACAAACACCAAGCAGTAAAAAAATTCATGCAGGGCCCTTGCATAGGCTCTGTGTGTGTGCATCTGCCCCAGGTCCCACACTGGGACAGCAGAGACACAATAACAGTCTGTGACCAGCAGTGCCAAGCAGGGAAAAAATATCCCTGCATAATTATCATATCCATCCTGCTGGTCAGCCTGGGGACCTGTCATTGTCCCTGTGCAGAGGGCAGAGGCCACCACACACACCAAGCCTGAAAGCAACATCTGAAAGGATCCCTGCGAGCTAAGCTATGATTACTTTTTCTCTTTTCCACAACAAAAGGAGAATGAGGCAATTAGGAGCTGGTTGGTTTGTAGACATGCATTTACTGTGGGAGACACCTGCCTTGGGAGGAGGAGCAGGCTGGGCATGTGTGTGGCTCCTGAGGGCGAGTGGCACTCTCCTCCTGCGGCACAGCCCCCAGCACACGTCTGATGCCTTGTCAAGGCTGAGCTGGGACAGAGGCTGGACAGAGCTAAAGAATAAAGCAGGGATTTATTAAAGGCCTCAGTGGATCCACCTTGGGCAGCACAAGAGCCCAGCCAGGGCTGCACACAAGGTGAACCAAAATGGTCACAAAAATGGACCCCCTGGTCAAGGGGTCTCACACTTTTATAAGTTCTGCTCCGTTTGCATATTGGAGTTCATTGTCCAGTTACAGCTCCAGCCCATGCAGTCCCATCCTTCTTGTTTTTCTCTCTTCAGCCCCTGTTTTTTGTGCTCTTGGGGCTGAGATTTGGATCATTTGTCCTTGGTGCCCAGCTGGAGCAGGAATTGTTTTGTCTCCCTGCTCTGTGCACAGAGCTCACCATCCCCTCATAGGAAGCCCAGACCCACACACTAAAGCAGCACAGAACCTGAAAAATAGAAAAGCTCAAACCTGAGGCATCATGTCAACCTGGCAGAGCTGCTCCTGTGGTTAATAAATGTCCCCTCCAGTCCCCTGAGCTCCTCCAGGCTACCCATTGCATATGTTCTCATCCTACCTCTCTCCTTTTTTTTGTCTCCCTCATCACTTTTTGGGTGCTTTGGCACCAGTGTCCCAGGGGGAGAACCTTCCTCCCCGTTGTGCCTCCCACCATCCTCCTGCCAGGGCATGGGAGGGACCAAGAGGGGCTCACTCCTGCCTGAGCCTTTGCCAAACATCCCTGCAGGGCATCACCAATCCCTGTCAAAGCCAACAACCCCATGCCCTGCCTGCCCACGGAGCCCGGAGCTGTGTGGGTGGCAGCTGCCTGCCAAAGCCATTTCTTGGCAGAACATGAGGTTAATGGCTGAGAACTTTTTCCCTGGCCCCCAAGATGACAAATTCCTCCCTGTGAAAACCCAAGCTGTGCCAGTTTTGGGCAGGCAGCGCTCGGGTGCGATGCCTGGGGCTCCGTGCTTTACCCCACCTTCTGTTCCGTGCTGTGACCACCTCGTGCATCTGCTCTGTGTCCTTTTCCTCTCCTTTTCCTCATGCAGAAAGCAGACCCCAGACCCCAGAGCTCTGCACTGAGCAGAACCACCCTCCTTCCCTGACTGGGGCACTGCCGTGGGGCTCGGGCTCACAGGGCACTGCGTGCCTGTGATTTCCTTTAGGAATATTGATTTTTTACATGTGTTGCTACACAAATCACAGCTCCTGGCTCACCTTCACCCCTGCAGGGGGAGAGGGAGGAGGGGAGACAACCACTGAGTGCTGCCCCTCTCCTCTGCACGCTCACTGCTTTAGCAGAGATAAAAACCCTGCTCCTTCTTCCCCTGTGTGTCCCCTCTCAGCAAGGCACAGCAAATGCACAACTTAATCAGTATTTTTGGGAACCAGCACCTGCTGTAGCAGCCAGGACCCCACAGCACAGCCCTGATTTCCATGAAATGGAAATGGAGTCTACAGGAAACCAAAATTCAATACTGGCTAGGGAAGAGGTTAAACAAAGAACTGAGGTCTCTGCCCTGGCATGAGCCAGGCCCCCCTCTCATGCATCACCTCCAAGGAGTCTGGCTCTATTGCACATTTTCCCTGCATTTGTTAAAGCAGCAGGGCCATTTGTTTGTGTATAATAAAGGGAGCCTGGGAGAAAAAATGTGCAATTAGCACATCCATCATATAGGTTTTTTTAGATATCAATAAAACATTGATCCCCTCCTTCCATAAATTCCTGCGCTGTGCTGAATACAAATCAGGAGCAATGCATAACCCCCCTCAGAGGTGCATAAATCTGCCTTCTCCTGGCATATCATTAAACCTCTGAAACACTGATGGAAAAACTCCTCTGGCAGGTGCTGAGCACTGATCCCCAAGCCTGCCCCAAGCCCCGCTGGGCTGACATCAGCACCAGTGTGGTTGCAACACAGGAACTGGCCGGAGGTTCAAAGGTTGCAGCTGGAGCTGTGCAAATAGTGAATCTTTCTGTGGAGAGAGATATCTCAGCACTGAGTCTTTTTGTTTTTTGGATTGGGGCAGCCAGGTGAAATATTGTGTGTATTCTGTTCTCTAAATGGAAATTAAAAGGAGAAATTTTGGTTTGGTTGACCTAGAGTGTTTTGTTTGGTGTGAAGCAAACACAAAAAAACTTATTTATGTTTCATTTTATTCAGCCTCCTGCTTCTTCTATCCTATCTTTTTTTTTTTTTCTTTTCCAGCAGGAAAATCTGGCTGTTTGACCTGGAGGGTCAGAGGAGACCTTGTTGCTCTCTATAACTCCCTAAGAGGAGGTTGTGGCCAGGTGGAGATCAATCTCTCTCCCAGGTTGCAAGAGACAGGACGAGAGGAAATGGCCTCAAGCTGCATTAGGAGATGTTCAGGTTAGATATTAGGAAAAATTTCTTCAGGAAATGGGTTGTCAAATGATGGAATAGGCTGCTCAGGGATGTGGTGGGGTCACCATGCAACAACCACAGCAGAGCCCTTAGCTGTGGAACAAACCCCACAATGTTATTCACTGAAAAGAGCAAAAGAAAAAGTCACTTCTTATGTGTGGGGTTTTTTTACCAGGATAATGATGAAATTTAGCTGAATTTGGAGGTTTCAGTTGCTCAGAAACTGTGTGGAGGAGACAGAGCTGAGGTGTTCAGCAGGAAAGCCCAGCTGAGCTTGGGCTGTCACTTCCACACTGCCCTGCTTCTTGCCAGCTCCCCCTTGGCTCACACTGAGGGAGTAATTGGTCACTGGACAAATTACTCACGGATGAGTATCATTATCATGGATGTCCCTCATTTCCCTCTCCATGTCCCCAGGCAGGGGAGATGCATCCCTGTGGTGCCCAGCTCCCAGTTCCCTGGCAGCTCAGTGCCCACCGTGGCTGCTGGCAGCGCAGTGCTGGCCTGCCCGGAGCACACCAGACACCCCCAGGCAGGGGATGTGCTCTGTGCTGCTGGAAAGAAGTGCCCAGCAGTGATCCTGCTGGGGTGCTGCCCTCTCCTGCACCCCACCTTGGGCTTATCCGGGGCCACCAGGAGGGTTTCTCACCAGTGAGGGCTTGGACTTGCTGCTCATCCCTATCCATTTACAATAATCCCTGTTGCAAACATAGGCATCCCCAGCGAGGGGAGAGAATAATCTATTTGACTTTATCTTGTTAGAAGGTTAATTTATTACTTTATTACACTATATTATATTAAAAAATACTATATTATACTAAATAATACAGAAAAGATACTTACTGAATGCTAAAAGATAGTAATGAAAACTTGTGACTGTTTCCAGAGTCCTGACACAGCTTGGCCTTGATTGGCCAATGACTTAAAACAGTTCACACTAGAGTTTAATTAAGTAATTACCTTGGGTAAAACAATCTCCAAACACACTCCACTTAAGCACGTCACAGGAGAAGCAAATGAGATAAGAATTGTTTTCTTTTTCTCTGAGGCTTCTTGCTGCCTTTCAGCTCCCCAGGAGAAAAACCCTGGGCGAAGGGATCACGTTCAGAGAATGTGAATGCCACAAATCCCCTGTCCTCTGTCTTCTCCACGGAGATGAACACCACCTGATGAGCTCTCCTTGCTCCCTGCATCCCTCCTCAAATCCTCCTTGCTGGGAGTTATTCCCATCCTACATTTTTTTCCTAGAGCCCTCCCTGAGTGATCCCCACCTGTGTGTGACAGGGTCCCCTCTGGCAGGGATGCAGCTCTGGAAAAGCTGATTCTGGTGCTGGCTCTGCTCTCCCCCAGCGTGCAGAGATGGAAGGGAGTGCCTGTAATTGCAGCTGTCAGGAGTAACAATCACAGTGCTGCTGTTATAAATGGCTCCAGCCTGACTTTTACTTACAGATTTCCCTCACGTGACGCCGCGAGTCGCACAAGATAAAACCTGCACCACGGAAAAGCACTTGCACCTTCCAGCTCTGTGGAGGGGGATTTATGGCTTGTTTTGGCTGTAAAATAGAGCAGGTATGGTGTGTTAGGGAGTTTTCTTTTCATGGACAGGACAGGACTGCTGGGGTATGTTCTTTGAGTTTTATTTGCAGCATCAGCCTCATTACACAGTTGAGACAATGAAAAGATGGCAAAAGCTCATGTACAACCAGCAGCAGCTAGAGATTTCTTTGTTAAAAAGCATTTTTAAAACTTCTTAACCAACAGTGTACTGCTAAAGCTTACAGACAATTGTTTTAGCCAGTTACTAAAAGCACACATACACCTGCTTCACACCATGCTTGCTTGTCTTCTTTCTACTCACAATACACAATACACTAGTTCTGAGTTTTCTATTCTTTCTATTTCTAAAGCCTACTTTTCCCAACTTTCTCAAGTTCTTCTTACCTTTACTATTTCCCACAGCATGGCTTGGGCTGCAGGCCAACATGTCCTGGTGGGGCAGGCTGGGGTGGCTCAGGGGGACACCCAATGTCCCCTCCATGTCACCATTCAGTGGTCCCTGTTAGCCAGGGAAGGGTTTTAGGGTAATTCCTGCCAGACTTGTAAAAATTGTGATGATGTCTGGAGACAGAGAGGATCTGCAGGGCATGGGGGTCTCAGGCTGTGAGGGTGACCCTTGCCAAATCTGCTGGCATTGCTTGGAGGCCCTGAGAAATGCCAGGGGGTTCCAAATAGGTGTGATTTGTTCCAGGGCTAATTCCCATGGTGAGGACAAAGCCAGGCTGCCATCAGAGATCCCAGCAGAGCACAGAGCTCCCAGCAAGGACTCATCCAGAGCTGGGATGGGAACCCAGCTGATGTGCTGCCCTCACTCTCTGCCCTGGTGGCACAAGGAGCTCTGGGACACGTCCCCACTTGCTTCAAATGATTCTTTCTGATCTGACATCAGCCCTGGTGCGTAAGAGAATGACCCTGAGTTATGTGATTCCTTCTCCAGGCCAAATGAGACCCTCCAGGGAGGACCAGCCAGCCTAATGCTGTCCCAGGAGCTGTCCCAGCAGACTGGGGCACAATGTCTGGCACCTGCAACCCACTGGGGACACCAGCAGGAGCTGAGACCCCAAGGATGCTCATGGCTCAGGGCTCAAGCTGGGCAGGGTGAAGCCAGGTTCGTCAGGAGCAGCTGTGCTTCCCCTAAAACCACAGGATTATTCAGGTTGGAAAAAACTCTAAGACCACTGAGTCCAACCATTAACTCAGGACTGCCTTGTTCACCACTAAACGTCTTCCTAAGCATCACACACTTTTTTGGAGCAATTTAAGGGACCATGACTCTACCACTGCCCTGTTGCAGTGTTTGACCACTGTTTCAGTGAAAAATTGCTTCCTAATGTCCAATCTAAGCCTCCTCTGGAGCAACCTGAGGCTGTTTCCTCCAGTCCTGTCACAGGGGAGAAGAGATTTACTCCCACCTGGCTATAACCTCTGACCACAGCCCTTGCAAACAGGAAGCCTGTGGCCTTTCATGCACTTTGATAAAGTCCAGAGGTTGTTAAAACACCCACAAAGCTATTCCCAAAATCTCCTGGGAAGTCCAGCCAGCTTTAGAAGGCTCTGCCACAGCTATTGCCACACACCTCAAGCTCTCTGGCACTCAACTTTTTGTTGCCATTACTGACAGGCTGGACAAGGGACACAAGTTTAGTGCAGAGAATTGCAGTGACGCATCCTCCAGCATGTACCAGCTCATGGTGTCACACATGGGCTCCCACACATGGCATGTCCTTGTCTGTGTCACAGGCATGGCACAGGAAAGAGGGGCTCCCCCAGCTTTTTAATTGTGTTTGTGGCAGCTTGGTGCCTGCAGCATCAATGCACCAAAATCTCCTGTTTCCAGCACAGCCTGCTGTGACTCTGGTGTGACAGTGGCATTGGCTGTGTGACCCAGCAGCAACAGCAGCTTCATGGGTGCTGTTTCTTGTCCCAGGTCACCTCCCTTCCTGCTGTTTGGTGGGTTTTCCTTCACTCCCCTCATGTGGTGCATTCCCCTGGGAAAGGGCCAGCAGTCAGGATGGCGAGGGAGGGGCGTGTTTAACAAGGCAGGTGAGGTTGGTGTAAACAGGACAGGTCCCAAGGCCACCTGGCACTTTACCAGCCCCTGTCCCCTGGAAAGCATCCCAAAGGGATAAGGGTCTGTGTCGCTACAGGACACGAAACTACACGAGCTCACCCACCGCTGCTCTCAAGGTGAAGAAAAGGGAAGTTTATTTTCTGACTCTGACATTTATAGTTTCCTATCAATGTTAGTTTTCTAGTGGATTGGAAGGTGAAAGTGCCACCTCTCCAATGACACTGGACAAACCAACGGTCCATCAAATTTCTGTTCTTCTATAAAAGAAGGCAAAACAATGACTTATTTACAGAAAGTGTGTAAAAAAGTTTGCTACGAGAACATAAACATCGGAAGGCTTAGAAAATCTTAAAAAATCAGGGTGCCATGTCTGTGCTGTCCCAGAGCACGGTAGAGCAATCTGTGGACATGGTGAGGTGCAGCAGGCTCCTTTCAGCTTCAGCAGGGGGATTCAGTAGTGCAGCAATCCCACGGCTGCATCAGGGAGGTTGGAGGCTCTTCCCAAGCTCTCCTGGAAGCAGCCCAGGCAGCCCTGGGGCTTGGAGGGAGCAGCTCTTATTCCTTCTCTAATTTTAGACCTTTTCAGCGCGTTCAGTTTTCTTAACCATTGGTCAGCTGCCGTCTTCTCACACAAAGCAAGCGTGCATAAATTAAAGCAGGCGCGTATATGTGGCTTGGAAACCATCCAGGAGCAATCACTTACACACCAGGGAAGGGTGTGAAACCCCCCATCTGCTCCGGGATTGAGGCAGCACAGAGGGATGAGCCCTGGCACAGCTCCCGGGGCACGCTGCCCTGCTGGAAACCCCTGTGTGGGGCACTGATCCACGGGGACGATGGGGGATTTCACATTCCCTGGCCCGGATTCCAGGCAGGATGCTGCTGTGACCTCAGCAAAGAGGAGGGGACACGTGTGAGGCACCAGGAGCTGCTGCCAGCCTGGGAAAGGTCACCCAGGGCAGGGGCAGCTCTGCTTGCAGCACTGGGCACACTCCTGGCAAAGGGAGCTGCTGCTTTCCCCCTTAAGAGCTGGAATGAGAGATGCAGGACTCTAGGTAGCTCTTTAAAATGCAGTTTATTCTGTCGAAGGTGTTACAGCAGCCCAGGGTGGTGGGTGACAGAGCTGTGCCCACAGCTGTCAGCTCCAGCTGCAGGCAGCCCTGTAGACTCTCAATTTAGGGTACAGTGCATTATAGACTTTGCTGAGCATCTTCATACAGCAGAACCAATCCATACCTTAACTGTTATCTATAGCCTATCATAACTGCTATAATTACCATGTTCATGTCACTGTTCTCCAATCACTAAAATTTAGTATATTACAGTTTAAGCTAGAAGTTATTTCTCAGTTTTTTTGCAGTGGAAAATTCTGAGACCTTTTTTCTATTTGCAACTTTGCTGACTTGTTTGCTTGTGCTATCTTTCTGCTTAGTAAAAACAACCGGGTTGAAGTGAGTTTATCTTTTGCTCTAAGTCATAAAACCCCTTCTAACTAACACACCCTTTGCCTTCTTAGTTATCCAGTAAGACGGGCTCAGCAATTCTTTTCTTCTATATCAAAACTTGCTTTCATTTATATTCTTTCATCAGATTCTACATTTAAAAACCTTTCTGCTAAGACCCCTTCTTGCCAAACTTTCACCCTTCCCAACACCCCCTGTATCTGCATCCCTGAGTGCTTCAGCAGCAGCCAAACCCACTGATGGCTTCCAGTCGGGGGGATGATGTTGGGATTTTAACATCAGGTGTGTGGATGCTGGATGAGCCACACATGGGACAAATCCTGCCTTGAGGAGAGCAGGGTGGGTGATATGGAACTCATCAGGGCATGGTTACTGCCCACAGACCCACATCTGCCTGAGCTGCCCTTCCAACTCTGTTGGGAATTTCGAGTCCATATCCACCTTTGTGATGGACGCAAGTTAAAGGAGTAAGTTACAACAGGGTGAGAAAAGTTTAATTTGCACATATACCTGCAAAGAGGTCACTAGCTGAACATAAAGAGTTGGCATTTTTCACAGCATCAGATTTATGGTAAAAAGCCGTAAATAGTAGTTTTTATATTATGCTTTTCCCACCCTGGAAGAGAATGGCATGAATTTAGAAACACAGTAGAAGTGAAAAATGAGAGGAGAAGAGAAGAGAAGAGAAGAGAAGAGAAGAGAAGAGAAGAGAAGAGAAGAGAAGAGAAGAGAAGAGAAGAGAAGAGAAGAGAAGAGAAGAGAAGAGAAGAGAAGAGAAGAGAAGAGAAGAGAAGAGAGAAAGAGATAGAAAGCATCAGAGGGAGACAGAAAAGGTGAACACAGAGCTACAGAAGTGTTAATGGATCAAATTCTGCCAGTGGATAAACTGACCCTGCTGCAAGCAAGGTGGAGGAAAGCACAGCCCCTCCTGGCAGGTCTCACCCTGAAACAGGGATGAAAGCATCATCCTTACTCACCTTGGAAAATCTGCCAGGGCACTGTGTGGAAGAGGATGGATGGATACCAACATCCCTGCTACTGATATCAGATCAATCCACTGCATTGTTGTGTTCCTCTTGGCTTTAAAGAACTTCCTGCAGGCAGCTCACCTGGCTGTATGAACACCCTGAGCTCTCCCAGTGGATTGGGCTGCTCCCAGTGTGACCTCGTGCGCTGCTTCTTCCCTGGGGTCTGGGACCCCCCAGCTCCTGGTGCTCATCATCCCACCCTCGTGCTCTGCCAGCAGGGAGAGGAAATGTGAGAAAAATCAATAGCTCCAGCTCAGGCTGCCGGGGGATTTGTGCATTTTTGCACTGGGAAATCTGATAGATCGACCCCGTTCCTCCAGACCGCCGTCGATGGAGCTGATGGTGGGAGGGCTCGGGGCTGGGGGTGTCCAGCCCAGGGCCGCTGCTCTATTGATCCTGGAAGTCAGGGCAGCCTCTCGGTGTGATTTAATCAATTCCCTTGTTATTCCACATCAAGCTTGCTCCCAACTTGCTTTCAATTCTGTATTTATTTGTTCCCCATCTTCCTTGGCAGGCACAGGCAGTGAAGCCTCTGGGTCGTCCCTCTGGACTGGGAATCACCACATGGGCAGGGCAGGGCAGTGAAGGATGCAAAGAGCAGCCTTTGCCCCTGCTGATGCCTCCCCACCAAGGCTGGGATGTGCTGCTGCTCCCAAAACCCTGGGATTTGGCATAATTTCTGCTGTTTTTAGTGGAGAGTTGACTTTATTTCCTGCTGATGTTGAACGACAAGGGAATTTAGTAAATCACACCAATCCCCCTGACCCCACAGTCCAGGCTCAGCAAATCCTGCTCTGCTCATGGGGCCAGGGAAGGTCGTGCTCCTAAAGCATTTCCTCCCATGCCAAACTGATCCCCTAAATATCCAGGCTTTCTTAAAATTCTTTTGCCTGGGAGAAGGTGGGAGGAGGTCCATGGGTTTCCTGCATTGTCTCCTGCGATGGAAAACCCTCCTCTTTGTGATTTTATCAATGCCAGTAAAGCAAATTTTCCCTCGGCAAGACTCTCTTTTCTAAAGCCTTTTTTGAAGACTCCTTTTCCCCAGCGATGCAGAAGCTTTAAAAGTATAATTATATATTTTTAAAAAAATCCCACCATGCTATTTATAAATTATTCTATATGCTCCCAACAAAGCAAGTGCCAGACTGCACTGGCGGAAAGCCCACTCCGGCTTCTCCTTGCTTGCTTTCAAAATGCAAATAACACTGCTTCTATGGTTTTTTTCCCCCTAACTACAACAGCACGGGGGAAATCACAATGCAAACTCTTTCCTGGAAAAAAAAAAGAGAGAAAGAGATGAGGAAAATATGGCAGCCTTGTGCAAGGGAGGTATGGGGAATGAGATCCAGACCTAAGGTACAGAAACTGGGATCCAAACTTGAGCTGTGGAGAGGAGATCCAGACCTAAGACTAGATTTTTTTGGGACCAGCGTCCCTCCTCAGTGCTGCCTGGATTCGCCCTGCCTGCCCTCCACCCAGCTGTAGGCAGAGTGCAGTAGAGGGAATGAATAGTGGTGGCCTTTTCTCTTTAATTTAAGGCTTCTCTTTGCCCTCTCTCCCTTCCTGCATTCCTCCCCCAAGCCTGGATGTGCTGAGCTGAGAGTTTTGAAACCTTTAGAGGAGTTGGAAAGCCCCAGGTCCCAGCAGAGCAGTGAAACACGAGGATGCTCAGTGTGGTCCCAAGGGGTGTCTGATAACGGGAGGCAGGGGTTTGCCAATCAGATATGTGGATGGAGCTGCTTCTACGGGGCAATGGTGAGCAAAGAACCCAGCCTCTTCTCTGCCTCCCCTGTTACCATCTGTCTTCGTTTAATGACAAAAAAATAGCATTTATTGATATAAAATAAATAAAGAGAAGTGGGGGGGGGGATGGCTGGCTATTTTCCATTACAAAATTTGCCAGCTGTCGTATCAGAAGACATTAATTTATTATACACCCCAGCACGTATTCCAGGCAATGCCTCCCGCGAATAACAAAGAGAATATTTATCTCTTAATCCCCTTTTCTGCCCCCCTGCTGCAAGTTATCTCGGGGAGCCCGCCAGCATCCCAAGGCTCGGCCGGGGCTGTAACATCCCAGCTCCTCTCGGCTGGAGCAGCTCAGCCCCGCGGCGATGTTATCGGGCACGGCGATAACAGCGCCGAGGTGAGGCATTGAAAAGCCGGTGACAGTGCCAAGGTGAGGCATTGAAAAGCCGGTGACAGTGCCAAGGTGAGGCATTGAAAAGCCGGTGACCTGCGAAATGTAAAGTCAAGCTGCGGCACCGCGCCGGGGGCAGCGCCGGGCAGGCTCGCTGTGAAGCGTCGCAGCAAGGGCACCAAAGCTCTCTGCTCGTTAAAGGCTTGGCTGCAAACATAATTAAGAGATGCTATCGGCGAGCGCCAGGCGAATCTCAGCCCTCGCAAATCACGGATTCCCGGGGATCCTGCGACAGGAGCCCCGTAAATCTCCGCAGCAAACGAGCTCGGCCGGAGGCAGGGGAGGGATGCTCCGGCAGCTGCTGCCGGGGAGGGACCTTGTGGTCGTGTGGAAAAAGCTAAAAACTGTCACGCCAAAGGTCGGGAGGCTTCAAGGAAACCAAAATCGATCTCAAATCCCCAAACCAAGCAAGTGGGGAGGCGCAGGGTGAGGGCCACCGAGAATCCTTGGGATAAACAAGGGTTGCAGCCCGTTCTGAGCGGCTCCAGTTCGGTCCCTGGACCATGATCCAGTGGGTACCAAATCCCAGCTCCAGAGGTGTCTGTTCGGGGCAGACACGGCCCTGTGCAGGTGGGTTTGCTCCAAGAGCCACCCTGGAGTCCCTGCTCCTCCTGTCCCAGCCAAGCACTGACGTGCAGCACAAGGGCAAAGGCGGTGGAGATCATGCAACTTTTGGAAAATTTTCCTGTTCCCCTCCTCCCCCGTTCTTTTCTCGTCTAATCTTTCCTTCCCTTTTCTCCTGGTCTTTTGTGGCCTGTCAGCCCAGCTTCCCTCCTCCCTCAATCCTGTGCTTTCTCCTACTCTTTCCCCCATCTTCACCCCTGTTCTCTGTGTTTTGTCTCCTTGATCCCTCCCCATCCTGCCACTTCTTTTCCCCATGTGCACCACTCTCCCTGCTACACTTCTCCCCTTCCCATTTCACCTCATCTCCACCTCATTCCCTTTCCATCACATCGCTTCCACATTTTATGATGTACCAATCTCATCCCATCCTACTCCTTTCCCAGTCCTGTTCCCATCCCATCCCCACTCTCATCCTATCCCGTCCCCACCCCATTCCCATTCCCACCCCCATCCCCATTCCTGTTCCCATTCCCATTCCCATTCTCATTCCCTTTCCATCTCATCCCCATCCCATTCCTGTCTCATCCCCATTCCCATTCCCATTCCCGTTCCCATTCCCATTTCTGTTCCCATTCCCATTCTCATTCCCTCTCCATCTCATCCCCATCCCAGTCCCATTCCCATCCCCACCCCACACCCATTCTTATTTCCTTCCCATCCCATCCCATCCCATCCCATCCCATCCCATCCCATCCCATCCCATCCCATCCCCATTCCCATTCTTGTTCCCTTTCCAGCTCATCCCCATCCCCATCCCATCTCATCCCCATCCCTGTCTCATCCCCATTCCCATCCCCATTCCTGTCTCCTCCCCATTCGCATTCCCATTCCCATTCCCATCCCCATTCCCACTCCCATCCCCATTCCTGTTCCCATTCCCATTCCCATTTCTGTTCCCATTCCCCTTCTCATTCCCTTTCCATCTCGTCCCCATCCCATTCCCATCCCCACCCCACACCCATTCTCATTTCCTTCCCATCCCATCCCATCCCATCCCATCCCATCCCATCCCATCCCATCCCATCCCATCCCATCCCATCCCATCCCATCCCCATCCCTGTCTCCTCCCCATTGCCATTGCCATTGCCATTGCCATTGCCATTCCCATGTTCGCATTCCCACGTTCCCATTCCCACGTTCCCATTCCCATGTTCCCATTCCCATCCCCAGGCAGTCCCGCATTCCCGGGGCTGTCCCGCCCATCCCGGGGGTCGCCGGTGCCGCTCCCGCGCCCCAAACCCGGCCCCAGCCCCGCGCGAGCCGCGGCGCCCCCCGGCGGCGGGCGCGGGAACGGCGCCTCCCCCCGCGGGGCGGTGCCGGGGCGGTGCCGGGCAGTGCCCCCGCCCCGGGCGGCGGTGCGGCGCTGCCGAGGGCGGGCGGGCGGTCCCGGGGCGGTGCCGGGCGCAGGCCCCGCCCCGCGGCGGTGGGCGGGCGGCGGTGCCGGGGCCGCGCGGTGCCGGTGCCGGTTGGCTGCGGGCGGTGACGGCGGGAGGCGGTGGCGAACATGGCGGCGGCGGCGGCCGAGGAGGCGGCGGCAGCGGCGGGGCGGCGCTGAGGCCCGAGGCGGGCTGAGGAGTGGCGGGGCGGGCGGGCGGGGGCCCCATGTGCGGTGGCGGCGGACCCCCCCCCCACTACCGACGCCCGTTCGCAGCCAGGCGCCGCCGAGGCGGCTCTGCGGGCGCGGAGCGAGCGCGGCCCCGGCCCGCCGGCGGCGGCGGCGGCGGCAGGATGAAGTTCGCCGAGCACCTCGCGGCGCACATCACCCCCGAGTGGCGGAAGCAGTACATCCAGTATGAGGTACGGCCCCGGCCCCCCGCGCCTCCCGGTGCCCGCCGTGCCGCGGGGCGGTGCTGATGGAGAGGCAGCGGGTGCGCGTCCGCCGCGGCGGGGAGGCTGCGGCTGAGGGGCAGCCCTCGGCTGTCCGGCTCGTTAATTAGCGCATTAATTGCCGCCCGTAAGCCCTTGCCGGCGGACAGAGGTCGCGGCACACGCTCGGCACCGCGCACCCCCAGCCGCGGCGGGGGCTCAGCGCCAGCGCCGGTTCCCGGAGGAGCGGTGACTTTGGGAGCTCCCGGCCTCCCAAGGGCGATCCCGCCGCGCTGGGCAGCTCCCGGCGCCCGTCCTGCCCTGCCGGGGACCACCGGCACCGCTCGGAGCTCCCCCAAAACAGGGCTCCCCCAAACCAGGGCTCCAAACCCCCACCAACTCCCCTGAGCCCCCCAAACCAGGCTCCAAACCCCCACCAACTCCCCTGAGCCCCCCGAACCAGGCTCCAAACCCCCATCATCTCCCCTGAGCCCCCCAAACCAGGCTCCAAACCCCCACCAACTCCCCTGAGCCCCCCAAACCAGGCTCCAAACCCCCATCAACTCCCCTGAGCCCCCCCAAGCAAGGCAGCAAACCCACATCAGCTCCGGTTTTATGGCAATTTCTAAGTAAGGTTCTGCAGCTCGCGGTTTCACACTCCAGTCGGGGCGTTTGTGAGCACTGTTTGCAGCAAGTTCTGCTGCATTAATCGTGAATTATCTGCAGAACACGGCTTTTTTTGGGCTTTATCACGCCAGCCTGCTAAAGGTCACGCTGATTGCTTCGTTTCAGATTTATCACACCGATTCTGGGCTTGGTTGGAACTGGACGGAGCTGGGGGGTGGTAATTCGTAGTAAAACCATTTCCTATGTCAGTGTCAGCAGTAAAAGTGGCAGGTGCCAGCGATGTCTTTTCCACAAGTAATAATTAAATCTAGACAACGGAAAGCTGATTATAGGACAGCCGTGATCAGCAAAACTTCTTGACTGATTGACTCAGTTAAAACCACGCAACATTTGTTACTGTTTGAGGGCCTGTATTTTCTCCCTAGGACTATAATAGCAATTTATTTATGCTATCCATATTAATCTGTCAGCATTTGCAAGGAAAACCACATTTATCTTAGCTTGCTTTGTTATAATGTCGGGCTTGAGAAGTTTATATCTACCCTTTTCACTCTTCCTTTGTTTCCCTTTACCTGCCTGCAGAGGAACGGATGTTTAAATAAAAACTGCAGTTGGGTTTGGCTTTCCAACAATATTGTGATCTCCTTGAATGATGTGGAGAGCTAGATGGCCAAATAATGCCATCAGTCTTTGAGGAGGAGGAAAACCATTGTCTTGATGAAATAAAGGGCCAGCTTAGTTCTGCATCTACATCTAGTCTCTGATGGGTTATCCCTGGGACAGTTGTCTTCTGCTCCTGAAAAAAGAAAACTTGGATATCTTCCTAAGAGCAGCTTTGGAGGTGTGTTGGAGGGGAAGGCGAGGGGGAAATAGAAGGGTGAAAGATCGGGCTGCATGCTGAGCAAACAGCTGTGGAGAGAGGGGAAGGAGACCCAGTGAACTACAACACCTTGATTAATGTGTGAAGAGCTCTGCTGCTCCTCGGCCGCTGTTTTCATTATGGGAGGTTAATTTTCAGCTGTTTTAACTAGGGCACTATCATTATGTCATTCTCCCTTCCTCCAGCCCAGTTTAAAATGTATATTTCAGTCAAAACAGCTTCCCTTCAAGTTGTTACTCTTTCTAATCACAAGTAATCTCCCCCTTGGATAGACAGCTTAATGTGGAGCGAGGGGAAACACAAACCTCACCTTCCCTTTCGGTAATAACTTTCAAACTCTTTGTTTGCCTTGTTGCAGCTGGCTGGATGTGAGTCAGCCTCCTGCTCATGCATATTACAGTGATGGAATAGCCTGGCATTTATTATTCAGTAACTGGTGGTCGTGTGGGTGCAGTGCATAAAAGCCCAGCACTGCCTCCATTTACTTGTTGATTATACCTGAGGCAAAAAGCACCCAGCCCTCCTTTGTCCAGAAAAATTCCCATTGTTGATCAGCAGATGTGAGGTTAAACTTTGCCTGTGTTAGTTGTGTGCAGTGTTGCTTATAGAAGATGTCACAGTAACTTTTAAAATGTTATTTGTATATTTTAGTAGTGTTATATTGTTTCTTCACCTCACAGTTTCTATCTTTTTAATTAATGCAGGAAACACCCTATCAGAGTGAGACATCTTCTTGGATGGGTTTTTAACTCTGGAAAGATTCTTCCTGTTTCCAGGATGTCACACTCAAGATCACAGAATTCTGGAGTGGTTTGGGTTGGAAGGGACCTTAAAGATCATCTTGTCCCATCCCCTGCCATGGGCAGGGACACCTTCCACTATCCCAGGTGGCTCCAAGGACCATCCAGCCTGGCCTTGGACACTGCCAGGGATGGGGCAGCCACAGCTTCTCTGGGCACCCTGTGCCAGGGCCTCCCCACCCTCAGGGAAGATTTTTTTGCCCAATATCTGATCTAACCCTGCTCTCTTTCAGTTTGAAGCTGTTCCCCATGAGAGGACTGAACGATGACGCAGAAATTGCTTTCTCTAAGCCATTCTGTATCAGAAAGATGTCCTCATCTTAATTTTCTCCTCTGCTATTTGTAGTTATTTCCGCTGGAGAGGAGGTGATTCCTGGAGTGTGGCAGGACCCAGGTAACCTGTGAGATCCTTTGAAGGGATTTGGAGCAAGCTTTGCCTGTCAGTCCAGTTGTAATCTGTAGGTGATAACCTCAGAAAGAAGAATGGAATTGTTGTGTTTTCAATGCCTAAAAATGTAGTTTCACTTTCAGGTGGTCTTGAACAATTGACAGTCCTCAAAGCTTCTTACCATCCACGTGCTCTTTCCCTCCAAAAATAATCAGTTTAGGTATTCTAAGTGTGCTTGTAGCCAGTATGGAAGTTGCCTAGGCTTAGGGCTGGTAGTCAGGGTGAGAGCTCTAGGGAGAGAAAAAAAACCCATTCATTTTCTTTAAACAGGCAAAAATAATATATATTTGCCTGTTTAGGTGTGACTTAGTTTATATTTTCTTTCAGCAAAAGCTCTGCAGTGACCTTTACTGTACATCTGAGTTTTTTGAGAAGGAGCGCTTGGCTTACAGAAAGGAGGGAAAATGGCAGTGAATGCTCTTCTGTTTCATTCAGCTTTTCCCAAAGACATTTACCATGACTGAGCCAACAGTAACGTGGGGCTTTAAGCCATGATGGACCTGGTTTGGCTTTCCATTCCAAATTTCCATTCTAAAGATTGCATGAAGTGATGTGGATGTGCCTCACCCTGGCAGCAGCAGTGAGAGGCTTTGCTCACCTTGTTTGAGGGGCTCTGGCAGTGCATTTCCTTCTGTAAAGGGAGTCACATTTTCCTGGCCTGTTAAACTGCAGCTGTGATATGCACTGCTTCAGTGTTCATTTTGCCTTCAAAGTTTTGGGCCACTCATTTACACTTCAGTTCCTTTGGAAAAATAAGAAAATGGGAAAAATGGAAAACAGGAAAAACATGAAAACAAACACGATCCCAACTTTTTGTGTCAGACTGAATTCTCATTTCCACACATTACTGAACAAATTCAGGTAACTTGCATGAATTTCAGCTGATGCTTTTTCTTTTTTTTTGGCTGACAGTGTGCTCTGCTGCACATAATGCTCATTTGGGATGCAGGGAGATACTGGGGTTGTTAGTCCTCTGTTTATCCACAAACCCTCCTGAGTTCCTTTGTTTTCATGTCCCTCTCTGGACTGCTTTCAGGAGGAGAGCATTGCTCAGGCTTCTACATGTAAATGTGGATCTGCACATCCAGCTGATGGAACTGTACAACTCACTTGTACACTTGCCAGATGGCTGTTTGGTTGCAGTTAATCTGGCCTGAATTTGTTTCTCTGCAGGAGCCTGATGGTATTTTTATAGAAAATGTACATAATACCTTTGACATCTCAACAACTGGGGAGGGAGGAGGAGCAGAACAGTTATTACAGGTGCAAAGTTCATGGCAGAGGTGGGTAAAGGTGTGAGCAGGTGACCTCCCTTCCCTTTTTTTAAGGTTTTAAAGTCCTTAAAACCCCAGGTTTGAAGTCCTTGTGCTGTTGCAGGAGAGAAACAGGTTGCTAAGTTTTAGGCATCATTTCTCCCAGACACCACCTGCAGCAGGAGGTGGGTGGGGGGAGAGGAGAGCTGAGGTTGCCTGCTTGCCTTCCGTGTCTCCTGCAGAAACAGGCTTGCAGTTTTTGGGAGGTGGCCAATTCTGCTCGTCAAACCCAGCTTCATGATAGGCAGTTCACACCCAGGCTTGCCACCTCCTGACACAAATCTGTTGTGCTATTTCACTATTTGTCCTTCGGGCTGTTAGCAGAGGAGCTTAGAGGAGCTGAAGTGGTTTGAAAGACTCCTTTAAAACAGTGGGGTTTTTTTTGAGTGTTTTAAGGTTTTTGTCCCTGATTTTGTTCACTGTTAAGGTCTGATAGTTGCATTCTTGTTTTCTTTTTGCCTTTTTTTTTGTTCTCTCATATGTATTTCCACAAGTTGACTGATGGTGCAAGGTGTAGCACTGGCACAGTCTAAAGCAGGGAGATAACCCATTTTGTTTAGTTTGAGGGCAGAAAGAGTAATTCTTCAGTGTTTCACATTGACAGTGATGGATAACTTTTGTAAACAATCAGTTCTAAAATTCTGTAATCTAGAGGGCTAAATACTTTAGGTGTGAAGGAGCACTGAGTCTTTCACTTTGAGGTTATTGGTTTACTTATATAGGTCAGGAAAGCAGTAACAAAATCTGCTGCCCTGCAGCTGCCAGATTGCACTGTGTCAGTGTGCATGGGGAGAGGTCTGTGGGACGACCGACACCTTCAGCTTTCAAGATTGTTTAGTGCAGGACTGTCAATGTTGTCCTTTTTAATTTGTTGGTTTTTAAAAATGACTGATAAAACCAGAGATAGGAATTACCCTGGGTTTACCTCTGGGTGGGTTAAGAGAGGAGTTGTTGCTACAGTGACTTTCAATGTGCTGTCTCTTCTGGTTTGTTTATCCTGTGTCACACGCTGGTTGTGGTTCATGGAAAAAGTTACAGGTAGGTGAGGATGATGACTGGGATGGAAAAGGAGGAAGATTTTTTGACTGCTTGGTGTGCATAGGCAGATCATGTGCTGCTGAGCAGTGAGTCATGACTGAAGTGGCCAGTGCTCCCAAGGAATTTTAGAAAAGCACCAAGAGCAGAGCAGAGCTGTGCTGCTGGCATGAGGATCACCCAGCAGTGGCTCAGTTGGGAAAACAATTATGCAAGTGACCTTTGCTGAGACCTCTGACTCAGGAGCCAGACCTTTGAGAGATGCCAGAGCTGCTGGTGCAGGCAGCCACCTTGGGTATCTTGTGATAAACAGACTTGTCCTTTAGACCTTGTATTTACCCAGTGTGTTACAACAGCACTCAGCTCCCAGCTGCTGAGCTGATGGTTTTTACCTCCACGGTTTTGGGGGATTTGTCATTTAACCTGGGAGGTTTGCTCCTGGGGCACTGTGACACACACCTCTGCTTCTGCTGTCTTTCAGGAGTATGGAAGTATGGGATATGGTGAGAATCAGGCAGAATAGATAGGAACTAAGAAGACCTGAATTACTTTTTTTGTGTTAGATTTCTGTGGGCTCAAGAATGAGGGAATAAGGTCAGGTTTTTGTGGTGGTGGAGGAGGGTACTCCCATTCAGTATCGGCATTAAGATATGAGGTGTGTGTATGCAGTAGGAATGGCTCCTTCCCCTGTGGCTTTTAGTTCCAAAATTATGGCTCAGGTTATTCTTAAAGTCCTAGAATGTTTTGGGTTGGGAGGGACATTTAAGATCATCTCACTCATCCCACTCCCTGCCATGGGCAGGGATGCTTTCCACTATCCCAGGCTGTTCCAAGTCTGTCCAACCTGGCCTTGGACACTTCCAGGGATGGGGCGGCCACAGCTTCTTTGAACAGCCTGTGCCAGGGCCTCACCGGCCTCCCAGTAAAGAGTTTTTTCCCTATTATTTTACTCCAACCTGCCCTCTGTGAGTTTGAATCCATTTCCTCTTGTCCTGTCATTCCTGGCCACTGTCCCAGGTTCCTCCCCAGTTCTCTTGGAGCCCCTTTGGGCACAGGAAGGGGCTCTAAGGGCTCCCTGGAGCCTTCTCTTCTCCAGCTGAACACCCCCAGCTCTCTCAGCCTGTCTCCATAGCAGAGGGGCTCCAACCCTCTGATCCTCACTGTGACCCTGCCCTGAGCTCCCCTCATTCCTTCAGCCATTGATCAGAATTCAGTTTGTGTGGATGTGAGTGAGAAAACCTTTAACCTGTGCCTGGAGTAATACCAGCACCTCAGCAACTGCAAGGCAGCTCATGGTGCCTCCAGGATATGAAACCTGATTATTTAATTAATTCTGGCTGGCGCTAATGTTGCCCTTCAGTTCCCACTTCTAGAGCAGGCCATCACCCTTGCTTCCCTAATCTCCTTCATCATGTTGCCTTCAGCTTTTAGCATGTATGTGTATTTTTGTGATCCTCTGTAACAGTGATGAGAAATCCCTGAGGCTGCTTCTCCTCCATTTGCCTCGACAAACTCCTCTGTGTCACGCAACACTTCAGGTTTTGTTGTTATTTCTTCATTTTTTAATGTAAAGCCTTTAGCATCCTACCAGCTGGGAAGTATTTTTCTGAAGGAAGATGTTGAAATGTACAGTTGGAATAAATTTTATAGATGATTAAGATAACAGGCTTGAGATAAAGCAGTCAGTAAACATGAACCTATTTCACTTGTGAACAGAAACATGTGTGATAGCCTTGACATCACGTACCACAGCTTTCTGTGCCAGTCTGCAGGATAAAAGGGCTATAATTGCTTTTGTTTTCAAACAGGCATATCAAAACAGTGTAATTTTTTTTTTCTCTTTTCATACTAACTGTGTTCCTTGTTCTCTGCCCCTCCCTTGCAGGCTTTGAAAGAGATGCTATATGCAGCTGTGGACCAGGCCCCTTCTATAGAAGGTAAGCAAATTGTAACCCACAGTTGTGTTTTTCTTGGCACTGCGTGCTGGACACGTAGTCCTGCTACTTTTCTGTCCTTAGTCCTCCTAAATTGGTAAACTTAATATCCTGATGGGCAAATGCCTGGCCTTTCACAGCCTGCATGCTATATTTGATTGTTAGAACTCTTTGTCCTCTTTTGTTGGGACAATAAATGTCTTTGTACAGTTTGAGAGAGCAACAGCTGGATTCCTCTTGCTTATAAGGTCATTCAGTGGTGGAAGTATTTTCTTCATTGCTTGAGAATAGAGCTTTGTTTTGCTGTGAGAGCCTGCCACTCTGGGAGATAGCTGTGCTGGAGAGACGCTGGTTCCTGGTTTGGTACTGGTGATTTGAGCTGCAAGAGTCTCATCCTTTTGTTCTGTGTCCTCCCTGAATGCTGCCTCTCCCATGTGGACCTGAGTATATCTTCTTCTTTGCATGTGTTTATTGCCTTCTGACTGCTCTACATTATTCTAGTAAGGTGTTTGGGTTTTAAGCTCACTGAATTTTAAATTGTTTGTTTGATTAAGTGATGATCTCTGCAAAATTTCTTAATCAAGGCTTTTGCTTTCTGTATCTTCCTTTTGTTGTCTATAAAGTACTCAAGCCTCTGTTGCTTCACTCCTTACTTTCTTGCCCTTCATGTGGATTTCTGACTGCTTTATAGCCTCCTTACCTTTATTATTTATTATTATAACCTCCTTACCTTTATTATTTTCACTTCTATTGCAGAGTTAGTTTTACTAATTTCTGAACATGACTCTCTGTGTTTCTTGTATATTTTTTGTATATTTTTCTTGTATATTTATAGAGCAGGAGAAGTAGTGCTGCTCCTGGTGTAGTCAGTTGTCTAACATCAGCAGTGCTGGTCACTCTAAATGTTAGGCCATGAATTACTTTCCTTTTGTTGATTAGAACTGGGAAATGAGGTGTGACGTAGTTAATATGATGTGATTTTTATTTTTAATTCAACTCAACTCCACCTGTTTTTTGATTGGAATTTTAAAACCACAACTGTAATAAGAAATAATTGAAGAGAGTGTGTGTGGGATGGGACAGTCTGTCCTTAAACTCTTCAGAGGTGCATTCCAAGCTGAAAACTTCATGGAAGCAATGCTCAGGCAGGTGTAAATTTTACATTTAACCTGACACTTAGTAGCTCACTCAACTCATGCTGATTTTGTTAAAAGAATCACACTTTTCTCTACATACAGGTCCTAGAATGAGATTTCTAAATGTTATGATCCTAGGATCCAAAATCTATGGGTTATCTTTGGAAAACTCAACATACATTGGCAAAGAGAAAGTCTTGCTTTATTATTTTAAAGTAGCAAAATTCCATAAAACCCACCCACAAGCCTCTCTCCCCAAGAGCATAAGTCTTAGAGGAACTGAAGTTTTCTGTGTAGGCCAAACTGACTATAATAACTTTTAAAGACAACTTACTACTGTTATTGAAAATCCAGCAATATTTTTATGTGGGACTGGAACAATTATAAGCTTTTTTTTTTCCTCTCTTCTGTCCCTTGGTTTATTATTGACAGTGTGAGCAAATGGTGTCTGTGCTGATGGAACTTTGTAGTCTGATGTTGGAATGTGACTTCCTGGGCTTGGCCAGGATTATCTGGGATTTCAAGGTGGGCATGAGTTGTAAAGTGTTACAATGCAGCATTTTGATTTCTTCATTTTCAGTGCTTGTGCTACAGTGGTGTTCTGTAATGTGCTGTGATGTTTGTGTGTAAACACATTTGGCAAAGCAAAAGGAGGTGAAGAATAAAATGATATTATATTTATGTTCTTTTAAACACTGTTAGAGTTTTAACCTGTGCTTCTGCCTCCTCTGATGCTTTAAAAACCTCAACAAAAGGAAAGGAATGACTTAAGGCAGTTTCCATCAGTAGAACAATGTTCTGTTCATTTCTGGAGGGGTTGGGTCTTTTCCTCTGTACTGCAGAGAATATAATCCAAACACTTTTGAGCCACTCCTATTTAAATCTGTCTGCCTGACCTGCCCTTAAGTGCAGAGCAGTTCCACTAATTTTTTCACCTTTCGTGCTGGAAATAAATCAACACCATTTTTCCATCCCTGTTGCTTGCATCCTTCTCTTTTTTAAGCCATTCTGCCTTTGTTAATAGAAACTTTAGGCCGGGTTTAGTACTTAACTGCACACAAACCATGCCCAGAACACTGCTCTAGTCCCCATCACAGGATTTGGAGCAAGTTCCTTGCATTTTGGGAGGGAATGGAGCAGCTCTTGTCAGGGGCTGGCTGTTGGCCTGCATGTTTCCAGTTTAATATGGATTTTGCAATGGATACTTGTGTGTTGTTTTGAGCTCAGCACAGAGACTACAGGGCTGTGCTGCTGAAACCCAGCCTCCCAGTATGAACCTAATGTAATCTCATTTTAGACTGGTCTAACTAAAATCCATTTGCTAATTGATCTCGTTGATCACAGGCATGCTGCAGAGCTCCAGAGCTGGCTTTGATTTACCTTGCATGAATTGTAAGCTAATCTTTGGATAATATATTGGATTGTGAAGACAAGGGAGTTTTGTACAGCAAAGCTGAGGCTGTTCCTGGTTCTTATTCTGCTTGGCTGGATGTGTGATCTGGCATTTGTGAATGAATTTCTTAGATTTCTGCTGCAGGCTGCTTGCTATGTCAGTCAGTAAAATTTGTGTATAGACAGAAATGCTTCCTGTTGCTTAGTAGAACGCTGAAAGCACTTTGGAAATTCTTTAAAACAACAAAAAAAAGTGCTACTGAACCAAGGCATGTTGTAAATAATGGGCAAGGCAGGACATAGGCGGGCCATCCATCATGAACAGCTGTCTGTGGGTTTGTATTTAGGTATTTTCTGTTTGTGGATGAGTAAACAAAGCTAACTTCAGAATGACTCCTAAAGTTTTGCAAGGGATAGCTGCTTGTGCTACTTTAGTGGACAAAGTGCTGCTGGGAAGAGGATCTTGGCTCTAAATTGTGCAGGTTATTCTGTGATATATGGTGACCCTTCTCCCTGTGCTACATTGAATCACACCTCTGTCTACCTGCTTTTTCCTATTTTTGGGTAATAAATGGACTGTGATTTTAACAAAAAACCTTGTAGAGGTGGATTAGCAAAACCTGTCAAGGCTATATGGTGGGAGGAGTTGTTTGTAGCTGTCCCCACACCCAATTGCAAGGTGGTGTGGCTCCCTGTGTTTCATGAGAGTTATTCCAGACTGTAGCATGTCTTTTCTGGCAGTTCCTGGCTGTACACATAGATTCCTTTAATCTGTTCAAAGATATATTTTTTTCATCCATCTGTCTCCTTTGTAATGACAGCTTCTTTATGCCAGTGTTATTCCTCCAGATGCTCCTCATCTTTTTACAAGGCAATCCCCTGATGAAACCTGCACCATCCTTCCACCTGAGCAACATCTGTACTAAATTAGTGTTCAGTCTGTTAATTCAATCCCGTGCACATCACCGGGAGAGGTATCAAATGATGCTGGATTCCCAGGTGTACAATGAGCTTTGCTTGGCTTTCTTGAGAGTTCTTTGGAGCGTGTTTGCTTCCTTAGCTGTTTGTTTCCTTCTGCTCACTGTTACCAGAACAAGGGGGATGAGTGGATGCTGCTCCCAGGATGTCATTCCCAGCTCCCTGTGGCACAGCAGGAAGGCCTGAATGCAAGTGTGCCAAACCAGGCATCCTTTTTTGACCCTAAGATACATTTGGCAAGAATCTGTGATGATGTAGAGGCTAAACCCGAGCATAGCTCTGCTTTCCTCTGAGGCAGAATGTGTGGTACAGCAAAAGCAGGAAATTCTGACCTCGCTGGGAGCATGCTGGGGTGGTATTTTTGTTGATTCCTTGTCCTCCCACTGCTTCCTGTTCCATTTGTCACCTAAGTAAAGCAGGTTAGTGGACCACTCTTGCTGGGAGTGCTCCTGATTATTCCACTTGGTGAGCAGCTGTGTCGGCATCTCCCCGAGCTCCTCACGGCGCTGCTCTCCTCGGCTGCCGCGGCCACCAAAGTGCAGCTGTAAATTATTCATCCTCATTTTCCGCTCCAATGGACAGGGGCCACTCTAAATATTATTTCCTAGAATATTTGCCTTTCAGATGTTTAAATTTAACCTCTCTTTAATACTTGTGTAAACAAATATCGTTGGTGTAATATCAGATGGTACAGGAGCGTCCTGTTGTGTCCTCCCGTTATGGGAATTATTTAACCCCAATCCTGAATTCCAGTGGCACCTTTCAAACAAGGATCACACTGGTTCTGTGGGGATGGAATGGTGTATCTGGGGTAGGAGTGGGGAGTACAGGTGCTCTAGGGTAGAATTCAACCCCAAAAGTAAGAGGTGGTGCTGAAGCAACATGAATTGGTAGGGGAAAAGCTTTAGTGGTGAGAGATATCCTCTGCTGGTGCCTGTAATCTTTGTGGTCTCCTGATGGATTAGGAAAGCAAGAGATGCAAGTTTGGGGCATTCTGAGAGTGCCAGCACTGGCAGCCTGTCCCATATTATCCCACCCTTGTTTCTGCTTTCATTTGTAAAGCACTTGCTCTGTTAACTGACAGCTACAGATCTTTAGTTTGGATTTATTTCTGTCGCTGAATAAACAAAAGAGTATTCTTTAGGGGCATAAATAATCTTGGTGAATAAGTAGGGTGTAGGACATCACATTTTTTTTCTTTGCAGAGGAAGTTATGAGCCTGACAGTTTTTGTTACATGCAGACATGCTTTGTAGGGTTGATCAAAGGCTTATGATTTGTCTGTATATATGCAGATGCCTTCTTTTTATTTCAAAATAAACATTTATTTCCAATTGTACAAGCTTACTTTGTAGAGGCTCGAGGTTTTGTTTACATGGGAATGCTTAAAGCTTTTAAAAGAGTTTTCAACAGAAGTGCTGCACATCAGCAGCAGTCACAAAGAGATTAATGCTTTGTCTTTATTTCAGCATGTTGTCACACACCCACGAGGACACGGGGGTTGGTGTCCTACACCCCAGATGCAGCTCCTTGATTCTGTCTAGGCTGTAATTCAGCCTCTGTATTTATAATTAGTATGTAAACTAACAAAAAAAATATAATCCCATGACAATCCTCTTCTCAATTGGAGATTTGATGCCAGGTATTGGATTAGCTGTCAAAAATAGGTTATTGGGCTTGTGGCAAATGTTAGCTCCAGAGTGTGCAAACGGTGGACAGGAGGAGAACTTGGCAGCACACCAGCATTTAGAGAAGGAGATGATGCCTGGTTTGTCTTCCCCTGGAGCAATAAAATTTGAAAGGTAAACAGTGCATATGGTTGGAGTAGGGTCCAGAGAGAACAGCTGGATGCTCACTGAAATATTTGGAGCACAGATGCCTGTGTGCAAATGTGGAGTACCGTGTGTTCATGTAAAAGTCATTTTGCTGTCAGGAGCGGTTCAGTGCTCACAGCAAGTCAGCACAGAGACTGCTTTGTACCCAGTGTTTTGTGCCACTTTCTGTGCCTTCAGAGCAGCCCATGCTGCTGGTACAGCGACTTCCTCTGAGGTGGTGAGCAGCAAGAGCCTGAATTGTGCTCAGCCAGTCAGGAGTGTAATGTGGATGTGGAGTAAAGGCCAGGTGAGGCACAGAGCTGGAGTCGCAGAATGGAATCAGAGAGTGGTTTGGGTTGGAAGGGACCTATAAAAGGTCATCTAGTCCAGCCCTCCTGGCATGGGAAGGAACACCTTCCACTATCCCAGGTTGCTCCAAGCTGTGTGCAGCCTGGCCTTGAACACTGCCAGGGATGGGGCAGCCACAGCTTCTGTGGGCAACCTGTGCCAGGGCCTCCCCACCCTCACTGTGAAAAAGACATCTTCCTTACATGTAATCTAAACTGACTCTTTCAGATTAAAACCATTACCCCCTGTCCTAACACAACAGGCTCTGCTAGAAAGTCTGTCCCCAGCCTAACTGGGTGATTGAAAGTTGATTGTGGAGACAACCAGCCAGTACAAGGTTGGATGTCATTGCTGTCCCACCGAGCACAGGTCCTCAAATTGTGGTCTGAGAGCACATTCAGGACCTGCTGGTGTGCCCAGGGTCCTGTACTGTCTTCTTATAAAGCAGAAAGTCTCCTGGAGGCAGTGGGAGCCTCCCTGGGGCTCTTGGGGTGGTGTAGGACCACACAGGGTAACCGAGAAGCTCATGGGGGTAGGTGGCTTAGCAGGTTGTTCACCATTTCTTTATGAAGAAAGCTTGTGATTGCAGTCAGTGGCAATGCTGGACTTGCTCACCCTTTCCATCTGCCCCGTGGAAAGCTCCTGGGTGATTCTCTGCTTCATCTGTGTGGACAAGCCTGGAAACTTGTGTTGCTGCTGAGCAAACCTTCAGCCTTCTCCTGTGCTCTGTGGTGTGCTGTGTGCAGCCTCAGCAGCTCAGATTGCTCTGGCACGTTCACGTTGAGTGAAGAACTCGAGTCCTAGGTGTACCAAAGAGCTCAAGGCTTGGGAAGAGGCAGTTTATTGATTCATAGAAGGTTCTTGTGGGGGTCCCAGTTGTGGGTTTCTCTGGGTCTGGATTGAAGGCACTTCAGATGATAGTTCATGTTTGGACTCAGGTGTTTATTATTTCTTATCAGTAAAACAGTCTCACTGCTGTGAGTTCTGCAGCAAGGCACAAAATGGCCAACGATCGCTTGTTACAAGGTCTCCTAAGACTAAACTGTCCAATTAAGAACTGACACCCAGATTTCCCTTTTAACCCAATAACTGATCCCACAGAGCCTCAGTGGGGACTTTTCTGCCCAATTACAAAATGCCACCCAAACCCATGGAGAAGAAGCATGAAGAAGAAGCCCAGGATGACACCCTGTGCCCTCCATCTTGCTTCCATCCACAACACACTAAAAACCCCAAACCCTAAATTTCTCACCAAGTGATGCACCTACACTGCTCTCTATAACCTGTTGCACACTTTGGTGGATTCCAGTCTATCTTGAAGTCTGGGAAACTTTCTCCATGACTGAGGGTCAGAGTCAGTGCTGCCCTGGGGGTCAGGGCACCCCAGAGCAGACAGAGAAATATTCCCTGTGCCCTGGGTTTGCACAGGTTGGGAGGGTTGTGGAGTACCAACTCTTGTTATCCCTGCCCAGGACCATCCCCAAGAGTCACACCATGTGCCTGAGAGCTCTGTCCAAATGTTCCTTGAGCTCTGTCAGGCTTGGTGCTGGGACCAGTTCCCTGGAGAGCCTGTTCAGTGCCCACCCACCCTCTGCACGAGGAACCTTTTCCTGATGTCCAACCTAAGCCTGCCCTGGCACAGCTTCAGGCCATTCCCTCCCTGTCACTGGGCACCAGAGGGCAGAGATCAGTGCCTGCCCCTCTCCTTCCCCTCATGAGGAAGATGAAGACTGTGCTGAGTCTCCTTTTCTGCAGGCTGAGCAAACCCTCAGCCTCTCCTCAGATGGTTTCCCCTCTAGACCCTTCACTGTTTTGCTCTGTAATTTTGTCCTGTGCCATTTTTTCGTTTACTTCAGCATCCTTTGGTACTGAGTGCTAAGAGGTGTAAATCTGGGATAATCCAGGAGCTGGGGAGGTGCAGGAGGTCATGGTGGGAGCTGGACCTGGCAGTCCAGGGCTGACCTAGAGCCAGCTTTCCCTGGCAGGTCTGCAAACCTTCTGCTGCAGAAGGGCTGTAGATGATGTTAATGATGTAGGATAACAGCAACATCAGAAATGCTCAGCTGGGCCTTTCTCCTTTTTTAAAAAAAAAATTTAATTTTTTTCTTTTTTCTTCCTGCATTTGCTTTCCCATACACTAAGATGCCTTAGAGGAATTAACAGTGCTTGTAATTTAGCTGGAATGTGCCAGGTTTCATGCTAATGGTCAGAGCTCAAGGGTTGGAAAGTGGATTTGCAGTGCTGGAAGATTGGCAGGCAGCACTCCTGAGACAGCAGTGAGATACCAGGCAGCACAGTGGCTGTACA